>OX457044.1:5855749-6093249 GCA_949752735.1 Lumbricus terrestris
CGCCTATGATCATGTTAAAGACATGAGAACACGCGCTCGGTGGTGATCTCCTCTAAAGATATGATTGAATGCCAAATCGTGGAGGCGCGCCTTCCCAAGAGTGCCCCACCTTATATTTTTCAGTGTAGGCCTAACTGAGCTACATGTAGTTACACAAAGAAGTGACATGCATATTATCATGTTGCATTTTGATGGTTTTCCGATCAGTCTGCTGTATGATATACATATTGATATACCATCTTGTATTCATGTGGTTCAAAAATGGTGTATCTAAGCTGGTTACACATGGAAGCCATATGTATGCCATATTACATTCTGATGGTTTTCCGATCTGTCTGCTGTATGAGATTCATATTGGTAAACCATTTGTATGTACATTTATGTGGTACACACACATATCATGGTATCATGTAGGCCTATTGCATTGTATTAGCATTTCTCTCATCAAGAACCAATCAGAAGCAAAGTGGTAGGCCTATGCCGTATATTCAAGCTGGTCACATAAACAAGCCACACGATTAAAATATCTGCGTTTGAAAAGGAAATTAATTACGGTAGCAAGTCATCTGGGATCTACAATTAAATCTATCATACAGCATGGATAAGTGTTCGTGACATATTTTTTTATATTATAGATGCTATATTATATATATATATATATATACACAGACAGACAGACAGAGAGACAGAAAGAGACAGACAGACAGAGACAAAGACAGAGAGACAGAGAGACAGAGACGGATATAGAGACAGATACAGAGACAGAGACAGATAAAAAGACAGAAAGACATATACAGAGAGAGAGACAAACAAACAGACAAACGGAGAGACACACAAAGAGACAGAGAGACAGACAAAAAGACAGAGAGAGAGAGACAGACAGACAGACAGACAGACAGACAGAGAGACAGAAAGACAGAGACAGAGAGAGATATTCCAATATCATGTAGCAATTAGCTATTAAGCAGGTTGCAAAGGCACATTATACACATGTCATGTATGAGCATCTCGGATCTTACAGTTATTTCAGATGGATCCATTCTCTACTGCGATCTGCACTCTGGAACCTTTAATGGCGTTGGAATGAGTTTAACACTTGAAGTTAAATTAATGACACAACTTGCAGAGACTTTGAAGACGCGCTGCCATCGAGCATACATCGTCAATCAATCGTGTGCAAAGTCTCACAATAAGAACTAAATTTTTATTTTATCTATCCCGGATAAAGGTGTGAGTAGGTGTGGGCGCGCGCGTGTGTATGTGCGCGTGCGTAGGCCTTTGTGCATGTGTGCATGTGTGTGCGTGCGCTAGTGTGTGTGTGCTAGTGTGTGTGTGGCACTAATTTGAGGTGATCACAAAGAAACAACGCTATGATTAAGACCTGTAGGTCTATCGGAATGTTTCCGTTGTAACAATATGAAAGCCTGAGATATAGGCCTACATGTGCACCTAATGCTGCGATGTATGTCTGTTCGTTGATTGTTTGTCTGTAGACCTGTCGGTCATCACACTCTGACAGGGGCGGATACAGGGGGGGGCAATCCGGCCATGCCTCCCCCCATTTAGAAATTTCTTTATTTTTGACCAGCTATTTTGCTCGGAAAGTAGACGTGCCCCCCCATGAGTGGTTCCGTACGTAGGACTTTGGACCCCCCCTTTGAAAATTTCTGTATCCGCCCTTGCACTCTGACGCTTTTCTCGCGATTTTTGAATGCATAACATGATGCAGAATTTATGTGGTATGCATGTGACACACGACATATGTTTTTGGCATATGTATTCCTTAAATACCCCAGTTGGGCTCCATTGATGTCAATTTTAGAGATCTTAGACATATGGCAGTGTTGTTGGGGAACTTATTTAATAAAACTGTTGTGAATGAACTATATGATAATTTGCACTAGCACGTAAAATGTATAAATATCCGGGAAAATATAAACCAAAATTTGATATAAAAATTTGATATAATTCACAGTGTGATGTGAATTAATTAATTTACAGTTTTAATTTAGACTTCTGATATGTTTCTGAATGATGCTATGTAATATTTTGCATATGTATTAATAAATAAAATAAATAAAAAGTTTTTTGTGTTTATCTCAGAATTAACTTTTATGGACATACGATGTTTATGAAGAGTTGCCACGATGGATGACTTTTTGTGACTGAAGTAGAGCTATAGTGAAGAAAAAAGATTGAGAAAAGGAGGCAAGATTGGCGAAAAAATGCTTGAAAAATGAAAGCTGAATTTATGTCTTTCGTTCATGTGTTACATGATGTAACCTATCCAGCTTCAATTTCAGCCATAAGATTCTTTTAATCAACCTCCATTTGTAATGCATCTTTCATTAATCCAGCTTCTATTTAAGCTATGAAAATACCCTGATACAGCTTCTATATCTAAAGCGTGATTTTCATCAATCCAGCTTCCATTACATATATAAAAATATCCATGCTCAGCCTTCATCCAGCTTCCATTTCATATACGTCTATTCATTAATTCAGCTTCTATTTCATATATAAAAATTCACTAATCCTGCTTTCATTTCATCCATACCATTTTGTCCGTACCATTTTGTCCGTACAATTTTGTCCGCTACCATTTTGTCCGGTCACCTTCTCTGACGTTCTGCACGAAGTAGCTCGAGCCACTTCTGTCGCGAGGACCCTCTTTGCTGACCCAGCCTGGTGGGGTTTCACCATGAACGATGACAGAACTAAAATAGAACGAATGTTGAACCGGATGCAACGACTTGAATACCTTCCAGCGATGTTCCCGAACATACAGAAGCTAGCTGTTGGAGCTGATGCTTGGCTGCTTCGTAATGTAACGCTAAATGTCAGTTACGTCCTGAAGAGCTTTTTCCCACAAGTCTCTAGTAAATAGGCCTACCACCTATATTGACGTATTGCTGTCCATCCTTATTACGTACGCAGGTATGGCGGTTCCACGACAATTGGTCTACTGACAACTCGTCTAACGATTTCATCCATCTTCAATTTCTCAAACGTTTTTTCATCACTCCAGCTTCTATTCATCATCAGTCCTTTTCGTGCAATTCTGCACATCGGGCAATTCAGCTCCATTTCTGTCTGTCCACCGCCAGTTGTATCGCCTCGTGCCACGTCATGTCCATGCAATTCAAGTCTTCCCTACTGGTTTCCGGTCAGTTTTTCCTTGGTCTACCTCTTCCGCGTCTTCCCTCCAGAGTTCATTTCATCACTTGCCTTGCTATCCTGGATTCATAGCAGAGCCCTGCGCCGACTTAAGACTTCCGGCGGCGGCGCGCCGGTCATTTTTTGTCGGCGGCGGCGGCGCGCCGACCGACAAAAGTCGGCGGCGGCGACGCCAACAAAATAGCGGCGGCGGCGGCGAGGCGCGGCGTCGTGGGGCAAAAGAAGATGCTGCCCCAAGATCGGTCCAGGGTCATTTGGAAACGCTCTTGTAGGGGCCCTCAAAAATCAGAGGGGCGAAAGTCTTCTGAAGCTGACAAAAGATAATGAAGTATGAGCAAAAAATTTAGAGAGGCAGCGAGGTAAGAAATATAGGTTGAAATCAAATATGCATAAAATAGAAAAACCTTGACTGCAAAAACTCTCATGCTAGGCTGATGAATAAAATATGAGCTCACCTTCACAAGGTTCAATTTTGAGATACTGACCTGACAGCTACAGTTCTAAAGCTACATGTGGGCTGTAGATGTATCGTAACATTATAGGACCTATTATTCATTAGCCGTGTTGTCCATCCAAAAGATTGAAACAGCTGTGTAAATGTTCGCTTAGGCACGGATGTCTCAACGCAAATTGGTCCCCGGTGTAAAGGTTTCAAATTACCCCCTCCTAAACATTACCCCCCGGTAACTTGAAACCGGTTTCAGATTACCCCCGGAAACTAGATTTGCATCAATCATCGCATTTATTGCACTAAAATACTCAGAAAAATCATCCCGCTTCTTCTTTTGGTCTGAAGAATATCATCCGTCATCCCACTTTGTGTTTTGTTATCAATATTTTGATCCGAAAAAAATAATAGCCTCGAAGCCATTTTCTCCATTGTAAATTCAGCGGCGATTAGTATTTTAGTTACAGATGAAAATATTGATAACAAACCACGAAGTGGGATGACGGATGAAAATCTTTAGACCAAAACAAGAAGCGGGATGATTTTTCCGATTTGTTTAGTGCAATAAATGCGATGATTGATGCAATTTACAGTTTTCAGGGGGGTAATGTTTAGGAGGGGTAATCTGAAACCTTTACACCGGCTTTTGGTGCGGATACTATAAATCAGATATACTGCAAACCCTAGCAAGGGCTTCTAAACAATAGCTTTATTTTATCTAGATGTATTTGACCCTGGTGTCAGGCATGAGAGCCTAAATGTGTTTGAGAGATAACCTGTTGAGAGCTTTCATCTTGATTCTGAGGCTGGTAGTGTAAGGAGGAGTTGTGGGGAGTCGGAGTAGCATACGATGGGCAGAGACGAGTGGTGTGGGATGAACACGTTATCTGATATGCAGACCGGCAAGGGAAGGACTTAGTACTGCATACGTAGGTGCTGGGAAAGGGATCACAATTATACAGGGTACGTGCATACATATATACAGGGCATACAGTGGACATGTATTGTGAAGAAATCTGGAGCAGTGACATTCATCATCATGTCGGCATATCGGATAACCTGTGTGGTTGAGCGAATGGCTGTGTCTGGTTGTTTGTCTAATGTCTGATTCTGTTCATCTAACTGTCTTCAGAATCAGTTATAAGGCTGCCTTGTATAAATTACCGGACTATGGCGAGCGCGCACACACACACGCACGCATACGTGTATATATATATATATGTGTGTGTGTGTGTGTGTGTGTGTGTGTGTGTGTGTGTGTGTGTGTGTGTGTGTGTGTGTGTGTGTGTGTGTGTGTGTGTGTGTGTGTGTGTGTGTGTGTGTGTGTGTGTGTGTGTGTGTGTATCAATTTATGCCCTAGCAGCGGCCCAGCTTGATTTGGCTACGGACGACGATATGAAAAGATAAAAAGTGCCGTCCGTGCTGGGGTCATTGCATAATTACGTAACGCTCGAGGGTGGGTGAGTGGGGTCATTGAAAACGTTACGAAACGTTACGTGGGTGGGTGGGGGTAGCTGAACGTTACGTAACGCCTTGAAAAAAATTTATTCATGAATATTAAATTTCCATCGAATGACACTTCAGACATGATGTGATCGAAGTTTGAACTTCGTGACATTGATTTAAAACTTAACCGAGGTAGATCTATTTATCTGAATAAGATCCGGCAGTAGACGCAAGTTAGCCTATGCCAGGTCAGTTCTGTTCTCCCGTTTGTGCAAACCGGAAACCGCTCTTCGAATTGTTTGGATAGTTTAACCAACGGAACAACGTGGTAGGCCTAATTGTCAATTAATTTCTGACATCGAAGAACCACTTTGAAGCATGTTTTACTTAGTGGACACGATCTCAAACATTTAAAATTATTGCTCAACAATACTCGGCTATATATTTCCATAAATAATTACCGAAGTGCCCAGACTAAGGAAATAAATAGCTCATCTTAATTTTGATTAATTGTTAATGAGCCATTTAGGCCGTGAAACTTTTCTGCAGTGTAAAATTTCTGAAACCGGTTTCAAGTTACCGGGGGGTAATGTTTAGGAGGGGGTAATTTGAAACCTTTACACCGGTTAGGATGAGTGACTGTCTTGTGCTAATAAAGATTACTTACTTGCATACGAGGAAGGTATCATATATGTTTCTGCCTAGTGGGGTGCGAGAAAAATGTTTGTTTATTCGTTTATTTCCAAAAACAAGGGTCACGACACTGTAGATGATACAGTTCATTAACAACATTGACAGTATGTCTACGTAGTAGCCTACCTATGGTCAAGCTTGTATGTACATATTTTTTATATAACATTCATGAAATAAATTTCATCAAGTCTTTAGAGGGAGAGTTAAATTGTGAGCCATTTGCGGAAAGTTGTACAATGGATCTGTTGTACTAGCAATGGAATCATTGGGACTTTAATGTATTTTGCAGATTAATGAAATGGTTTTTTTATGTTTTGCAACAATCTATCACTTGCTTCATTTGTGGCTTCATTTTAATAGGTGCCTGAAGTTCTTTTTACCAAGTTCATGATGACAAGCAACATCGCATCTATGCAGGAACTTATGACAGGTATTTGAGAACGCCTTGCTCTCAATGATCTTCATCAAGTCCAAATATTCACTGGTCAGGAAATTTTTTATCATCAAATAATTCACTCTTCGTTTCACAAGGCTCCTGAATAAAAAAGACAAAGGATCCTTTTCTACAAAAGTTGGATGACTTGAATATTTTATCAAAAAAGACTATTATTGTCTGTTGGACTAATTTCTGACAAAATTTCAATGAGAATTGTTATTGACACTAGAGAGATGTGAAAAATTCACTTGCATTGATTCGCCAAAGAGAACGTTTCTACAAAGGCTTTCAAATGGAAACCACCCCTGCTGAACAAAAGTGTTGAGCCTGAAATATGTGAACAAAAAGTGCATATTCTGGTGATTTATGCTGACATCTCAAAAGATCCAATTGTTGTGAAAAGCATAAATTTCGTTACAAATCGTAGAACCTAAGTGGATTTAAAGCAACTTCTATGACAGTTAACATACTACAGTGTAACCACTCAAAATGCCAGTTATATAGGACAGCATATACCGAAATACATTGCTTGACGAAGCATATGGAACCCTATACTGGAAAAACATCATGCAAGTAACATCAATGCCAAGGATAATTTGATCAGAGTATTCATGAAATGCAAGCATGACAACCCGTGCTGAAAAGAAACCCTACAAATGTCAGTTATGTCAGAAATCATTTACCCAAGGTAGAACTCTGAAAAGACATGCGAGATTACATACTAGGGAGAAATCATACAAATGTCAGTTATGTCAGAAATCATTTACCCAAGGTAGAACTCTGAAAAGACATGCGAGATTACATACTGGGGAGAAATCATACAAATGTCAGTTATGTCAGAAATCATTTACTGAAAGTAGTGATCTGAAAGTACACATGAGAATCCATACTGGGGAAAAACCATACAAATGTATGTCATGTGAGAAATCATTTACTCAAGGTGGTTCTTTAAAAAAGCACATGAGATTACATACTGGGGAGAAACCATACAAATGTAAGTTATGTGAAAATTCATTTACTGAAGGTGGTAATCTGAAAAAGCACGTGAGATTACATACTGGGGAGAAACCATACAAATGTCAGTTATGTCAAACATCATTTACTGAAGGTGATAATCTGAAAAAGCACATGAGATTACATACTGGCGAGAAACCATACAAATGTCAGTTATGTCAGAAATCATTTACTAAAGGTAGTGATCTGAAAATTCACACGAGAATACATACTGGGGAGAAACCATATAAATGTAAGTTATGTCACAAATCATATACTCAAGGTGGTGATCTGAAAGTGCACATGAGAATCCATACTGGGGAGAAACCAAACAAATGTCAGCTATGTCAGAAATCATTTACTAGAGGTGGTCATCTGAAATCGCACATGAGAACTCATGATAGCGCAAAACCGTTCATTTGTGAGATTTGTAAAAGAGGATTCATCCGACTTATAAGCCTAAAGAAACACAGAAGATCTCATACAAATGAGAGGCAACACTCATGTGATAAGCCTTATCATAAAGGCAGTTCTTCAACAAAGCAGCCAGAGGGTGTAGAAACAGTGAAAAGTGAAGCGATAGGTGACCTATCTGTTCAACTCACAGCATTAGGCCTTCATGGCGCAGACGTTGTGGATAAACCAAATGACTAGCTCTTGTGGAACATGCATTCGGATTCCAATGAAGCATCAAGTACCCGTCTAAATTGTGAATTCAAATCACCTGAGGATGCAAAACCGTACGTGGAAAGACATTTTGGATGTGGTGTATGCAGTGAAATGCTTGAAATTGAGATGGAATTTCTTGAGCATTGTTCTAGCCATCACTTTTCCCCACCTGACGACTTATTTCTTGACCTCTGCTGATTTTTTTCTTTTCAACACCTGTGGTTGAAGGTTGAGTATTGACAACAATCATTGACAAATGTAAAGAATGCACTTTGTTTTGAACCGAGCTACATATTGACATATTTTTACTGGGTATCATTTTAATTCCAGAATTGTTTTGCATCAGGCATGCTGACTTGTTTAAGGTATAACTTAAGGAATACATTTACATTATGTGAAAATTCTGAAAAATGAATCTTCTTATGGGTGTGTACTGCGATGATTGACTTTGTGATGATTTTGCTGTTATATAATTTCATTCTTTGATTTTATTGCAGTTGTAAGAGAATAATCTCTATTTCATACATTGTGCATGCTTATATGCCTGTGCAAGAAAGCCCTTGCATCACTAAAACTGTGTACTTGTATTTCATATTCTTACAATTTAAATTGAAATTTGTTCGGCCAATTATAATTATTACATGGCCCATTAAAAAAAACAATGTTGCATAAATATAGTTCCTGCATGGTCTAATCATCCCTTAGGGACTGTCCATATACTTACGCAGGGGTAACCGGATTTTATGCGATTTGAGCACGGGTACAGAACCCCGCCCGGGCAATCCCCAGACAATCTCCAGGTTAAGACAATTTCCCCCGCCCGGATTAGACATAAATTACGTATAAGACAACAGGTAAATCCTCCGAAAGGCGGTCCTAAGTTCAAAGCACATCTGTTGGTGGTACACAAGTAGGGTTGACAGGACAGTACAACTTGCGTCTTAATTCGGGAAAGTCGCGAGAAATGCTGATCCAAGTAGACGGAAAATTAAGTCGCATCAACAACGTTTAAAGAGTAACATCAATGCGAATCCTAGGCGTTACCATCCAAGACAATATTCGAGCTACAGAACATGTTTCTGAACTGCTGATGTTCTAGATCACTCTATGCATTGAGAATGCTTAGAGCACATCCATGGACTGCCCTCTGACGCTCTGCACGAAGTAACTCGAGCCACTTCTGTCGCGAGGATCTTAGAACTATGCTGTCCCAGCCTGGTGGGGTTTTCATCAATCCAGCTTCCATTTAAGCAAGAACATTTTCATCAATCCAGCTTCCATTTAAGCAAGAACATTTTCATCAATCCCGCTTCCATTTAAGCAAGAACATTTTCATCAATCCAGCTTCCATTTAAGAAAGAGCATTTTCATCATCCCAGCTTCCATTTAAGCAAGAACATTTTCATCGATCCCGCTTCCATTTAAGCAAGAACATTTTCTACATTCCAGCTTCCATTTAAGCAAGAACATTTTCATCAATCCCGCTTCCATTTAAGCAAGAACATTTTCATCAATCCAGCTTCCATTTAAGAAAGAGCATTTTCATCATTCCAGCTTCCATTTAAGCAAGAACATTTTCATCGATCCCGCTTCCATTTAAGCAAGAACATTTTCTACATTCCAGCTTCCATTTAAGCAAGAACATTTTCATCAATCCCGCTTCCATTTAAGAAAGAACATTTTCATCAATCCAGCTTCCATTTAAGCAAGAACATTTTCATCAATCCAGCTTCCATTTAAGCAAGAACATTTTCATCAATCCAGCTTCCATTTAAGAAAGAGCATTTTCATCATTCCAGCTTCCATTTAAGAAATTGTCATAATTAGCTTCTTTAAGTACAACGATCGTTGTTTTGTTTCATTCATTACATTTAAAAACTACGTTTATATGATTTGTCTTCCATCTAGAGAGGTATTCGACGGGGGGTAATGGCGGGGGGAAATGGCGGGGGAATTGTCTCCGGGGGGAAATGGCAGGGGGGAAATGGCGGGGGGGAAATGGGCCGGGGGGAAAAGTCCTAGACCCATTGAGGCATGTCTTAGATGGTTTGCCGTGTGGCTCGACGAGTGTCTGAACTATAATGTGGCCAAGATGATTGCTGTTCTTATGAGCGTGTTTATTTGACCACTTATTTGGTTAATTGTCCACTTTTTGACCGCTTATTTGGTCTGGCGCACCAGGTAGTCCACTTTGTATCTACTAATGCCAAGGATAATTTGATCTAAGTATTCATAAAATGCAAGCATGACAACCCGTGCTGAAAAGAAAACCTGCAAATGTCAGTTATGTCAGAAATCATTTACCCAAGGTAGTACTCTGAAAACACATATGAAAATCCATACTGGGGAGAAACCGTACAAATGTCAGTTATGTCAGACATCTTGTACTACAGGTGGTACACTGAGAAAGCACATGAGAATTCATACTGGGGAGAAACTATACAAATGTCAGTTATGTGAGACATCATTGACCAGAGGTGGAGATTTGAAAATTCACATGAGAAACCATACTGGGAAAAACCATTCAACTGTAAGTTGTGCCATAAATTATTTTCTACTGGGAGTAACTTCAGAACACATTTGAGAATCCATACTGGGGAGAAACCATACAAATGTCAGTTGTGTGAGGTATCATTTACTACAAGTAGTTACTTGAGAGCACATTTGAGAATCCATACTCGGGAGAACCCATACAAATGTCAGTTATGTCAGAAATCATTTACTGACAGTGGTAATCTGAAAATACACATGAGAATTCATACTGGGTTGAAACCATACAAGTGTACGTTATGTCAGACAGAAATCATTTCCTCAAGATGGGACTCTGAAAGGGCACATGAGAATCCATTCTGGAGAGAACCCATACAAATGTCAGTTATGTCAGAAATGATTTACTGAAATTGGCACTCTGAAAACACATAGGGCAATGCGCTTGACTTAATAGCAAGTGGCACAATAGAATTAACGATTACTCCCAATCGGATAACAATGACCTTTTAAAAACTTTCTAGCTGAGAAAAGTGCTTCTTCAACAGTAGGTCTACTGCACAAATCCATTTAGAAACTCGTATTTTGTCAATAACTGTACGCTATAGCCTAGCTAAAAAAAAAATACAAGAAACGGGATGCTTTTTCTAATTTTTTAGTGCACGGAGTGCGATGATTGATGCAAATTACAGTTTGCAGAGGGTAATGTTTATGAGGGGGTCATTTGAAACCTTTACCACATATATTATATTATATTATCTGTAATATAATATATGTGCCTTTACACCGGTTAATTTAGAATGTCAAATATTCGCCAGATGACAGAAGAAACCTTTCTAAATCCAGCTTCTATTATCAATTAGCACTGATGTGCACTCGCCATTTTGTACGGATAAAAGGCAGTCTGATTTTCGTTTAAACACAATTTGTTACTTCAATAGATGGTCAGCTCTTTATTTTAATATCTGTACCTTAGTGTTCGCTAACACGTTTATGCAGAATTAAAGTATTTGACAATTCGTTCGCCATCATTTTAGTGAATTTAATTATTCAACATTGCATCCATGGGTTTTAGCGACGGTCGCCTCCAAGTTGGATTAACGAAAAATAATTAGAGCCAAATAAAATTCAGATTATGTAAGTATTTGGTACATGTTTTTTACACGACCACCAAGACACCAATAACTAACGTTGCAGCGTTGTTATCTTTCATAAATCCAACTTCTTGTTTGCCGAGAATCCTTTTAATCGATCCAGCTTCTGTTTACAGGCAAGAGTTTGTTCGATAAATCCCGTTTCTATTTCGTCAGCAAGTATTTTCATCAGTTTTTCATTGAAAATTATTTTTCATCAATCCAGCTTCAATTTCAGCAGAATATGACTGCACCAACCCTAAAACTAACCCTAACCGACCCTCACGACGCGTAACCTGAGCCCTAACCGACCCTCACGCGCTAAATCCCGCTTCTATTTCGTGAGGAAATATTTTTCATCGAATTTATAAATTTTTGGTGGTCGTATAAAAAACAAGTACCAAGTATTTTTTATTAGAACTAGGCGTATTTTATTCCAAGCATATTAACTAAAAATAAATAGCGTATTTTATGGTAAACGTGTATTTTAGCGTCGTAAATTATTCTCCATTGCATGGTTTTCAGCATTAGTCGAGTGCAAGTCAGATTGACGAAAAGAATTCTTTCTAAATAGAAGTCGGGTTGATGAAAGTAATTTCTATTGAGATAGAAGAGGCATTAATTAAAACGGTCTCCATGGTCAACGTCTCTTTGACGTTGTTAGAGCTACTACCATTGCCAGATTACTTTATGCCTCCCCTGTTTGGTGGGGTTTTGCCAACGCAATGGAGCGTAAACGTCTTAACGGTCTTTTAAGAAAATTGACCCGTTCAAGCTTTCTTCCTACCGATTTCCCTAGTTTTGACACTCTCTGTTCTAGAGCTGACTCTGCTCTTTTCCGCTCTATCCTCTTAAATCCTTGTCACATTATTCACGACCTCCTCCCTCCCCTTAAGGTCACTCCATACAATACTCGACCAAGGCCACATAATCTAACCCTTCCTAGAGTTGATTCTTTTGCCAGAAACAGTTTTATTATGCGAATGTTATATAACTTTGCATGAATGTTTTATATTATTTATTTCCTCTGTAAACTACTGTGCGTTTGCTGGTGGTATAATAAAGAATATTCTTACTTACTTACTTAACAATCTTGCTGAAATTGAAGATGGATTGATGAACAATAATTTTTAATTAAATATAAATTATATTGATGAAAAATGTTTGCTGACGAAACGGAAGCGGGATTGATCAAACAAATTCTTGCCTAAACAGAAGCTGGATCGATGAGAAGGATTCTCACCAAACTAGAAGTTGGATTGATTAAAAAATAGCAATGCTGCAACGAGCGAATAATTTACGACGATAAAATACACGTTTACCTATTTTATTGTTTGAGTGCGATTTTCCAACTCACGCAAGTGTTTTCATCAATCCGACTTCTACTTTGGCATGTTTCAGTCTCGTTAATCCAGCTTCTGTTGGAGCAACAATTAGTTTTTCATCAATCCAAATTCTATTTAGGCCTAATCCAACTCCAATTTAATTATGAATCTATTTAGCAACCCGCTTCGATTTGAGGGAAAATAAGTTGTATCAATCCAAATTTGATATTTCAAACATTCTTTTCATCAATTCAGTTTCCATTTCTCAAGCGTTATTTTCGTCAATCCAGCTTCTATTTCAGCGATTATATATCCTAATCCAGCTTCTATTTCTCAAGCGTTTTCTCATCAACCTGGCTTGTATTTCACCAAGAAGTTTTTCATCAATCCAACTATAGTGGTGGATGTATTCGCACATGTATGAATCCAACATATGTCTGTGTGTTCCGTTGTGTCATTTATTACGCTGTTTAGCTTTTTTCCATGATCTTTCGATGCGCTGAGTATTTGCACTTGTGTTTGGATCCACGAAATTTTGAGAATGATTAAGTGTTTCGTGAGTGTAATTCATTCCTGGGATCGTAGCAATGTTGTTGCATGCCCGCCATAAATCGGAAACAGCTTCCATTTTTCAAGTTTCTTTTCTTAATCAAGTTTCTATTTCACCCTTAAGGAACCTTCATCCAGCTTCCATTTCTCAAGCATTTTTTAAATTATTAATCCAGCTTCCACTTCACATATAAAATAGCTTAATCCAGCTTCCATTTCAGATATAAAAATACCTTTATCCAGCTTCTATTTCTGATCTAGAAATACATTTATCCAGCTTCCATTACTCAAGCGGTTTTCATTAATCCAACTTCCATTTCTCAAGTGTTATTTTCGTCAATCCAGGTTCTATTTCAGAATAAAACATACCTTCATCATGCTTCCATTTCTAATGTGTTATTTTCATCAATCCAGCTTCTTTGTCAGGTATAAACACACCTTTATTCTCATTCTATTTTCCAAGCGTGTTCTTCATTAATCCAGCTTCGATTTCACCTATTATGTTCATCAACTTCCATTTCTTACGCGCTCAATTCATGAATCCGGCTTCTATTTCACCTGTAAAATAACCTTTATCCAGTCTTTATTTACTAGATTTCGAAAACATTGTAACATATTCATTAGGTCACTTCATTTAAAGTAATGGACGATGTATACTAAGAGTAATAATTTCTGTGGGGTCGTCAAACCCACAAGTACCCAATTTTGTCTGTTTGAAACTTTTCAATAGAGATATGAACCGTTGTAACCATTTCATCAACAAAATATGTAAATACATATAGTCCTACGCTAAATAATAAAATACGCTAAAATGCACGATATCGATTTCAAAATAATAAAATACGCTAAAATACACTTTTACCGAACTGGAACGATTCTCACTGATATTGGAGCTGGATAGGTGAAATATAATTGCTATTCATATAGAAGATGGATTGATAAAAAAAGTTGTTTGTTGTTGCTCAAATAGAGGCAGGATTGTTTAAAGGATTTCTTGCCTAAATGGAAACTGGATTGATGACAAGATTCATGGTAAAGTAGAAGTCAGAACGATAAATATATCCATGGTTTTGCCTCATAGATATTCATTCAAGAATTTAATTCACTATTATGAAATTGCAAATCGGAGAAATAATTATATTTGGTAAAAGGATATTTAGCTTCAGTGCAAAGATGTTGCTGTCTCTAATTTTTTTTTATCGGTAGGCTAATCTGTCATTTTAGCGGAATCAATTATGCGAAATATTTTGACTGTCGAAGCATAATTATTTTTTCTCAATCCGGCTTCTACTTTGGTATGAATCATTCACATCAATCAAGCATCCATTTAGGCAAGAAATCATTTAATTAATCCAGCTTCTATTTCAACAATAATTGCTTTATTTAATCAAACTTCTATTTAAGCTACAATTATTTTTCATCAATCCAGCCCCAATGTCAGCATTAATGCTTTCATAAATCCGACTTCTATTGTATTAAAAATTGGGGCTCAGACAATTCCCCCTGGACAAAATCCCCCTGGACAAAACACCCCCCAGACAATAACCCCCGGACAATTCCCCCTGATTTGGCCTAGGACATTAACCCCCGGACAATTCCCCCTTTGCTTCCATTTAGGAAAAAATGCGTTTAATCCAACTTCTATTTAAATAATTATTTTTATCCATCCAGCTCCAATTTAAGCAAGAATATTTCCATCAATCAGCTCCAATTTAAGCAAGAATATTTTCATCAATCCAGCTCCAATTTAAGCAAGAATATTTTCATCAATCCAGCTTCCATTTAAGTAAAAAGTATTTTGTATCAATCCTGCTTCTATTTAGCAAGAAATCTTTTCATCAATCCAACTTGCGTACTTAGGACCGCCGTTTTATAGTAATACCACTTACACGCAATATGTTCAACAAGGGGTTTTGTCTGGGGGTTTGTTCAGGGGGAAATGTCCTGCACTCTTAAAAATTATCCTCATCAATCTGACTTCTATTTGGCAAGAATTATTTTCGTCAATCTGACTTGTATGCCATCAACGCTAAATCCCATGCATTGACGAATAATTTATTGGCTCTAGGACCATTGAATGATTGAATTGACCAAATGAATGAACTTAGGCATATGTTTCATAGGCTGATTGCTCATAGGCTTATTGCTCATAGGCTTATTGCTCATATGGCTTATTGGTCATAGGGTCTATTGGTCATGGGCTCACTGGTCAAATGTCCAAAATGAATGAACTTAGGCATATGTTTAAAACAAATATACCATTGGCGAGATGGGTGGCCTTCTTCACGCTTTAGCTTGTGCTTATCAATTAGGGACAATTAGCGTTGGTAGACTAATACAATAACTGGGAATGAAGAAACTTGCGAAGATATTTACTTGAAGGTGTGAACTGACTTGTTCGAACCATTCGTTGCTCAATTATAAAGTCCATGACACCATAGGTGGTAGAAACAACCGACATCCTCAACTATCTTCGTTCCATGTCGTACTTAAACTGTTTTTATATTTGATCAATTACATGACCTAGTAAATGTTTGACATCTGAAGTAGTGAACAATCTAGTTGTTAAAAAGTTGAACGTTCTTTATATTTGAACAATTACATCTACAGTTATTAGTGATCAATCTCTTACTTTAACAGTTTTCTTTAAATGTGAGCAATTACATGACCTAGTAAATGTTTCTTTATATGTCAATCAGTGTTTTCTTTTCTATAACTTCACTCGACTAATTTAACTTGTAAATTATTATGACCAATAAGCCATATGAGCAATAAGCCCATGAGCAATCGACCTATGAGCAATGGTCCGTACACCAATTTATTCCGCTAAAACGATATAGATTAACTTTTTAGGTAATAGTCTCTCATAGGAACTAAGAGTTGAGAGTCATACGTACAAAATAAAGTCACTGGGTGTCGTTAGACGCAGTGTCAATCAATCACTAATAACCTGAATGTCGGGCTTCTGCTAAGCAACAATTTGCATGTTTATGTGATAGCATTGTGTCACGACAACTCGTCTACGACAGCTGGTCTACAGACAGCTGATTCAGCGCTTGAGAAATGGAAGCTGGATGAAAGTTTTTACGGGTGAAATGGAGGTTGGATTGATGAAAAAACGCAAGAGAAATGGAATCTGGATGATGGCTCTTTTACATGTGAAATAGAAGCTGGATTGACGAAAATAACGTATGAGAAATAAAAGCTGGATGAAAGTATTTCTTGATCTGAAATAGAAGCTGTATTGATGAAAAAACGCTGAAGTAATGGACGCTGGATACGGGTATTTTATTATATCTGAAATAGAAGCTGGATTGACGAAAATAATGGGTGAGTAATAGAAGCTGAATGAAGGTATTTTTAGATCTGAAGTAGAAGCTGGATGCATGTCGAAATACATGAATAAAATCATCAATCCAGCTTCCATTTAAGCTAAAAAAATATTTTCATGAATCCAGCTTCTATTTCATCAATACTATTCGTTTGTAGACCAGTTGTCGTTAGACCAATTGTCCGGAGACGAGTTGTCGGTAGACGAGTTGTCGGTAGACCAGTTGTCGTGGAACCGATAGCATGGCGGAATTCTACTTTTGGTAAAAGTGTATTTTAGCGTATTTAATTATTCGCCATGGCATGGGTTTCAGTGTTTATCAGGTACAGGTTGGATTGAAAAAAAATTCAGTTTTCAAAATAGAAGTCGGATTAATAAAAAATATTTTTACTGAAATAGAAATGGGATTTATTAAAACAATCTAGCTGAAATCGAAGCTGGATTGATGAAAAATAATTTCTTTCTAAACAGAAGTGGGATTGATGCTACAAATTTTTTCGGAATTCTTGCCTAAGCGTAAGTGGAAGCTGGATCGATAAATATGATTTTTGCCAAACTACAAGCTGGATTGATTAAGTAATAATAATTCTGCAACAAGTCAATAATTATATATGCTAAAATACACTTTTACCTCTACTTTTGTGCCAAACTGTTATACTATTCATTATTTGCAAGGATTTGTATAGAGCCTCTTAAAGAGAAGCGCTCCCTACCCCAACATGACCAAACAAAACTGTCTAAGGTGAGAGAGGAGTGATTGGGGAGTTTTGTACATGGAACGGAGCACCAAAGGGTAGCCATACCGGTTCCAGTGGTCAGGATGAGTGTTTGTCTCATGCTAATAATTACTTATGCGACCCGGTGGCTGATCGGTAACGCGGGCGGTTGCGGTTCAACTCCGGGTAACGACCTTGGGCAAGTTGTTTACGCACACGTGCCTCTGTCACCAAGCTCAGTATAATTTGGTACCGGCGTAAGCTGGGAAGTAAACGGCAAGTCCTGTTAATCACTGGCTCCCGTGTCCAGAACCTTGGGATTCGTCCATTGCCGGCTTAGGGCCATATGGCTTATTGGTCACCTCTGCTGATTTTTAGTTCTCAGAACATTTAGCTGATGGTTGAAAAGGAGATGAGCGCCTCACCAACGGGCCAAGGCCCAAGGGCGACTTTACTTACTTACTTACTTAATAATTTACTTACATGATTATTTACGTACCAACAAGATATGATTGAGCCTAGTGAAGGTGCGGGCAAAGGGTTTGTGTGTTTATTTGTTTATTTCTAAAAGCAACAGACACAACGCTGCAGTACAATAACAACATTGACAGTATGTCTACTTAATACTTAGTACCTATGGTTAAACTTGTTAGTACATTATTATTTTTTGATATTCATGGTATAAATTTCATCAAGTAAGGGAGTTTTGTTTTGCAAAGAATAATCAAATAAATTTTATATTTTGAAACAATCTGTTACTGAAATGTTGTCTCATTTTAACAGGTACCTGAAGTTCTCTAAAGTTATCAAATGCATGATGACAAGCAACATTATGTTGGAACTTACGAAAATTAAGTGAGAACGCCTAGCTCTCAATGATCTTCATCAAGTCGAAATATTCACTGGATCATCAATCAGTTTCCTCTTCATTTGATATGGTTCCTGAATAACAAGGCAAGGAGTCCTATTGTACATTATTTGGATTGCTTGAATAGTTCATTACAAAAGGCAATTGTTTACTGTCTGACTAATTTCTGAAAAAATTCCAAAAAGAATTATTATTGACACTTGAAAGATGTGAAAGTTTCACTTGCATTGATCAGCTAAAGAGAACGTTTCTGCACATCCGTATTGGTTTCAAATGGAAATAACGTGTGCTGAAGACAGTCTTAAGCCTGCAGTACAAATTATAAGAAGAAACAAATGCACACTCTTGTGATTCTTTACAGCTCATAAGAACCAATTTGGTGAAAAAGCATCAATTTCGTCAGAAATCATAGGACTCCGCTGAAATTCCAGCAACCCCTATGAGTTAACTTACAACAATGTGACCATGCAAATGCCAGTTACATGGGAAATCAAATACAGAAATACATTGTTTGACGGTGCATATGAAGCCTTATACTTGAGAAACACCATGCAAGTACCAGCAATATCAAAGATCATTTACTCTAAATATTCATAAAAACGAAAGTACTGGAAAGATATTCTACGAATGACAGTTACATCAGACATCATTTGCTCGAGATAATGATCTCAAAAGACACATGAGAATCTATACTCAGGGAAAAACATACAAATGTCAATTATGTCAGAAATCATTTACTAGGAATCATTATGTGAATGCACCATGAGATTCCATCCTGGGGAGAAACCATATAAATGTGAGTTATGTCAGACATTATTTACAACAAGTAGTCATTTCAGAACACATATCAAAACCCATACTGGGTACAAACCATACAAATGCAATTTATGTAAGAAATCATATACTAAAGTTGGTGTTCTGAAAGTGCACATGAGAATCCATACTAGGGAGAAACCATACCAATGCAGACTATGTCATAAATCATTTCCTCAAGGTGGTTATCTGAAAGTCCACATGAGAATTCATTCTGGGGAGAAACCATATAAATGTATGTTATGTCAGAAATCATTTACTCAAGGTGGCTATCTGAAAGTGCACATGAGATGCCATACTGGGGAGAAACCATACAAATGTCAGTTATGTCAGACATCATTTGCTACAGTTAATCACATAAGAACACATATGAGAACCCATACTGGGGAGAACCTGAACCTATACAAATGTACGTTATGTCAGAAATCATTTACTCGCAGCGCTCATCTGAAAGTCCACATGAGAATCCATACCGGAGAGAAGCCATACCAATGTAGATTATGTCAAAAATCATTTTCCCAAAGTGGTTATCTGAAAGTGCACACAAGAATCCATTTTGGGGAGAAACCACACAAATGCCAGTTATGTCAGACATCATTTACTACAGGTAGTCACTTAAGAAGACATTTGAGAACCCATACTGTGGAAAAGCCATACAAATGTCAGTTATGTCAGAAATCATTTACTCAGAATGGTAATCTAAAAACGCACTTGAGAACTCATTCTAGCAAAAAAATGTTCAATTGTGAGATTTGTAAAAGAGAATTCATCCTACTTAGATGTCTAATGATACACAGAAAATCTCATACAAACAAGAGGCAACACACATGCAATAAACCTTTTCGTAAAGGCAGTTCTTCAACTAAGCAGCAAGGAATACATCCCCAGGGTGTCGAAATAATGGAAAGTGGATCCATTGGTGACGTATCTGTTCAATTCATAACTTTGGGCTTACCGGTACGTAGCGTTGACGTAATGGATAAACCAAATGATCAGCTGCCATGGAACATGCATTCGGATTCCAATGAAGCAACAAGTCCTCTTCTAAACAGTAGCAAAGTCAAATCACCTGAGGATGCAAAACCGTACCTGGAAAGACGTTTTGGATGTGGTATATGCAGTGAAATGCTTGAAATTGAGAAGGAATTTCTTGAGCATTGTTCCAGCCATCGCCTTTCTCCACCTGACGATTTATTTCTCGACCTTTCCTGATTTGTAGTTCTCAGAACATTTAGCTGATGGTTGAAAATTGACAACAATCATTAACAGATATAAATAATGCATTGCGTTGTGGATCTAAGATGCATACTGACATATTTTGGGGGGGTAACATTTTAGCTCTAAAATTGTTTTGCATCAGGCATATACAGACTTTGTGTAAAGTATTCATCCGGAACCCTGGCTCCCACGGGCGCCCACAGACATTTTTGTAGTATGGTGTAAAAGACTATACTTTTTTTAGTAGGAGCTTCAACATGCAAAGCTATTAAGAACAATTTTATTTTTCACAGAGGTTTCCAAATGTAAATTTCTGAGTTTCACTTTGTGTATCGTTAGTAACATTAGCATTTGTGTGCAAAGAAATTTGTTAAAAGTCACAATTTCACAAACTGGTGGTTAAAAAGTAGAGAAAAAAATCAATTTTGCAGGGGATGTGCCTCCTCTTGCACCCGATGTGCGGGCGCTCATGCTGGCTCCATCCATAAGGACTAGATTCACATTATGTCAGAATGATGGAAAGTGAATCTTCATATATTGGTGTGCACTGCGATGATTGAATTTGTGATGATTTTGTTGTTTTATGATTTCATTCGTGGCTTTATTGCTATCACGCATTGCATGTGCTTCTGTAATTATATTTTTATTATGTGCAAGGAAGCTCTTGCATCATGCGCTAACACTGTGTGGTACTTGTATTTCACATTAAATCTTACAATTGAAATTTGTGTGAAAAATTCTATTCATCGCTTGGCCAATAAAGAATGCGACTGATCGATAAATATAGCCCTACATGGCTCATCCATTAGATCGCAATCGTAATCTGAAAAAGCGCTACTCGAAAGCCAAGCGCGGTGCACCAGCTTATTCACGTATTGCTGTCCATCCATATTATTACGTAGGCCTACACAGGTATACATGGCGGTTCCACGACAATAATTGGTCTACAGACAACTCGTCTAATGACAAGTGGTCCCCAGACAATTCGATCGTCTAGCGAATTCCTCCATCTTCAATTTCTCAAACGTTTTTTTTATCACTCCAGCTTCTATTCATCATCAGTCCTTTTCGTGCAATTCTGCACATCGTGCAATGCAGCTTCATTTCTGTCTGTCCACCGCCCGTTGTATCGCCTCGTTCCACGTCATGTCCATGCACTTCAAGTCTTCCCTAATGGTTTCCGGTCGGTTTTTCGTTGGTCTGCCTCTTCCGCGTCTTCCCTCCGGAGTCCATTTCATCACTTGCCTTGCTATCCTGGCTTCATCCATGCGGATCACATAACCCATCCATTTTAATCTTCTCTTTCTGGTGGTGTTCTCTATGGTCTCCTGTCCTATTATCTCCCTTACGGTCAGTGATTCCGTTAGTGTGCGTCCGTGCGTCCGGGACGCACAAAATTTGACGCCGGACTCACAAAAGTAAAGGTGGTGCGTCCAAGGACGCACCGGAGTTGTGGATGGACGCACAAACAAATTAACGATGCGTCCATGGGACTCCAATAAAAAATACCGTGGAGTCCGTATTTGTGTCACTGTCTCAGTTTATATACATTGCGTATTTGCGCATTCATTGAACTAAAAAGAACACACACTGCCTGGTGATGAATAATTTATGCATTGACCTATTTATAAATATTTAATTTCTTTGTTAACCCGTTTTGGACCATCGTTCGTTTTACGAACATCTTTTTTGAAGACCTCACATTAGGTGATGCAATCACATAATCTTCTGTACAGGTGTTTTCATGTCACCAGGAAGTCTGATTTGTCGGACAAAACGTTAAAAAATTAGTTTTTTAAGTTTTGAAATGTTTTTAACTAATACCAAATACTGCAAAACTACGTATGTTCCACGTCCTTTGTTTGCAAAGTTGTTATTTTGGTCTAATGCGTGATATCACAAAAGTTGATTGGCATTTAAAAAGTGCACATATTTTGTACAAAGCATTTGTTATTGCAAAATTCTACTGTAAAAAACGGAGTTGTAAAAAATTCATATCTGGGTCATGTTCGTTTTACGAACATTGGTCCAATAAGCTACTGATGCGTCAAGTCAAGTCAACGTTGATTTACATACGCCTGTATTAGCTACAAGTCATGTATCAACCAGCTCACAATTGTGTATGTATGTATGTATGTATGTATGTATGTATGTATGTATATATGTATGTATGTATGTATGTATGTATGTATGTTTGTATGTATGTATGTATGTATGTGTGTATGTATGTATGTATGTATGTATGTATGTATGTATGTATGTATGTATGTATGTATGCATGCATGCATGCATGTATGTATGTATGTATGTATGTATGTATGTATGTATGTATGTATGTATGTATGTGTGTATGTATGTATGTATGTATGTATGTATGTATGCATGTATGCATGTATGTATGTATGTATGTATGTATGTATGTATATATGTATGTAAGTACGCACGCGTGCATGTTCGCTTGTATGCATGTGTGTATCAATGTATGGATATATGTATGTATATATTGTGTCTATGTATGAATGTATGTATGTGTGTATGTATATGTATGTATGTATGTATGTATGTATGTATGTATGTATGTATGTATGTATGTATGTATGCATGTATGTATGTATGTATGTATGTATGTATGTATGTATGTATGTATGTATGTATGCATGTATGCATGTGTTCATGCATGTATGTATGTGCGTAAGTTCGTACGTACGTACGTATGTATGTGTGTGTGTATGTATGTATGCGTGTACATGTATGCATGTATGTATTTATTTATGTATGTATGTATGTACGTTTGTATGCATTTGTGTATCTATGTATGTATGAATGCATGTATATGTACGTATGTATGTATGTATGCTTGTGTTCATACATGTATGTTTGTACGTAAGTTCGCACGTACGTACGTACGTATGTTTGTGTGTATGCATGTATGCATGTGTACATGTATGTATGTATGTATGTATGTATGTATGTATGTATGTATGTATATATGCATGTATGTATGCATGTATGTATGTACGTAAGTTCGTACGTACGTACGTACGTATGTGTGTGTGTATGTATGTATGCATGTATACACGTATGTATGTATGTGTGCATTTTACATGTATGTATGTATGTATGTATGTAATTGTGTATGTATGTATGTATGTAGTTATGTTTGTATGTATGTATACATGTATGTGAGTATATTATTTTCAGCTGAAAACATTCAATTTCTCGGCATTTACCCATTTTGAACACATTTTTGTGTTTCAATGGCATTTCGTGCTTGTTCGATATAGCGCATGTTGTCAGTAGCCTATTAGCCCAATGTTCGTAAAACGAACATATGCCGTTTTGCATATGTTATTTGAGATTTGTCAAAGATCACTATGCATACGTTCAGACATTATTTTTTAGGTCCAAAATATCAACGCAGTTCATAAAAATTTTGCTTAATAAAGTTTTGGTCCATATAATGGGTTAATGAGTGACGTACATAGCACACATGTACAATGGGCTATAGGTCTGTAGCCTATAATATCGTTCTCGTGAGTGTTCCTGGCTTAAAAATTAATGACCGTCGTCGGACAGATCGTAAAATCAAGAAAATTAAAAGAAAAAGGAAATGCTAAAATATTTTCTTTGAAAAGTCTAAATTATCGCCGAGAAGATTGGTAGGCCTACTGGTTATGCTAGTTTCCAAAAAGTCCCTCTTTAATTTGAAATCGATGTTCATTTTAGCGACAATCGCACTTTAAATCTCTCAGGCGCTATAGGCCTACACAAGTCTACATTCATTTATTCATTTCAAGAAGCTAAGCCTATATAGCGCCTCGCGCTCGATCTCCAGTCAATATTAATGCAATATGATGCAATCTGACATTATGCTCTAACAACAGCTTTTGCTTCTAAATGACAGAAACTTTAATCTCAAAATTTAAAACCTAAAACTTCTACTGAACGTTGGCTTAGGCTATAGTCCTATAGCCTATTTGACCTCTGACGTATCCACGCTTATTGGCCTGTATATCGCTATAATTTAGCCTACCTCTGGAGAAGCTGGTTATAATTTATGAGTTTGAGTTTATAACTTGTTATTTTATGTAAGCCTATTTGTATCTACGCCTACAGACGTTTAAAAAATAGTAGCCAACGGTAAAATGATAGGTCTAGTTTTATAGCTGATTTTAGCTAAATTAACTTTTGTAAACGGGGGAAGGGTTTAGGGTTAATTAGAACTAATTTGTAGGCCTATACGTACGCATGTGAAAGTTCGCAAAATGTACGAGTTGCAACAGGATGATCGGGCCAAAATGCGACTTTTTTACGTAGGCTACGTAGCCTAATAATAATGGCTGCATGGGCCCTTTGTCGTCTATAATATAGAAAGTTCGAAATTTGTACATTTAGCGAAATTCTATAGAAATTGTATGGCCCGGTGGGACTCCAAAAATGGAAGGGTGTGGAGTCCAAGACTCTCATCCATTTGGCATGGACTCCAATTTTTTTGATGTGATGCGTCCATGACTCCAAGAATTCAGACCTTAACGGAATCACTGCTTACGGTGATGATTTTTTACCTTGTCTCGCCAAGAGACGTGCAGGATTTTTCTGAGCCCTTTTTGTTGCGCTGCCTCTAGGCTAGTCTTAATTCCTGTTTGTCACCGACATCGGCCACGTTTCCGCTCTACAGAGTAGTGTATTCACCACTACTTTCTCGTATACCGTAAAACGGGGTTACTTTGCCCTGCTGGGTGACTTTGGCCCAAACTGACTAAGGAGTTTTGATGCATTCTGCGTACCACACAATATTTGAGATTGAACTTCTTGTTACGTATTCTTGAAAAACAAAGCCTTAGCTTCGCTTTTAACGAGTGTTTGTTAATTTTGGACATTTGAAAGATATTATTTATCATCAAACATCGTAAATGTGCAAAATCCTTAATTTAAACGACGTGTATACTTTACTGTGTAGAAATGTTTAAACGAATTTTCAGTACGTGACTACGGGTTGTATCGGTTGCTTACTGATATAGGCTAGTACAAATGTGGCATGCTGTTTGAGGAATAAATTCGATTGGAATATTTTTGGAATGGACGTTTTAGTTTTTGGGGTGACTTTGGCCACTTTTTGGGGTCACTTTGGCCCGGCTTATAATATTCTAATTTTCCAGTTCTTACTCTATATAACGAACTTTTAAAAGCCTTTTTGCATGTAATCATATATTTAGACTGTCTAACTTCTTAAAAACTTGAAATAATCAAGTGAACGATTATGAAACAAACTTTTGCAATAATTTCAGTAATTTCACGGTACAATTCATGTGTTTCTTTTGTATGCATCACTATACTGGTATCAATACGTGACAGTAGTGCAATATATTTTTTAAAACATCTGTTGTGGGCCAAAGTCACCCCACTGTAGGTACATTATTGTTACAGCTGATGGATCAATGTTAAATACTTGCACTAAGCATATGGGACAAAGTCACCCCGACCCACGGGGTTACTTTGTCCACACACACAAAAATAAAATAAAAATATTTATGTCCAACATATGTAAGAAATAAGCACATGTTCTAGTCTATCAACCCCATGTCTTCCTTTAACACTTTGCTCAAGCTCATTGCTCTGTTGTGGGGGAGTGGACAGAAGTTTTCCCGAAAATTTGGGCCAAAGCAACCCCGTTTTACGGTAATCGGTTTTTACCTTCATGCTGCATCCACGTGTTTTCTAGATTTCCAATCTTCTAAATGCTGCGTTTGCTCTTCCAATTCACTTCCTTATTTCTTAGTCACAGTTACTATCCGCTGTGATTGAGTTTCCGAGGTAGCAAAAGGTGTCCACCAGATTTCTAATCTGTCTTTCTTGTCAAAGATAGTCGAGAAATATGTATCGTTGCAGCTTATTAGTCATCTTGAAGCAAACTCTCTTTTGCCCAAGCAACAGTCAGGCTTCAGAAAATTTCATTCCACTGAATCTGTTTTAACACGCATTTTAGTTGACATGTATGATGCTGTTGACCAGGGGCATGTATCACTCCTTGCTTTATTTGACGTGAGTGCGGCCTTTGACACCGTCGACCATGGCATTCTTTTAGAGCGCCTTGAAACGTCGTTTGGTGTCATTGGCCGCCCACTGCTGTGGTTGCAGGCTTTTCTTTCTGAGCGCAGCCAGTCTGTGGTTTTTGGTTCCACCCGGTCTGACTGGTCCAGAGTTTATTTTGGTCTTCCACAGGGTTCCATTTTAGGGCCTTTGCTTTACATTTTATATACAGCTGACCTAAATAAGATTCTGTCTTCTGTGGGGGTTGCTGCACATCAATATGCTGATGACACACAGGCATATGTCCAGGGTCCAGCTTTAGAGGCTATCTCACTTGTGGAAAAAATACTTATGACGTCGGAAACGATTGGTGCCTGGATGTCATCCAATCGCCTCAGGTTAAATCCTGGTAAAACACAATTTATTTGGGTTGGAAGTCGTGTGCAAGTTTCTAAAATTGATATGCAAAATCTGCAACATTGCTTTCCTGGCATAACTTTTTCTACCACTGTGCGTGATTTGGGTGTGACCTTGGACCAGGAATTGACCCTTTCTGATCACGTGAGGAATGTATGTCGCACTTGCTTCTACCATCTTCGTCAAATTCGCTCGGTACGTCGCTCACTTACAACCAAAGCTGCCACTACTCTGATGCATGCATTTATATGCACGAGAGTTGACTATGGTAGTGCTGTAAAGGTCCAGCCTTTTTAGCCTCCTGTATCACGTAATTACGGCCCAATCGGTTTAGCGCTGATCGCTGTGATCTAGCGGGAGCGAGTGGATGGCCCATAGCGACCGACTTGTAATTAACGCTTAAGGAGTTAAGTCCTTCCCCTTTTTACGTTCTGAGTTATGGCGATAGGTCGTCACATGGACAGTTTTAGTTAATTATAGTGAAATCTGACTGTTTGTTTGCGAGTTTTAATTAATTACATACACTGCGAGTGGTGTTTAAGTTGCGTGTGTGTTTCGGTGTTGAACTGAATGCAAGCCAACATGGCAACACATCAAAACAATTCCCTCAATGAAACAACGCTTAATATCGACCCCGCGTGCATGTACATTAATGACTTTGCCCACGACCGATTAGAAGTTGCATCCAATCACGTAGAGATAGAGCCTATAATTGCATCTGTGCCTGACGAAGAAACACGATCGGCAGCCCAATTAGGACTCATGCAATTGTGGCACGCTGCCGTCGTGTCGGGCCAAATAGAACCTGACGGGGGCAGGGAGCTGTCGAACCCAGCTCGACCCTTGGCGGCGGGCGTTCTCACATCGAGAACCGTCGACTATATGTCCCTTCCACCACTCGGGCAGCATCCTGGTACGATACCTGCAATTCCTCCAATATCTGACTCCTACTCAATGAATCGTTCCGTTCCAAGCGCTGTACTGTCTGCTGACTCTCTAGATTATCAGGCTTCGACTCCTGCTCACATTCATCGGTCTTTCGCTCCCTGGGACTTCTCTTTCGGTGAGGCTGCGAAGCTCACGCGAGGGGAGCGACCCGTTACAAGTGGCACCAGCAAGTTGGGGCAGTGTTTAAAAGATGATGAAGAGAATGAAAGGAGTGCAAATCTACAAAGAGATGCAAGAATTTTGGAATTCTTTTCGAGAGCTGATAAAGAGACCAGAGATGAAATAGAGCGACGGAAAGATGAAAGGAGAGTCGAGATTTTAAGAGGCAACGAAGTGAAGGAAAGGAGTATATGTCGACAAGAGTACGCAAGGGGAATGGAAGAAGTTGATGGAACTAGCATTAATTCTTCACGACTAAAGAAAAGCACGACGACGACCCAGACTGGACAATTGCAAGACATTTTGGGTCCATTACAAGAACTGTGTATGTATCTAAACGAGATTTGCGCGCAGAATGGAAAAAGTGTAAGCAATAGTCCTGGGCTGTGTGCGGAAGTCGGACAAAAGTTAAGTTGTCCTGTGGTGTCCAGTCCGTTAGAAACTCGTTCAGTGATTTCAAGTGAAAGCGATGAGTTGAGAAATAAGCCGACCATCGAAAAGAAATCATGTACGGAGGATGAAACGAAGAAGGAACCAAGAGACAGACACAAGCAGTGGCTGAAATTAGAGAAATTTGATGGTCAAACGCCTCTGGAAGCGTTTCTAGTCAAGTTTGAGATCTGTTCGAGACAGAATGGATGGGACGAGGACGGGAGGATAAATCAACTGATGTGTGCCATGGTAGGCCCAGCAGCGCATCTGTTGTGGGAATTCAACGCCTCGGGATGTCATCCTCGAGCGATCTGATAAAGCGACTTAGGAGTAGATATGGATGTGCGGATCAGACGACATTATATCGTACTCAGCTTCGTACTCGAAAACAGAGAGAAGGAGAGTCCTTGCAAGAATTAGCGCAAGACATCCGACGATTGATGGTGTTAGCCTATGCTGGTCCACCTACCGAGATGAGTGAGATGGTCGCCATTGATGCATTCCTCGACGCGATAGATGACTCCGAGCTTGCTATGTGCGTGAGAGACCGCGAACCGACTAACCTCGAAGTAGCGTGTAGATGTGCTATTCGACTGGAGGCGAATCGAACCACTCGAGGTAGAACTGGAGACCATGAGCGTAGATCGGGACGAGTCCAAGCGATCCGAACAGACAACAGATCTAGCGATGAGGTGCTTCGTAGATTGTTGGAACAAATGGCTAACATGGAACAGCGTCAACTGCAGATGGAGCAGTGGTGGTGTAGGCCAAAGTTGCAAGCATCCAATGGGATGGAAAGACACTCTGGAGAGCCTCGATATGTGCCGATGGAAAATCGACAGAGATCGGAGGGAGGAGCAAGAAATAATTTAGCGACTCACAGTCGAGGGAATCGACGAAGTGATGGTCGGTGCTTTCTCTGCTTGCAGCCAGGACATTTCCGGAAAGACTGTCCACAAGCGAGGACAGACGAACAAGGTCAAGAAGAAGGAGAAAGGATAGCTAACGCACTGTCTCGTGGAGCTGGAACTGCGCGATGTCGGAAAATAGCGTTGGCAAGAAATGTTGCGCCACCTATGAGCGAAGCGGATGGGGAGGTGTTTGCCGTTCTTCCCACCAAGAAGGACGACCTTCGACCCTGGTCTGTACCGACGCAAGTGCTCGAATCTGACATTCTAGTAGCCAGTGCGTCGCTGCCTGCTCGAACCGCAGAAGTCGATGTGTCTGGTGACCCAGACATCCTGCTGTCCTCTCTACGGCAGAACGTGTCTGACGACGTTCCGCCAGAAGCTAACGATCGGCCGACGCAGACTGTGCCCTCTCAACTGCGAGCCCCGTGTCTCACCGCCATTGAGGAGTGCGATTTTGAGAATCAGCCCCGAGCCGGCTCCGCGCGACTTTCCGCTGACGCACTTTCACGTCGACCGCACCACGTGGAGATGGTACAGACTACGCGAATTCCTCTTCGACCGGAAGAGTTCCTTCCAGACGACTTCAGCATCCTCTTACCTGGAGTGATGGCTACTTACCGCGCTACCGAGCGTTCGGGTACGAAATTCAGCCCCAACCTCCTGTTCGTGGGACGAGATGTTATCGCGCCCATCGGCCTAGTCTTTGGCGATGGTTCGGCGACAGAACTCTGCGACCAAACAGTGGACGAGTTGGTGGATCAACGCCTGCACCGGATGCAGGGCACTTGTCGTCTGGTGCGAACTCACTTTCAGCAGTTCGTGCAGCATCGGACTGTTCGATACGATGGTCGAGTGCGCCCAGCCGCATTCGGACCTGGCCAATGGATATGGTACGGCTGTCCCCGTCGACATGCCGGTATCAAGACCAAGTGGACCAAGGGCTACGAAGGACCGTACAAAGTTCTGGAGCGCGTCGGACCTGTACTCTACCGAATACAGAAGTCGACCCGTGTTCAGCCGAAGTTGGTTTCTGTGAACAGACTGAAAAACTTTGGGAGAGACTGTCCGAAGGACTGGGATATGCCGTTCTCGAACGATGTTACTGACTAGACGAACTTGTCCGAGACGAGGAACTGAACTCTGTCCCCAGACCGACCAGTCCCCATGTTCTTCCTGTTCGGTTTCGTTTATAAACCACGCCCTGACCAGTTATTCACAGTTGTGAAAACGTGTTATTCACCGTTGTGAAAGCGTGTTGGTGATGTCGATCACCTAGATAAGTGTTGGTGTTGCCCAACCCGAAACTTCTGATTAAAGGACTGTGCAAAGGAAACAGACGACCCTGGGTCGTGCGATAGTTAATCATGTAGCTGTGCTAAGGATGATTTTACTGTTTTGTGTTTGCCTGTTTCTGCATTCTGTTGGAATGCTTTGATACAGTTGCGTTATGACATTGGGTGCATGGGTAGGAACAGTCGGTGACCCAGTAGTCCAAATTTACATTTGCCGGATGATGTATTTTGATATAGGCCCGAGGTATGGAAATTTGTAGAGGGGTTGACCGTTGTTTGAATGGTCCAGCTACCGTTTGGTTTTCCCGTGGTTTCACCACTTGAGTAGGTGGGGGAGAGTGTAAAGGTCCAGCCTTTTTAGCCTCCTGTATCACGTAATTACGGCCCAATCGGTTTAGCGCTGATCGCTGTGATCTAGCGGGAGCGAGTGGATGGCCCATAGCGACCGACTTGTAATTAACGCTTAAGGAGTTAAGTCCTTCCCCTTTTTACGTTCTGAGTTATGGCGATAGGTCGTCACATGGACAGTTTTAGTTAATTATAGTGAAATCTGACTGTTTGTTTGCGAGTTTTAATTAATTACATACACTGCGAGTGGTGTTTAAGTTGCGTGTGTGTTTCGGTGTTGAACTGAATGCAAGCCAACATGGCAACACATCAAAACAATTCCCTCAATGAAACAACGCTTAATATCGACCCCGCGTGCATGTACATTAATGACTTTGCCCACGACCGATTAGAAGTTGCATCCAATCACGTAGAGATAGAGCCTATAATTGCATCTGTGCCTGACGAAGAAACACGATCGGCAGCCCAATTAGGACTCATGCAATTGTGGCACGCTGCCGTCGTGTCGGGCCAAATAGAACCTGACGGGGGCAGGGAGCTGTCGAACCCAGCTCGACCCTTGGCGGCGGGCGTTCTCACATCGAGAACCGTCGACTATATGTCCCTTCCACCACTCGGGCAGCATCCTGGTACGATACCTGCAATTCCTCCAATATCTGACTCCTACTCAATGAATCGTTCCGTTCCAAGCGCTGTACTGTCTGCTGACTCTCTAGATTATCAGGCTTCGACTCCTGCTCACATTCATCGGTCTTTCGCTCCCTGGGACTTCTCTTTCGGTGAGGCTGCGAAGCTCACGCGAGGGGAGCGACCCGTTACAGTGCCATCTATGCGGGCTTAACACTTTCACGCATTAATAAGTTGCAATCTGTCCTTAATGCTGCGGCCCGCCTGATTGGTGGCATACCAAAGTTTGGGCATATATCAAGTTTTATACGGGAAGAACTGCACTGGTTGCCAATGCAAAAACGTATTGAGTTTAAGATTTTAATGTTCATGCGCAATTGCCTAGCAGGCCAAGCTCCGATCTATCTTATAGAACTCTGTGTACCTGTGCTGTCCATCCCAGGCCGTAGGTTCCTTCGCTCTGCTACGCATGGTGACCTGGTTGTCCCTAGGGCTCGATCTTCCACAGTGCTTCATAGTAGCTTTGCTATGGTTGGTCCGTCTTTTTGGAATAAGTTACCTATTAGTCTCCGCAATGAACTTCTTTGTATTTCTTTGCCCCTTTTCCGCAAACGTTTGAAAACCATTCTCTTTGATTGTGGTTAGGTGTCAGGTCGGGAGCGCCTCTGAGGAGTTCTCTTGAAGTGGCGCTATATAAATGTACGATTACAATTACAATTACAATTACAATCCAGCTCTTTGTTTTCTATCTTTGATCGCTTTGGTTCTTTCATCTTATCTTCATGGTCTTTTCTGCATTTATGGTCAAACACACTTTTGCTACCTCCTCCAGTGCCTTTATTCCATTCCATGTGTTATCTAGCAGAGCAATATCATCGGCAAAGTCTATATCTCTCAATCTGCCTCCGTTTATCCAACATCGCAATTCGGTGTCATTAACCTTTGTTGCTCTCTTCATCACCGAGTCCACCGACAGGGCAAAAATTGATGATGACAAGAGGCATCCCTCTCGCACTCCCGACATTATCTGGAACCATTCACCGACCTCCCCCCCATACCTCACAGCGCAACTGCTGCCGTCATAAAAGCTATTCGTGATGTTTAGCATTTTATCCGGGATTCCATAATATAATAGCCTATTATTATTATGTCCAGACAATCTTGCAGATGGATTCTCTTTGTACACTGCTGACGGATTTCCTGAAGTGGATATATTATATAGTTGACTAGCTGAATTACCCGGCGTTGCCCAGGAAATTTCGATTTTTAGTTCCCAGCCACGCTGACCCCGTTCCCACTCCGCCTTTCTCACCCCGCCTTCTTCCATCGGCCATAATCCGGCCTGGGGTGCCTGGCGTTCTCCGTGAAATGTAGGGTTTACGCCCCAACCCATCTCCCAGCCGCCTCTACGGGGCGGTTTCGCTCGGCATTTGTCGGTGAATCTTGGTTCTTTTGCCTAAAGCCGTCCGCCCTAAATAATGTCCAGATGGCCTACATACGACGGCACAGTATAATATTAATTACCGGTTTCCATTGTCATTATCTTGCGATCAACCATTCATAATAAATATTGTCAGCGTTTTTAGTATTATTTTACGAAAGCGCGCGCTATAAAATAGGCCGTTTAAAGTGAGGTGAAGAAGTGATGACGTCATAAATCTATGGATTCTTTTTAAAGGGTTATGTAACTTCCGGCGACCAATCTTAAATATTGCGTTGGTAAAACTTCATTTTAGGTGCGTAAATTATTTGGTACATGTTTTTTATACGACCACCAAGACACCAAGAACTAACGTTGCAGCGTTGTTATCTTTCATAAATCCAACTTCTAGTTTGCCGAGAATCCTTTTAATCGATCCAGCTTCTGTTTACAGGCAAGAGTTTGTTCGATAAATCCCGTTTCTATTTCGTCAGCAAGTATTTTCATCAGTTTTTCATTGAAAATTATTTTTCATCAATCCAGCTTCAATTTCAGCAGAATATGACTGCACCAACCCTAAAACTAACCCTAACCGACCCTCACGACGCGTAACCTGAGCCCTAACCGACCCTCACGCGCTAAATCCCGCTTCTATTTCGTGAGGAAATATTTTTCATCGAATTTATAAATTTTTGGTGGTCGTATAAAAAACAAGTACCGTGTATACATGGAGAAATAATTTACGCAGCAGAAATAATTTACGCACTTAAACTGAAGTTTTACCAATAATAATAATAATAATAATAATAATAATGACAATTTCTACGACGCCGTAACGCGGCCATGCTGCTACAAGGGCGCCTTGACAACGACAAACACACATTCAGAGACAAGCGATTGACGAACTCTATAGAGGCAGCCACATGCGGCGCCAAGAGAACGACACCTGAAGCCCGATAGTGTTCCCCGGTGATGCTAAAAAGTATTTTTGTAAATATTGAGAAAAATCGGTCGGGTGGATAAGAAGAAAATTGGTTCATTAAATTGTTACGACTTGTATTTTATAGGTTTAGATCAGTATTATCATATCGTGGCCTCTTCTATAATCTGTCGATGTGTGAAGCTGTGTTCGCAACCAGATCTTCCTGGTCTGAATCCTGCCTGCTCCTATCTCATCTTTTCTTCCACCGCATCCCTCATGCGATTTAACATTACCGCAGCCAATGTAAAATTGCTAGATGCACAGCTAAATTATTATGGAATGACCTGCTGCTTGACTCTAATTTCTCTGGATCTAGCTTCTCTGACTTGCCATCTGTCACCCACTTTGAAGTCTACAATCTTCTCAAAAGCATGGCTCCTAAATCATCCCAAATGAATTTCATACCAATATCACTTATACTTTCCTGCTCTGATGTTTTCTCTCACCTTATTGCACGCTTGGCCAATCTGTCTTTTGCTGAAGGGTGTTTTCCGTCATGCCTCAAATCTGCTCTAGTCACACCCTTGCTTAAAAAACCTAACCTAGACGTCAGCAATCTTTCAAACTTCAGACCTATCTCCAACCTTAATAACATTTTTAAGATCTTGGAACGTTTTCTCTTTCTCACTCGCATTAAGAGACACATCACTTGCTGTCCAAACTTCAGTCCTTATCAGTCAGCTTACCGCGAAGGCTATTCCACTGAGACTGCCCTTGTCTCTACACTTGATAACATATTCTCGTCTATTGACAATGGGAAAGCCTGCCCCTCAGTATGTCTTGACCTCAGTGCAGCCTTTGACACTGTTGGCCATCAGCTACTCCTTTCAAGACTTGCAAATAGTTTCGGTGTCTCTGGGACAGCCTTAGACTGGTTAACTTCTTACCTGTGTGACCGGAATCAGCAGATTGGCATTGGGACCGCCCGGTTTGAGCCTACTGTTTGCACTGCTGGAGTTCCACAGGGATCTGTCCTTGGCCCTTTACTATTTACTGTCTTCACTTCCCCAATCAGTCGCATTGCTAATCACTTTGGAATCCAATTACAGCAGTATGCGATGATACCCAGCTCCATATTGCTTTATCACACACTGATCAGTCTGGCAAACTTAAACTTGAAGAGTGTCTTTCATCTATGTATTCCTGGTTTTGTTTCAATGGTTTGGCCATAAACCCTGACAAGTCTGAGGCAATTTTGTTTGGTTCACGCTCTTTCCCTCCACTTTCTAATATCGACCTCGCCGGCACTGCTGTTCATCTATTAGATACTGTCAAAACACTTGGAGTAACCCTAGACAACAAGCTCACATTTCGACCTCATATATCAAACATTTGCAGATCTTGTTTCTATCACATTCGGGCAATACGTCACATCAGGTCGGCCCTGACTATGGATATGTCAAAAACCATTGCCTGTTCTCTTGTCTCCTCTCGCCTTGATTATGCTAACGACGTTTTGTCGGTCTCTCAATCACTGAGCTCAAAAGGCTGCAACACATCCAAAACTCCTTAGCGCGTGTTGTTCTGCGCGTCCCAATACAAACTAGTTCCTCAGTCCTACTCCATCAGCTGCATTGGCTTCCTGTTCAGTACAGGATAAAATTCAAATTGGCATGTTTGACCTACAAATCTCTCAGCACCAACGCACCTTCCTACCTTCAGTCACTACTAACTCCTTACATTCCTCCTCGTTGCTTGCGTTCATCGGGTACAAGTCTTTTATCTGAACCTCGATGCAAAACAGTTATGGGCTTGGGTGCTTTCCATGCTTCTGCACCCAGGGAATGGAATCGGCTTCCGCTCTCTCTTCGAAGCTCAATTTCACTTCCTTCCTTCAAAAAGCGGCTAAAAACTTACTACTTCTCCTTGGCTTTCACGCACATGGTTATCTAACTGCATCTTCCTCTGGCGGCTGACTATCCGTGCCTCAGATTCACATTTCGGTGTGACCTTGCGCACGTTACAAATTTATTTAATAATAATAATAATAATAATAATAATAACGACTTTCCTGTAGTCGATAGCAGTGTGATTCCTCTCCAATTAGAACATTCACTCAGGTCCCCTTTCTTCGGAATCGGGATAATTATGCCGTCTCAACATACCTTTGGTACCTCACCTGCTGCCCATTATACTCATGCACGGTTTGGTCAGCTGTTCCACCATCGCGTCTCCTCCGTATTTAAGCAGTTCTGGTTTGATTCCATCCACTCCTGCAGCTTTGTCATTTTTCAGTTTCTTAATAATTATGCTTTTCAAATTTCTTCCTTCCTTATGTTCCCTGTATCTATGTCCATTTCCTCCTTATTTCCTCCTTTCCTTCTTACCACTCCTAGAGCTTCGATTCGCATCGATGGTTGTGGGCTGTTGTCGTTGGACCAGTTGTCGTGGAACCCAGGTTTTCGAAGTCATTCAGTTTTAAAAAAGTGATGGACAAACAGCAAAAACGTAGGCCTACGAAGAAGAAATTGGGTGATGGAGGGAACACTTCGAGAGTAGCCTATACTAAACTACCCCGAACCATCGATGCGAATCGAAGAAGAGTGGTACGAAGACCTGTAGGAAATAGACATAGGCTAGATACAGCGGACATAAGTGATGTGGTAAGGGCAGCTAATGCGACAATGACCTCTTTCGTTCAGTCAGAAGATGCGACAGTCATGACCTGCGAAACATTATCCCCCACAGACTCAACTCTGCTAGGCCTACATGTATAATCTTTGGCAACGACCATACGACTTCTCGCTGCCTGTAAAGGACAACCGCAATTTCATCCCACGTATTTTATACCGACGTGAAGAAAAATCATCCCTCTGACTGACCTTACTAAAGATGACATTTTCAATACTTTTTTATATATTATTTTCTACATCTGTTTATGTACCCATGTGCGGTGTGTCATTTGGTTCTATCAATAAAGGGACGAAGATATATACAGGGTGGCCCAATAAAAGTGATAACATCTCGTAGCAAAGGGTCATTTAGTATATTTAGTATAATTGAATTAATATAACGTTTTGTAATTTACTTTTGTATGCCAAGTAGTAATTACGCTAATCATAAAACATGTTCAATGTGTCCCTTTTGCTTCTCAACAACTTTTTGAGAAACAAGTGCTGATACCATGTTACCGCAGCTGAAATGTTCACGTTCTCGTATAAGACGTTCTCGTATAAGTCTCCTTACTAAAACTTACTTTTTCTTCGATTCAACTGAATAAATACGATCATTTTTAGAATTAGCCTAACTGGCGTGGCAACGGTGAACGTCTTTTCCTCTGCAAACCAGATGGTTCGTACACTTCTGTCATTAGGAAACCGTTCAAATAGCTGCTGACTGCGTTGCAAACGTTTCAATTTGCAATTTTGGTTGAGCGTCTGCCCGATCACACGCTTGTACGTTTTCAGTTGTAAATCTTGCTTTACAATGCGTTGCACCGACGACCGCGATAGGCTATAGGCCTACCCGTTGATCTTTAAATTTCTCGCGGACTTTTGTGACTGTGAGGATCATCTTCTTGACTGCAGATCAAAATTAATCACTCACCAGCTCAATGTTCTGTCGTGTTCAAGCAGACTTTGGCCGACCACTTTCGCGTTTACGTTCTGTTGTACCGTAGTTGTCAATTTTTTAATAACCTGACTGACACTAGCTATACTCCAGGCTTTGTTTGGAAACTCATTTTACATTCACCTTGCACCCCAAAGTTTCTGAAATCGCAAATTTTTAATCAGAACACGGTCTTCTGTTGTGATTTTTCTCATTCTGGTTAAGATATCTTCAAAACACGCAGAAGTTGACGATTGGCAAAAAAAATAAAAAAATTTCACCGGAAATTGTCGTATTAATGACGTCACATGACTAAACAGGTAAATAAGTAAATGAGTGAACTATTTAAGCTATTATGGATATAGTCTAAACAGATTTGAACTTATTATATTACATTATACGAGACGTTATCACTTTTTTGGGCCACTCTGTGTATATATATATATATATAATATATAATAATAAATATATTTATATATCTAACTCGCCTAACGACGATAGTGTCCAGGCAATACGTCTAATGACAACTGCTCTACAGACAACTGGTCCAGCGCTTGATAAATGGAAGCTGGATGAAAGTTTTTTATAGGTGAATTGAAAGTTGGATGATGAAAAACGCAAGAGAAATGGAAGCCGGTTCAAGGTTCTTTTACAGGAGAAATTGAAGCTGCATTTACGAAAATAACGCATGCAGTGGCGTAGCTAGGATATTTGGCGCCCGGGGACGAACTACAAAATTGGCGCCCCCCCTCTATTAAATTTTTTCACATTGCTTTAGGGCCTACTGTCTTTATTCTTTAGAACGAACTCCCAAATGACCTTCGCCAGTTTGCTCATTTAATTCTATCTTGCCTTTTAATTTCACCTCATTCACTTACATTCACTTACTTAATAGCCAGTTGCCCCTTGTTGGAACTCTCGACTGAAAACCGAACATAATTATCATGATTCTAGTCCTGCACCATCACCACCACACTACCATCATTAGGGTAGAGGGGCGGGGGAACACACCTTTAAAGGTTTTCCTTTCTAATTTGCAAAGTGAGTAGGCCTAATATATCGTTTCGAGCGTGAAATTATTGTAAGATCTAGTGGTAAATATCCTAAATACAGGTAGCAGCTGTCTAAGCTTGATCTGATTGACCTCTCTGCTGAATTTCCCGACTATACTTTCTCCACCTCAGTCCGTGACCTTGGTGTTGTGCTAGACCAGGAACTTACTTTTGTACCTCACATTAATCGTCTCAGTCGCTCCTGTTTCTATCAGCTGCGCCAGCTTCGCACTGTCGCTCGCTCTCTCTCAACTGGTGCTGCAACTAAGCTTGTACATTCCTTTGTCTCAGCTCGTCTTGACTATTGCCTATCCCTTTATGCTGGTTTACCATCTGGTCGATTATCTTCTCTTGACCGTATTCTGCGCGCTGCAGCACGCCTCATTGGTCATCTGCCCAAATTTGGTCATGTTACAAATTACATGCTGGAGGTTCTGCATTGGCTCCCAGTCCGTCAGCGCATCGAATACAGAATCTCGTCCTTAATATGGCGCTGCCAGCTAGGTCTTGCTCCATCTTACCTACTCGATCTTTGTCGGCCTGTGTTAAGTGCTCGGACTGGTCGGTCCCTACGCTCGGCTGTTAGGGAAGTACTCTTTGTCCCATTTGCTCGTACCTCCACCATGCAGAGTCGTGCCTTTTCTGTGGTTGGCCCAGTGGTATGGAATGCCCTCCCACTTGAGCTGCGCCTGTTCCCTAGATCACTCTCTGACACATTCTATAAGCACTTAAAAACTGTTCTGTTTGTCCGTACTGGAGTCGGGAGCGCCTCTGAGTAGTTTCCTTGAAGAGGCGCTATATAAATACTTGAATGAATGAATGAATGAATCCATCTGGGACCCTCTGCTTATCAGGCATCAGTTTCAGAGACAAGAGCCAAGTCAGACTAATCTACTAGCAGCCCACAGATGGAAAGGTACTAACTCTACCCGAGCCAGCATACTCCAGTAACCCCACTCACCTTCTATTCGGCCATTGGGCGAACTGGGCAATGGATGCAGCAGAATCCAGATAATTAGGCTATTTATTCTGACCCAAGATTCCTTCACAACCAGTTGACCGCGCGAATTTGTACTGCGTGGATCATTAACTGGGGTGGGATATTTCTGAGTGGAAATATCTTGGGTGCAGCCAGAGCTTCGAGTGTGTGTGGCGTAGCAACCCCAGCTGCGTTGTGGCTTGGTCATTTACAATGAGTATGGGGCGCCTGTTGGTGCGCAATGGGGCGCCAAAATCATGCCTGGCAAGCGGTTTGTAAGCAATATGATTCTTACTGGATGTTTTGGGGCGCCAAAATTGAATCTTACAAATTTATATGGTACAAATTAGCCAAAATACAAGTGCAAAATTGCTACTTTCAACCCTCATTTTGGCGCCCCCTTCCCTCGGCGCCCGGGGACACGTGTACCCCCTGACCCCCCCTAGCTACGCTACTGAACGCATGATAAATAAAAGCCGGTTGAAGGGCTTTCTTGATCTGAAATAGTAGCTGGATTGATGGAAAAACGCTTAAGTAATGGAAGCTGGATAAGTAATGGCCCGCTATTCCGAGGGTTCACTATTCCGAATTTCCGAAGGTCCACTATTCCGAATATCCGCTATATTTTGTTCTTTATCCTTGGTGGTAAGAGCTACAGTGGGTAATTTGGGGTTAGGGTGGTTTAGGGTTGGGTGGGTTATGATTAGGTTTAGGGTTATGGTTAAGGCTGGGGAGGGTTATGGTTGGGGTGGGTTAGGTTTAGGGTTATGGTTAAAGTTGGGGTGGGGTGAGTTAGGGTTATGGTTAGACCTATAGTTAGGCTTAGGGTTCGGAATAATGGACCCTCGGAATAGTGGACCCAAGCCGCTGGATGAGGGTATTTTAATATCTTACATAGAAATGGATTGACGAAAATAACGAGCGGGAAACAGAAGCTTTTTTAGATCTGAAGTAGAAGCTGGATGCATGTTGAAATACATCAATGAAAATCATCAATCGAGCTTCCATTTAAGCTAGAAAACCATTTAACTTTTTTTCTCTTAAATCCAGTTTCTATTTCATCAATACGAGTTGTCTGTAGACCAGTACGTTGTCGTTAGTATGTTGACCAATTGTCGTTGAACCATCGTGCTGACATAGTTCCTTTCGACATTTGATAGGATATCACCAGCTAGGGCAAGCGCGGGGCACCATCTTATTCACGAGCGCTGTGTCAAGTCAAAAGGATTGTACTTTAGCACTGAATATGGGAAGGGACAGAAGAGGTTCGGCAGTTCTATTAATATAATTTTTAAAAGGGGATAATACGGAAATCTATTTTATTAGTATGCGATTGTAGGCTACATAATTTTGTCTTGGTCCAATTATGGAATATTTATGTTCTCAAATATTCACCAGATAACAGAAAAGAACTATCCAATCCAGCTTCTATTATATAGAGTGTAGGACATTTCCCCCCTGGACAAAACCCCCCGGACAAAAACCCCCCGGACAAAACCCCCCCGGACAATTCCCCTCCCCCAGGGTAGGACAATTCCCCCCCTGTCGAACATATTGCGTGTAAGTGGTATTACTATAAAACGGCGGTCCTAAGTGTCCTAAGTTGGATTGATGAAAAGATATCTTGCTAAATAGAAGCAGGATTGATACAAAATAATTTTTACTTAAATAGAAGCTGGATTGATGAAAATGTTCTTGCTTAAATTGGAGCTCGATTGATGAAAATATTCTTGCTTAAATGGAAGCTGGATTGATGAAAATATTCTTGCTTAAATTGGAGCTGGATTGATGAAAATATTCTTGCTGAAATGGAAGCTGGATTGATGAAAATATTCTTGCTTAAATGGAAGCTGGATTGATGAAAATATTCTTGCTTAAATTGGAGCTGGATTGATGAAAATATTCTTGCCTAAATTGGAGCTGGATGGATAAAAATAATTGTTATTTAAATAGAAGTTGGATTAAACGCATTTTTGCCTAAATGGAAGCAAAGGGGGGGAATTGTCCGGGGGGTTAATGTCCTAGGCTAAATCAGGGGGGAATTGTCCGGGGGGTTTTGTCCGGGGGGGTTTTTGTCCGGGGGGTTTTGTCCAGGGGGGAAATGTCCGCGCCCCATTATATACGAGCACTGATGGAATCAACGCCATTTTGTGCGGATGGAAGGCAAAGTCCGATTTTTGTTTAAACACAATTTGTTACTGCAATAAATGGTTAGTCTTAATTCATATGTTTGTTGGGGTAGCGTTCTACAATGACTCGGTAAATCGTTCTAGAATGACTCGGTAGATATCGTTGCAGCGTTGTTATCTTTAATAAATCCAACTTCTAGTTTGCCGAGAATAATTTTAATCGATCCAGCTTCTCTTTAGGCAATAATTTGTTCGATAAATCCCGCTTCTATTTCGTCAGCAAAAATTTTTCAGCCATTTTTCATTGAAAATTATTGTTTATCAATCCAGCTTCAATTTCAGCATATATGACTGCACTAACCCTAAAACTAACCCTAACCGACCCTCACGGCGCCTAACCTGAGCCCTAACCGACCCTCACGCGCAAAATCCCGCTTCAATTTCGTGAGGAAATATTTTTCATCGAATTTATAAAAATACACTTACTTGCTACCGAGTCATTGTAGAACGCTACCGTTTGTTGGTTATTGTCCGATAACACGTTTCCACCAAATATAATTATTTGACCATTCGTTCTCCATCGTTTTAGTCAATTTAATTATTCGTAATTGCATTCATGGGTTTTAGCGACGGTCGCCTCCAAGTTTTTTAACGAAAATAATCAGAGCTAAATATGGTAATCTATCGTTTTAAATTATATTCAAGAATTCTTTCAAGAATTTAATTCACTATTATGAAATGTCAAATCGGAGAAATAGGTAAATTCGGTAAAACGATGGTAAACGTGTAGTCTAGCGTCGTAAATTATTTTCACGGTTTTAATAACACAAAAATCGCCGCAAATTATTTCTAATAGCGTAGATTTCACCAACTGATGTAACAGCACACCTAAAATTTGGTAAGGACAAGAGTATTGACAGAAAATGTGTTTTTAAAATGTCACATTTCCCATGAAATCGCCGTTCGAATCGCCATTGAACCACAACATTTGGCCGGAAGTTGGGGTATACGAGCACAAACCATCGGCGTACCGTATATTGGTCCATGTGACTATAAATAACGTGTACGTCAATACTTCGGTCCTAACTTCAAAATGAGAAATGGAAGCTGGATGAAGGTTAGAGAAATGAAAGCTGGATGAAGGTTAGAAAAATGAAAGCTGGATGAAGGTTAGAGAAATGAAAGCTGGATGAAGGTTAGAGAAATAGAAGCTGGATGAATGTTACTTACTTATTTATTTTGCCTGCTGTCTTATTGCACACTTGCCGCACGCAACTTCCGGAAAGGGTCATAATTGAATAACAACTTCGATCGGCGGATTGTTTTGACACAATTTTACAATTTTTCAATCGATTTCCTTCTTTTTAACAAATTCTAATTATAATAATACATCAGTTAGACGATAGCACGTTGGCAGAAATATTTTAAGGCGCTTTTTGTGCCATTATAAGTGTGAAAATAATTTACGACGCTAAAATACACGTTTACCAAAACGATATTTAGCTTGAATGCAAAGATGGGTAGCGTTCTACAATGACTCGGTAGCAAGTAAGTGTATTTTTATAAATTCGATGAAAAATATTTCCTCACGAAATTGAAGCGGGATTTTGCGCGTGAGGGTCGGTTAGGGCTCAGGTTAGGCGCCGTGAGGGTCGGTTAGGGTTAGTTTTAGGGTTAGTGCAGTCATATATGCTGAAATTGAAGCTGGATTGATAAACAATAATTTTCAATGAAAAATGGCTGAAAAATTTTTGCTGACGAAATAGAAGCGGGATTTATCGAACAAATTATTGCCTAAAGAGAAGCTGGATCGATTAAAATTATTCTCGGCAAACTAGAAGTTGGATTTATTAAAGATAACAACGCTGCAACGATATCTACCGAGTCATTCTAGAACGATTTACCGAGTCATTGTAGAACGCTACCCATACATACAAAATGAAGTCAATGGGTGACATTAGATGCAGTGTCATGCTATCTCTAATAACCTAAATGCTGTAAGACAAGACTAAGGGGGTTACGTGATAGCTTAAGCTTGATCATGGCGGAATTCTACTTTGATAAAAGTTCATTTTAGCATATTTAATTATTCGCCACAGCATGGATTTCAGTGTTTTATCATATATAAATCGGATTGACGAAAAGAATTCAGCTTGCAAAATAGAAGACGGATTAATTAAAATATTTGTACTGAAATGGGAGTGGGATTTATTAATGCAATTTCGCTTAAATCGAATCTGGATTGATGAACAATAATTTTAAATTAAATATTAGTGATTTCATTAAAACTAATTTCTCTCTAAACAGAAGCGGGAATGATGCAGCGTGCTTTTCCCGAATTCTTGCCTAAATGGAAGCTGGATCGATGAATATGATTCTTGCCAAACTAGAAGTTGAATTGATTCAGAACAATAATGCTGCAACGAACCAATAATTAAATACGCTAAAATACACTTTTACCTCTACTTTAATGCCAAACCTGGTTAAAATCATTCATTCTTTACAAGAATTTGTATAGTGCCTCACAAAGAGAAGCGTTCCCAACCCCCACCATGGCTAAATAAAACTGTCTAAAGATGAGTGATTGAGGAGTTCTGTACATGGGACGGAACGCCAAAGGAATGCCATTCCACAGGTCAGCTTTGTGCTAATGAAGATTACTTAATTACTTACTTGTTTTCGAGGAAGGTATCATTTGTTTCTGAGGTTTTTTATTTGTTTATTTTCAGAAACAAGTGACACAACACTGTAGATGATACAGTTCATCAACAACATTGACAGTATGTCTATGTAGTACTTATGGTCAAGCTTGTTTGTACATATTTTTTATATAACATTCAGGGGATAAATTTCATCAAGTCTTTATAGGGAGAGTTAAATTGTGAGCCTTTTGCGGAAAGTTATGCAATGGATCTATTGTACTGGCAATGGAAATCATTGGGACTTTAATGTATTTTGAAGAATAATGAAATAATTTTTATTGTCTTGTATCAATCTATTACTGAGATGTTGCTTCATTTTAATAGGCGCCTGAAGTTCATTTTATCAAGCGCATTACGACAAGCAACATTACATCTATGCAGGAACTTATGACAGGTATTTGAGAACGCCTAGCTCTCAGTGATCTTCATCAAGTCGAAATATTCACTGGTCAGGAACTTTTATTATCATCAAATAATTTCCTCTACGTTTCATATGGCTCCTGAATAAAAAGACAAAGGAATCCTTTTCTACAAAAGTTGGATGACTTGAATATTTCATCAGGCTTTCAAACGGAAATCACCCCTGAACAGTTTTAAGCCTGCAATTCAAATTATGCAAAGAAAAAGTGCACATTCTGATAATTCATGATGACAAACGAACCAATTTTGGTGAAAAGCATAAATTTCGTCAGAAATCACAGAACCCAGGTGGAATTCCAGCACCTTATATGAGTTAACATACTACAGTGTAACCATGCCAGTTATATCGAAAATCATAATATGCTGAAATACATTGGTTGATCTTGCATATGGAACCCAATACCAGAGTAACACCATGCAGGTACCAGCAATGTCAAAGATTATTCAGTCTAAATACTCATAAAAACGCAAGTACGAGATCACATGCTGGAAAGAAATTCTTCAAATGTCAGTTATGTCAGAAATTATTTACTACAGGTAGTGACTTCACAACACATTTGATAACCCATGCTGGAGAGAAACCATACAATTGTGAGTTATGTCAGAAATCATTTACTCAAGGTAGTGCGCTAAAAATGCACATGAGAACCCATACTGGGGAGAAACCATACAAATGTCAGATATGTCGTAACATATTTACTAGACTTGATGTTTTGAAAATTCACATGAGAACCCATACTGGGGAGAAACCATACAAATGTCAGTTATGTCATAAAATATTTACTAGACCTGATGTTTTGAAAATTCACATGAGAACCCATACTGGGGAGAAACCATACAAATGTCAGTTATGTCATAAAATATTTACTAGACTTGATGTTTTGAAAATTCACATGACAATCCATACTGGGGAGAAAACATACAAATGTCAGTTATGTCAGAAATCATTTACTCGAGGTGTTCATCTGAAAGTGCACATGAGAATCCATACTGGAGAGAAACCATACAAATGTAAGTTATGTCAGAAATCATTTACTGGAGGTGGTGCTCTGAAAGTGCACATGAGAATCCATACTGGAGAGAAACCATACAAATGTAAGTTATGTCAGAAATCATTTCCCCAAGTTGCTCATCTGAAAGTGCACATGAGAATCCATACTGGAGAGAAACCATACAAATGTAAGTTATGTCAGAAATCATTTACTGGAGGTGGTGCTCTGAAAGTGCACATGAGAATCCATACTGGAGAGAAACCATACAAATGTAAGTTATGTCAGAAATCATATACCCAAGTTGGTCATCTGAAAGTGCACATGAGAATCCATACTGGGGAGAAAACATACAAATGTCAGTTATGTCAGAAGTCATTTACTATAGGTGGTGCTCTGAAAGTGCACATGAGAATTCATACTGGAGAGAAACCATACAAATGTAAGTTATGTCAGAAATCATTTACTCGCGGTGGTGATCTGAAAGTGCACATGAGAATCCATACTGGGGAGAAAACATACAAATGTCAGTTATGTCAGAAATCATTTACTGCAGATTGTTCTCTGAAAAGGCACATGAGATTACATACTGGAGAGAAACCATACAAATGTCAGTTTTGTCAGAAATCATTTGCTCTAGGTGGTTATCTGAAAAAGCACATGAGATTACATACTGGGGAGAAACCATATAAATGTCAGTTATGCCAAACATCATTTACTACAGGTTATGTCCTAAGAAGGCATTTGAGAATTCATACTGGAGAGAAACCATACAAATGTAAGTTATGTCAGAAATCATTTACTCGCGGTGGTGATCTGAAAGTGCACATGAGAATCCATACTGGGGAGAAAACATACAAATGTCAGTTGTGTCAGAAATCATTTACTGCAGATTGTTCTCTGAAAAGCCACATGAGATTACATACGGGAGAGAAACCATACAAATGTCAGTTTTGTCAGAAATCATTTGAAGTGTTGCTGTGGACGGTCTGCGAGTTGCTGCAGGTAGTTAAAGGCAATGGGAACGGTAACCATAGACTTTGGACTGGGACATTCGATGCGAAACAGTGTTGTGTGAACATTCAACATCGAATTGTTTGTCCGAACTTGTTATCAGACTTAGTTTGTCGGTTTGCGTTCGGTGATTGATATATAGTGGAAACGGACATGAACTTTGTGGAGATTCATCAATGTACGACTTATAATGGAATATTCATGATATAGTTAATTAAAAGACTTCACACTAAATAGAAGCCGGATTGATTCAAAATAATTATTGCTTAAATGGCAGCTGGATTAATGAAAATGTCCTTGCTTAATAGGAGCTGGATTGATGAACATAATATTATTCTTGCTTAAATTGGAGCTGAATTGATGAAAACATTCTTGGTTAAATTGGAGCTGGATTGATTAAAATAATTGTTATTTAAATAGAAGTTGGATGAAACGAATTTTTGCCTTAATGGAAGCTGGATTGATGACAGGGATTCATGCTGTCCTAAATTACACCAACAGGAACAGGTATTAGCTTCATGTCTGAGTGACTGAACGACACTAACAAGCTATAGGTTCACGCCTGAGTAACAGCGACAGGTGTTTACCCGTTTGACACTAACTAGTTGACACAGCACCACGAACTGGATAATTAGCCCAAGTTTGAGCAAATAATACTGTAACGGACTTGGCCGTTGTTTTCGTCTACTTCTTCTTTTGGTGGGCGGCGCTGTATGTTGTTTGCTGCCGCTTCACTGAAGCGCTTCACTGAAGCGCTTCACCGTGCGCCTTACTGAAGCGCTTCACTTCCGCTTCACCTGAAGCGCTTCACTCGTAGAGCCTAAATAAGGGGTTCTTCGTAGTCAGTCGATAGAGAGAAACAGAGTCAACTCGGAAGAAGAGAAGAGCGATCGTCCGCTAGAAAGCCAGTAAGTCAGCAAGAAGAGAGCTCAGTCAAGAACAAGCGAAGGGACAGGAGCTCAGTCAAGTCAGTCAGTCGCAGTCAAGTGCGCCGTCAGTCGTCCGTGAAGTCAAGTGAGTCAGAAGGAGAGTGGAGCAGACAGTCGTCGTCGTCGTCCTCTTCACCGGACGCCATTGCCAGTGGTCTGCAACGTAGTCGTCGTCGTCGTCACCTTCTTCGCCGGGCTGTGACATTGCCCGTTGCATCGACGTCGTCGGCCTTCTTCTTTTCGACGGACGTCGTAGTCCGTGTCATGGTCCTTCTCCGACGGACGCCGTAGTCCGTGTCATCGTTTTTCTCCGACGGACGCCGTAGTCCGTGTCATCGTCCTTCTCCGACGGACGCCGTAGTCCGTGTCATCGTCCTTCTCGGACGGACGCCGTAGTCCGTGTCATCGTCCTTCTCGGACGGACGCCGTAGTCCGTGTCATCGTCCTTCTCCGATGGACGCCGTAGTCCGTGTCATCGTCCTTCTCCGACGGACGCCGTAGTCCGTGTCATCGTCCTTCTCCGACGGACGCCGTAGTCCGTGTCATCGTCCTTCTCCGACGGACGCCGTAGTCCGTGTCATCGTCCTTCTCGGACGGACGCCGTAGTCCGTGTCATCGTCCTTCTCCGACGGACGCCGTAGTCCGTGTCATCGTCCTTCTCGGACGGACGCCGTAGTCCGTGTCATCGTCCTTCTCCGATGGACGCCGTAGTCCGTGTCATCGTTTTTCTCCGACGGACGCCGTAGTCCGTGTCATCGTCCTTCTCCGACGGACGCCGTAGTCCGTGTCATCGTCCTTCTCGGACGGACGCCGTAGTCCGTGTCATCGTCCTCCTCTTCGACGGACGCCGTAGTCCGTGTCATCGTCCTTCTCGGACGGACGCCGTAGTCCGTGTCTTCGTCGTCGACGGGCGTCTTAGCCTGTGTTTCCCTCGTCGTCGTCATCGTCCTCTTCACGGGTGTCGTGGCCGTGTCTTCGTCGTCGACAGGCGTCTTATAGTCTGTGTTCCTCATCCTCGTCGTCGTCCTCTTCAGTGCACAGTTGTCGACGAAGGAAGTGTAGAAAGATCTGTACTTTGCGAAGAGACGGTGAAAGAAGCGAACTGAGTAGTTGATTAACTCTGCCGAAATGACGTCAAAGACAGACGTATTTCTGTTGCCATATTTCACGCTTTATGATAAATAAAGTGTTTAACTTTATTTCAAGTCTCTGGCTGAATCCGGCGTACATATGCACGTATTGGGGTAGTCATCCTGGTAGTTTAGATCCCAATACGAAGCGGAGCCTGAGAGGGCTCCGTTACAATAGCCTACCTACAGAAATAGGCTATGCGCAGCAAAGGGGGAATTCTCCGGTTGTTAATTATGTCCTAGGCTAAATCAGGGGAATTGTCCGGGGGTTATTGTCCGGGGAGGTTTTTTGTCCATATGGGAAATGTCCTACACTCGATACCTCATACCGTTCAAAAGTTTTACCTGATATACACACGGTAACAAGGGGTGGAAACCATCCACTAAGATTATAGGCTTTATTATCTTATCGGTCATTCATTATGAAGAGAGAAAAATATATGACATTCTATAGGCCTAGAGGGAGCGTGGGGCTACACTTTCATGCTAAAATTATTCGTCTTTTCTTAACCGGAAATGCTCTAAAAGTCCAAATAAATTAAAATGTGTGATAATGGGTGACTTTTCATGCAATTCTCATAGCGAGAATTTTTACTGCCTCAATAATTTTCACCAGAATATGCACAGAATTAGATAAAAAAAAAACTTCAAAAATTATATATTTCTGAAGTTGAACCTTAAAGCCCATGATAGCCCAGGGGCTTCTATCCCCCCTAAGCAACCGGGCGCAGCCCATCTTCTTCCCCCCCCCTTTTCTTGACCGGCCTTCCTCTATGTAAGCAATATAATGTAATCTAGCCCATGCCCTCCCCTAGTGTGGGAATGAAGGTTTGTTTGGAGGGGGACAAACAAGCATTCAGCAGACGATCGCCGAAGCATGTGTAGCGCCGAGAATGGACCTGGTATGTAGAGGGAATGTGCCCCTCCTCATAAGAAATTTTTGCAATTTCAGCATTTTAAGCTGTCCTCTTAGCAAAATTACTCTACTATTTCAGTGAAGAATTGGGCAGCCATATGTTTTGCGCCTGTGATCAGTGTGCACTCGAGAGGCGTTACATAAATTTTTAGAGCACAATGCAATAAGCCTACAATAAAATACAATGTAGGTCCTACATTGTAAGCCCACATAATAATTATGTTGCTTTACTAAGTGTTCAAGGACCAAATTTGACTGTCTGAAATTTGAAAGATAACATTGGAGAGAAGCCATTTAGTTGTGCAAAAAAGTATTTATATTAACCTTATTTTTTCAATTATAATATGATTGCATTATTTATTAAAATAGTAAAAACATAATTATTATAATCATATAATTTGTCAGAAATCATTTGCTCAAGGTGGTTATCTGAAAATGCACATGAGATTACATACTGGAGGGAAACCATACAAATGTCAGTTATGTCAGAAATCATTTATTAAAGGTGGTGATCTGGAATCGCACACGAGAACTCATGCTAGCGCAAAACCGTTCATTTGTGAGATTTGTAAAAAAAGGATTAATCCGTCTTGACAGTCTAAAGAAACACAGAAGATCTCATTCAAATGAGAGGCAACACTTATGCGATAAGCCTTATCATAAAGACAGTTCTTCAACTAAGCAGCTAGGTATACTTCCCCAGGTTGTCGAAATAATGAAAAGTGAATACATTGATGACCTATCTGTTCAATTCGTAACATTGGACCTACGTGACGCAGACGTTATGGATAAACCAAATGACCGGCTGTTGTGGAACATGCATTCGGATTCCTCCAATGAAGCAGCAAGTACCCTTCTAAATTGTGAACTCAAATCGCCTAAGGATGTAAAACCGTACTTGGAAAGAGAGTTTGGATGTGGTATATGCAGTGAAATGCTTGAAGTTGAGAAGGAATTTCTTGAGCATTGTTCTAGCCATCGCTTTTCCCCAACTGACGACTTATTTCTTGACCTCTGTTGATTTTTTCCTTTCAACGCCTGCGGTATTGACAACAATCATTGACAAATGTAAAGAATACATTTTGTTTTGAACCTAATTAAGATACATACTGAGATGTTTAAATGGGCATCGTTTTAATTACAAAATTGTTTTGCATGAGGCATGCAGATTTTTTAAAGTAGGCCTAATTCGCGGCTGCACCTATAACTTAAGGCATAGATTTGCATTATTTGAAAATTCTGAAAAATTAATCTCCTTATTGGCGTGGACTGCGATGATTGACTTTGTGATGATTTTGTTGTTTTATTGTTCCAATGTTTGACTTTATTGCAGTTAGAGAATATAAATAATCTCCGTTTCATACAATGTGCATGCTTCTATGCCTGTGCAAGAAAACTCTTGCATCACTAAAACGGTGTACTTGTATTTCATATTAATTCTTACAATTTAAAATTAAATTTGTTCGACAAATTATAATCATTACCTGGTCAATTAAAAAATCTTTGTTGCATAAATGTAGCTCCTGCATTGTGCGCTCATCCATTTCGGACTGTCCATATATTACGTAGGGAGGGGTAGCCAGATTTGGGCGATTTGAGCACGGGTACAGAACCCGCCCGGGCAAACCCCGGACAATCCCCAGGTTAGGACAATCCCCCGCCCGGATTCAACATAAATTGCGTATATGGCAGTGGTAAATCCTCCGAAAGGCGGACCTAAGTTCATAGCACATCTGTTGGTGGTACACAAGTAGAATTGACAGAACAGAACAACTTGGGTCTTAATTCGGGAAAGCGGCGAGAAATACTGATAATTAAGTAGACGGAAAATTAAGTCACCACGTTAAGCCCCCCCTGGTAGCATATACCCGAATCCCAAGCCGTATGGCATCGCAAAATTATTTAAAACATGTTTTAGTCATTTTTCATCGCTCATTCAACTTCTAATTCTACTATATCACAGTTCCGTTATTCGTCCAAATTCTACTTCAACTAAAAATATTTTGATCGTTCATCCAGCCTCTATTTTCACGGTTACAATTTAGCATAAAACCATGATTTCGTCGATAATCCAGTTTCTACATCTGTTAATTAATATGCTCATCCAGCTTCTTAGGATACTGCAATACGTCAGCAGTAATATCATGTTTTCATCGTTCATCCAACTTCCAGTATACGAAATAAAATATCTCTTAAGCGCTATAAGGCTTGGGATTCGGGTATATGCCCTCTGGTAGAGCATATTGCGTAGCGGTGGTCGTACTATAAAACGGCAAGTTGGAATGATGAAAAGAATCCTCGCTAAATAGAAGCTGCATTATCAAATCAAATCAAATCAAATCAAATCTTGTTTATTCCAAGAGATCAACAAATCAAATCAAACAGAGCCATAAAACACAACAAAGAGTGTACAGAGGAGCTAATAACATCATCTATCGGGTAAAAGATCTCTAAGAAAGGGTAGCCCAGAAAGGGAGTGATCCCGCTGAACCTGGGCAACCACAACAGAGTTATAGTAAGATGGCGATGAGAAAAGAGTGGGGTAAATATCTATCAATATAGACGATACAAAAACAGTAAATGAGATATAGGAGAGAGAGAGAGCGAGGGATAAAACAGATCATAAGCAGGGTGAACACAGGGAGATCAGCATATGACTATGTAAACAAAAGAAACATAGCAAAACGCAATACGTAAGACCAATCAGTAGTTATCCTAAGACAGTGAATGAAAATATTAACAGAAATAGCAACAGATCACCATGTAAGCAAAAAGAAACACAGCAAAACCTAAGATCAATCAAAAGTTATCATAAGACAGTGAATGAAAATATTAATAGAAATAGCAGCAGGTCACCATGTAAGCAAAAAGAAACACAGCAGAACCTAAGATCAATCAATGGTTATCATAAGACAGTGAATGAAAATATTAACAGAAACCAGGTATTAACACAAAAGGAATAAGATGCTAAACTATAGAATTGACACCATAACCCACTAAGTTCAATGGGAACATGTCGGTCAGACAACAAAAGATGTTAGTTCTCAATGAGAAATTTTTTTAGGCGATTTTTAAAGAGGGTGATGGACTGTAAGGCCGATATATGTGCTGGAAGGCCATTCCAAATCTTAGGACCCAGATATTTTATTGAAAACTGTTTAATTTTTAGGCGTGCATGTTCACTGCGGTAAGAGCTGGCATGTCTAGTCGCATGGTCATGAAGTGAGGAACCAGTTATGAAATAATTATTAAAAGAGTAGGGCAAGAGTCTATGGTGGTAGCGATGCATAAACAGACATATTTGGAACCTGTTGATATTTAGCAGAGACAGTAGCCTATGATTTATGTAAAGAGGGGCAGAGCTGGACCTCCAATGGGCACCACATATTAATCGTATGGCACGATTTTGCAATATTATTAATGGGTTAAGTCGGGAGAGATAATTAGAACCCCAAGAAATATTACAGTAAGATAGGTAAGGAAAAATAAGTGTGTAATAAAGATTAAAGAGAACTGCTTTGGGGAGGCAGTGTTTAATCCTATGAAGGACCCCAATGTTTTTAGCAATTTTTTTTACAATAGTTGAAATATGATCCTTCCATGTAAGGTGGCTATCAACAATGACCCCAAGGAATTTAGATGATTTAGTTTGGGTGATAGGGACATTATTAATTAGAAGTGATCTGTTCACATCATGGTCAATTTTCTTTTTAGTATGAAATAAAATAAAGTTGGTTTTATCAATATTAAGGGATAATTTATTAGTTATGAACCATTGCTCTATCAAAGAGAGCTCATTATTGGCTATAGCAAATAGGCAATCTATGGACTGGTGCGATAGAAAAACATTTGTGTCGTCAGCAAATAATATAAATTTGAATACAGATGAGGTCGTAGACAAGTCATTAATATATAGGAGAAAGAGGGACATTTCCCCCCCTGGACATTTCCCCCCCCGGACATTTCCCCCCCCGGACATTTCCCCCCCTGGACGTTTCCCCCCCCGATTTCGACTAGGACATTTCCCCCCCCGGACATTTCCCCCCCCCTTAAATAAATCCAGCTTCTATTTCAGATCTAAAAATACCTTCATACAGCTTCTATTTAATTTTCGTTTTTTCATCAATCCAGCTTCTATTTCAGATCTAAAACTACCTTCATCCAGCTTCTATTTAACTTGCGTTTTTTCATCAATAAAGCGTCTATTTCAGATCTAAAACTACCTTCATCCAGCTTCTATTTAACTTGCATTTTTTCATCAATCCAGCTTCTATTTCACTTGCGTTTTTTCATCAATAAAGCGTCTATTTCAGATCTAAAAATACCTTCATCCAGCTTCAATTTAATTTTCGTTTTTTCATCAATCCAGCTTCTATTTCAGATCTAAAACTACCTTCATCCAGCTTCAATTTAACTTGCATTTTTTCATCAATCCAGCTTCTATTTCACTTGCGTTTTTTCATCAATAAAGCGTCTATTTCAGATCTAAAAATACCTTCATCCAGCTTCAATTTAATTTTCGTTTTTTCATCAATCCAGCTTCTATTTCAGATCTAAAACTACCTTCATCCAGCTTCTATTTAACTTGCATTTTTTCATCAATCCAGCTTCTATTTCACTTGCGTTTTTTCATCAATAAAGCGTCTATTTCAGATCTAAAAATACCTTCATCCAGCTTCAATTTAATTTTCGTTTTTTCATCAATCCAGCTTCTATTTCAGATCTAAAACTACCTTCATCCAGCTTCTATTTAACTTGCATTTTTTCATCAATCCAGCTTCTATTTCACTTGCGTTTTTTCATCAATAAAGCGTCTATTTAAGATAAAAAAATACCTTCATCCAGCTTCTATTTAATTTGCATTTTTTCATCAATCCAGCTTCTATTTCACATGTAAAAGGTCTTCATCCAGCTTCCATTTCTCAAGCGCTTTTTCATATGTTGAAGACCATAAAAACTATGGTTTCCGCCTACGGGGGGGGAAATGTCCTAGGGTAGGGGGGGAAACGTCCGGGGGGGGAAATGTCCGGGGGGGAAATGTCCGGGGGGGAAATGTCCAGGGGGGGAAATGTCCGTTTACCGAGAAAGAGAAGTGGTCCAAGTATTGACCCTTGGGGGACTCCACAGGAGACATCCAAGGCCACAGATTTATGACCCTTACAGTAGACATATTGGCTTCTGTTATTTAAATAGTCTAAAAACCAGGAATTACTAACACCTCGGAATCCATAGTATTCAAGTTTTTTAATCAAAATTTTATGATTAACCGTGTCAAACGCTTTTGACAGATCAAAAAAGATACCCAAGGAGTATTTTTTGTCATCCATTGCATTTATAATATTTGATTGCAAATCCATTAAGGCCATGTATGTTGAGAGGTTATGCTGAAATCCATAGGCTACTGCGCAGGGGATAATAATCTAAACTTAGTAAGATAATCAGTTACTCTATTAGACATAAGTTTTTCAATTATTTTAGAAAAAAAAGAGAGTACCGATATTGGTCGATAATTACTAATCTTTTTCTTATCCCCAGTTTTATAGATAGGAGTAATTTTAGCAATTTTTAGCTCATCGGGAACTAATCCAGTAGAGAATGAGGCATTTATTATAGAACTAAGAGGGGTAGCAATGGCAGTTATAGTGGTTTTAGCTATCAGGGGGCTAATTTCATCAGGACTAGATAATGAGGCCTTCAATAAACCTGAGACCTGAATGATCTCAGGAACAGAGGTAGGGGCAATGCCAAAGGAACACATAGGTGGGGCGGGCATAAAGTGCTCAAAGGGGGTGGTGGCTGTAGGGATTTTTGCTGCAAGTGTAGTTCCTATGGTAGTAAAATAACTGTTAAAGGAATTGGCGATAAGTACTGGATCCTGCACCAGTTCCGACCCAATAATGAAGGAGTCAGGGAGGCAAGATTCTTCCTTGGTATTAAGAATTTGCTTAATTACTTTCCAAGTCTGATTAAGATTATTGCCACACTGGAAAAAGCAATCAGAGTAATATCGTGATTCACATTCTTTTCTAACAGATTTAAATTTATTACGATATTGAGTGAATAATTGTTTATTTAAAGCTGTAGGGTTCAACAAGTACTGCTTATGTAGTCTAGATTTTTTCTTACAAGATTTAAGAAGCGATTTAGTCATCCAAGGTTGCTTAATGAAATTGCGACCCTTAGTTTTAACTGTTAGCAATGGGAAAGCTTTATCATATAACATTTTGTACCTTTGGAAGAAAGCAGTATATGCTGCATTCGGACCATTATTAAGACATATATTATCAACAAAATCCCAGTCAGAAGAGTTAAGAGAGTTGATAAATACTTCTTTGGCTTCTGGGGAAAATTTACGTATCTGTGAGAAAGGAGTAAGAAGCTGAGGTCGGGGACAGAGATCAATGTGGAGAAGGATTGGAAGATGATCCGAAATGTCATTAATTAATATACAAGAATATTGTCCAAGGTTTAAACAATTAGTGAATATATTATCAATCAGGGTTGCAGTAGTTTCAGTAATTCTAGTGGGTCTAAGGATGGTTGGGATAAATTTATGAGAAAACATAGTATTTAGAAAGGTCTCAGAGAGGGGGTGTTCACTACGACGGAGGAGATTGATTTTGAAGTCACCCATTAAGAAAGCACGGTTAGTAGATTTCGATAGATATGATAGAGAGTTGTCAAAATCCACAAGAAAATCAGAGATAGAATTACCAGGGGGGCGGTAAACAGAGCCAATTATAATATCTTTCTTTTTGCTCTGTGGCAATTTAATGAACATACATTCATGGGTATTCATTTTAGGTTTTGTCCAGTCAGCCTCCAGGACCTCAAATTCGATATTAGCACGAATGAAAAAACCAACACCACCACGCATTCCAACCTTCCTGGATTTATGGATAAAGTTGTACCCCGGAATTGAGATGGTAGACGCCAATTCGTCTGAAAGCCAGGTTTCAGTAAGAGCAAGAACCGATGTGTTGGATTGGACCAAGAGGAGATAAATTTCAGGGATTTTTAGGTTCATGCCACGACAATTTAGATGGGTTAGACAAAAGTGGTCATAAGCATTAAAGCTAGCAAAAAATTCAGGTAGTTGAGTAACATCTTTATATGTACTTGAAAACACAGTCCTAGTATTGTAAAAGCAATGGTCAGCATCTAGATCCTCATTCATCAGTAGAGATCTACATTCATCATTAAAGTCACACAGATTCAGACAGTATTCACTATTGTCAGCCAGTGCAGAAAGTTTGAATCTCGCGGTGTTTACACCTATATACTGACCACTATCTACATCACCAGAATTAGCAAATGGCAGATTAGAGTTAACACACTCATCACAACACCAGTTAGACCCCACCAGTCCCTGTGTTCGGGAGGCATAGCATTGCACATGAAAATTAGACTTACAAAGAGTACACTCAATCACAACGGATGATTCATTGATAACATTTCCACACTTGAAGCAATCATGAGACACAAAGGACATAAACAAGTTATAAACAGAAGATGAAATCAAACACTAACGAGCGAAAATAAACCAGAGTGGCACAACGCCACAGCACAAAACCAGACACACAGCACGGAATAGTGGAACGATTGACCAAGAGGTGGCCGAATGACACTAACACGATTATGCATAGATTCAAATTAATTTTACTTAAATGGAAGCTGTATTGATGAAAATATTCTTGCTTACGTAGAAGCTGGATTGATGAAAATTTTCTAGCTTAAGTAGAAGCTGGATTGACGAAAATGTTCTTGCTTCAATGGAAGCTGGATTGATGAAGATAGTCTTGCTTAAATTGGAGCTGGATGGACTAAAAAAATTGTTATTTAAATGGAAGTTGGATTAAACGAATTTTTTCCTAAATGGAAGCTGGACTGCTGACGATTCATGCGCATGTCCTAAATTCCACCAACAGGTGTTAGCTTCATATCGGAGTGACTGAATGACACTAACACGACTGAAGACAGCGACAGGTGTTTACCCGTATGACACTAATTAGTTGACACATATATAGACGATAAACTACCCGTTTACCGCAAATCTAGTGTGCAGGGGTAATCTGAAACCGGGGTAATTTGAAACCTTTGCACCTGGATAACACGGAAATCTATTTTATTAGTAGCCTATGTAATTGTACATAATTTTGTCATGGTCTAATCATCGGTTATTTAGTTTCTCAAATATTCAAAAGATGACAGAAGAGAGCTTTCTCAATCCAGCTTCTATTAAAAATGAGCACTGATTGAATCACTCGCCATTTTGTACGGATGGAAGGCAAAGTCCGATTTTCGTGTAAACACAATTTGTTGCGGCAATAAATGGTTAGTCTTAATTCATATGTTTGTGGGTTATTGTCCGATAACACGTTTCTACCAAATATAATTATTTGGCTATTCGTTCTCCATCGTTTTAATCAATTTAATTATTCGTAATTGCATCCATGGGTTTTAGCGACGGTCACCTCCAAGTTTTTTAACGAAAATAATCAGAGCTAAATAGGGTAATCTATCGTTTTAAATTATACTAAATTTTTGCACTGGGGGGGCAAACAATCATTTTCCCCTCAATGCACCTTCTACTTTGGCATGAATCATTCACATCAATAAGGGCCTCCATTTAGGCAAGAAGTCATTTAATAAATCCTGCTTCCATAATTTCAACAATAACTGCTTTTAATCAGTCCAACTTATGTTAAAAATAACAATTATTTTTCATCAATCCAGCCCCAATTTCAGCATTAATGCTTTCTTAAATCCAACTTTGGCGCACCTGGGAACGGCGGTCCCAAATTCTGAAACATGTATTTTCGTCAGAAGAATAGCCAACTACAGTTAAGGCTGCATTTATTCACTTATTTTCTTCATTCTTTACTTATTCACTTACTTACGAGCTTCTCGGGCTTTTTACGTCATTGTTTACGTTGTTTTGACGGCATTCCGTTGGAAATAGATCAACCTCACGTGTCGTAATAGCGCGGTGTATAGGATGGGCGCATAAAACCACGCATGAGAAATAGAAGCTGGATGAAGACCTTTTACATGTGAGATGGAGGCTTGATTGATGAAAAACGCAAGTGAAATAGGAGCTGGATGAAGACCTTTTACAGGTGAAATAGAGCTGGATTGATGAAAAAACGCAAGAGAATTGGAATCTGGATGAAGGTTCTTCTGCAGGTGAAATAGAAGCTGGATTGACGAAAATAACGCATGAGAAATAGAAGCTGGATGAAGGTATTTCTAGATCTGAAATAGAAGCTGGATTGAGGAGGAAACGCTTAAAAAATGGAGGCTGGATGAAAAACCCACACTTTTTGCCCATCCAATACTCCGCACTATCGATTTATGGAATTTTATAATTTGGGACCGCCGTTCCCAGGTATGCCCCAACTTTTATTGAATTAAAAATTATTCTCATCAATCCGACTTCGGTTATATTCTATAATGACTCGGTAGACGTTCTAGAATGACTCGGTAGACACCAAGAACTAACGTTGCAGCGTTGTTATCTTTAATAAATCCAACTTCTAGTTTGCCGAGAATTTTTTTAATCGATCCAGCTTCTCTTTAGGCAAGAATTTGTTCGATAAATCCCGCTTCTATTTCGTCAGGAAATATTTTTCAGCCATTTTTCATTGAAAATTATTGTTCATCAATCCAGCTTCAGAATGACTGCACTAACCCTAAAACTAAACCTAACCGACCCTCACGACGCCTAACCTGAGCCCTAACCGACCCTCACACGAAAAATCCCGCTTCAATTTCGTCAGGAAATATTTTTCATCAAATTTATGAAAAAAGTTACTTGCTACCGAGTCATTATAGAATATAACCGAATAATTTATTCCGCTAAAAACGATAGATTGCCCTAAATAGAATTAGGCTAAGATTGATGCAAATAATTTTTATTACAACTGGGATCGATGAAAAGATTCTGACTGAGTTTGGAGCTGGATGAAATATAATTGTTATTCATATGGAGGATGGTTTGATAAGAAAGTTAATATTGTTATTGTTCAAATAGAAGCAGGATTGATTAAAGGAATTCGTGCCTAAATGGAAACTGGATTGATGAAAAGGATTCATGGTAAAGTAGAAGTCGGATTGATAAATATAATTATGGCTTTGCTTCATAGATATTCATTCAAGTATTTAATTCACTATTAGAAAATGGCAAATCGGATAAATAATTAAATTCGGTAACGATATATATTTAACTTGAATGCAAAGATGTTGCTGTTACTAATTTTGCAGTTCGAACTTTATGTCTGTCTCTCATATGAAATAACAGTTGACAGTTGAGAGTCATACATGCAAAATGAAGTCACTGGGTTTCGTTAGATGCAGTGTCATGCTATCTCTAATAGCCAGAATGCCGGACTTTCGTTAAAACAACAATTCACATGTTTGTGTTATAGCTTAAGCTTGATCATAGCGAAATTCTACTTCGGTAAAAGTGCATTTTAGCGTATTTAATTATTCGCCAGAGCATGGATTTCAGTTTTTATCAGTTACACTTTCGATTGCCGAAAATAATACAGGTTGCAAAATAGAAGACAGATTGATAAAAATAATTTTTAATGAAATTGAAGTGGGATTTATTAAAACAATCTCGATGAAATCGAAGCTGGATTGGTGAGCAATAATTTTAGATTAAATATTAGAGATTTTGATTAAAAATAATTCCTCTCTAAACAGAAGCGGGATTGATACAACAAATTTTTGCTAAATTCTTCCACCCCCATCCCCACCATAGCCAAATAAAGGGTGAGAGTGCTGAGTGATTGAGGAATTATGTACATGAAATGGAGCACCAAATGAAAGCCATACCAGTTCCACTGGTCAGAATGAGTGTCTTTCTTGTGCTAATAAAGATTACTTACTTAATTACTTACTTGCTTATGAAGGTGTCATGTGTTTCTGCCGGTGACCGGACAAACTGGTAGCGGAGAAAATGGTACGGACAAAATGGTATGGATAAAATGAAAGCTAGATTAGTGAATTTTTATATATGAAATAGAAACTGGATTAATGAAAAGACGCATGTGAAATGGAAGCTGGATGAAGGCTCTGCATGGGTATTTTTATATATGAAATTGAAGCTCGATTGATGAAAATAACAATTGAGATATAGAAGCTGTATCAGGGTATTTTCACAGCTGAAATAGAAGCTGGATTAATGAAAGATGCATTACATATGGATGTTGGTATAAGGAATCTTATGGCTGAAATGGAAGCTGGATACATCATGAAACACATGAAAGAAAGACATCAATCCAGTTTCCATTTCTCAGGCATTTTTTCGCCAATCCGGCTTCCATTTCTCAAGTTTTTTATTCACTAGAGCTATTTTTCAGCCCCATAAAAGCCATCCACTCTCTATTTCTAAAATGCCCTCATCCAGCTTCAATTTATCCATACCGTTTTGTCCGTACCATTCTGTCCGTACCATTTTGTCCGCTACCATTTTGTCCTGGAACCGTTTCTGCCTAGTGGAGGTGCGAGCACAAGGTTTGTTTATTCATTTATTTCCAAAAACGAGAGACACAACACTGTAGATGATACAGTTCATTAACAACATTGACAGTATGTCTACATAGTACCTACTGTATGGTCAAGCTTGTTTGCACATATTTTTTAAATGACATTCACAGGATAAATTTCATCAAGTCTTTATAGGGAGAGTTGAATTGTGAGCTCCTTTCAGAAAGTTATACAATGGACCTATTGTACTGGCAATGGGAATCATTGGTACTTTAATGTATTTTGAAGAATAATGAAATAATTTTTATGTCTTGTATCAATCTATTACTGAGATGTTGCTTCATTTTAATAGGTGCCTGAAGTTCTTTTTATCAAGTGCATGATGACAAGCAACATTACATCTGTGCAGGAACTAATGACAGGTATTTGAGAACGCCTTGCTCTCAATGATCTTCATCAAGTCGAAATATTCACAGGACAGGAACTTTTATTATCATCAAATAATTTCCTCTACGTTTCATATGGCTCCTGAATAAAAAGACATAGGATCCTTTTCTACAAAAGTTGGATGACTTGAATATTTCATAAAAAAGACTATTATTGTCTGTGGGACTAATTTCTGACAAAATTCCAAAGAGAATTGTTATTGACACTTGTAGGATGTGAAATATTCACTTGCATTGATTTGCCAGAGAGAACGTTTCTACACAGGCTTTCAAGTGGAAATCACCCCTGCTGAAGAAAAGTCTTAAACCTGAAATTCAAATTATGCGAAGGAAAAGTGCACATTCTGGTCATTTATGCTGAAACCCCAAAACAACCAAGTTTTGTGAAAAGCATAAATATCATCACAAATCATAGAACGCAGGTGGAATTCCAGATGTAGATGAGAGTTAGCATGCTACAGTGTAACCACTCAAATGCCTGTTATATGGGAAATCATATACCGAAAATAATACATTGTTGGACAAAGCATATGGAACCCTATACGGGAGAAACATCATTCAAGTAACAGCAATGCCAAGGATAATTTGATATAAGTATTCATAAAATGCAAGCATGACAACCCATGCTGAAAATAAAACCTACAAATGTCAGTTATGTCAGAAATCATTTACCCGAGGTAGTACTCTGAAAACGCACATGAGAATCCATACTGGGGAAAAACCATATAAATGTATATTATGTCAGAAATCATTTACTGTAGGTGTTTCTTTGAAAAAGCACATGAGATTACATACTGGGGAGAAACCATACAAATGTCAGTTATGTCAGAAATCATTTACTGAAAGTAGTAATCTGAAACTGCACATGAGAATCCATACTGGGGAAAAATCATTCAAATGTACATTATGTCAGAAATTATTTACTGAAGGTGGTTCTTTGAAAACGCACATGAGATTACATACTGGAGAGAAACCATACAAATGTCAGTTTTGTCAGAAATCATTTACTGAAGGTAGTTCTCTGAAAAAGCACATGAGATTACATACTGGCGAGAAACCATATAAATGTCAGTTATGTCAGAAATCATTTACTACATGTGATATCCTAAAAAAGCATTTGAGAATCCATACTGGGGAGAAACCATACAAATGTACCTTATGTCAGAAATCATTTACCCAAGGTGGTTGTCTGAAATCGCACATGATAATCCATACTGGGGAAAAACCATACAAATGTCAGTTATGTCAGAAATCATTTACTACAGGTTATGTCCTAAGAAGGCATTTGAGAATTCATACTGGGGAAAAACCATACAAGTGTACGTTATGTCAGAAATCATTTTCTCAAAGTAGTAGTCTGAAAGTGCACATGAGAATCCATACTGAGGATAAACCATTCAAATGTCAGTTATGTCAGAAATCATTTACCCGAGGTAGTACTCTGAAAAAGCACATGAGATTACGTACTGTGGAGAAACCACACAAAAGTCAATTATGTCAGAAATCATTTACCAAAGGTGGTGATCTGAAATCGCACATGAGAATCCATATTAGCGATAAACCATTCATTTGCGAGATTTGTAATAGAGGATTCATCCGACTTGACAGTCTAAAGAAACACAGAAGCTATCATACGAATGAGAGGCAACACTCATGTGATAAGCCTTATAATAAAGGCAGTTCTTCAACTAAGCTGCGAGAAAGTCCCCGGGCCCAGGGTGTCGAAGGAGTGAAAAGTGAAGCAATTTGTGACCTATCTGTTCAATTCATAGCATTAGGCTTACGTAGCAGAGACGTTATGGATAAACCAAATGATCGACTGTTGTGGAACAGACATTTGCATTCCAATGATACAGCAAGTACCCTTCTAAATCGTGAAGTCAAATCGCCTGGGGATGAAAAACCGTACTTGGAAACACATTTTGGATGTGGTATATGCAGTGAAATGCTTGAAATTGAGAAGGAATTTCTTGAGCATTGTTCTAGCCATCGCTTTTCCCCACCTGACGACTTATTTCTTGACCTGTGCCGATTTTTAATTCTCAGCGCATGGGATTGAAGGTTGAGGATTGACAATAATCGTTTATGTAAATAATACATTTCGTTTTGGACCTAAGATACATACTGACATATGTTTACTGGTTATCATTTTAACCTAATGACGCCCAACTTCGGCGCCAACACATTTAGCACACCTTAGGGTCCAATGGACCCCACCGATAACATTGGTCAAAATTATGTAAAATAAATAGAACTTGGAAATGAATGACTGAAATTTATGTTGTACATTGCATATGCACTCCTGGAACATGTTTGGGTCGGTGTCACAACTGGTCTGCAGAAAACTCGTCTAACGACAAGTGGTCCCCAGACAATTGGTCTACAGACAACTGGTCCAGCGCTTGAGAAATGGAAGTTGGATGAAAGTTTTTACATGTGAAATGGAGGTTGGATTGATTAAGAAATACAATGGAAATGGAATCTGTGATGGACGTCGACTACTTCGTGGACAATTGCTACGACGAGAGACGGACGCGAGCGGCGTGGTTGGTCTGTGGATGGTATGGTCCGTTGTGGTGCTTTCGGATGGTGGCACGTCTAAATCGCTGAACACTTGGACCAGTTTACTCGGATCTTCTTGTTGTCACGTCGTTGGCCTGTGTTGTGGCTTTGCACAAGTGTTGCTGTGGACGGTCTGCGAGTTGCTGCAGGTAGTTAAAGGCAATGGGAACGGTAACCATAGACTTTGGACTGGGACATTCGATGCGAAACAGTGTTGTGTGAACATTCAACATCGAATTGTTTGTCCGAACTTGTTATCAGACTTAGTTTGTCGGTTTGCGTTCGGTGATTGATATATAGTGGAAACGGACATGAACTTTGTGGAGATTCATCAATGTACGACTTATAATGGAATATTCATGATATAGTTAATTAAAAGACTTCACACTAAATAGAAGCCGGATTGATTCAAAATAATTATTGCTTAAATGGCAGCTGGATTAATGAAAATGTCCTTGCTTAATAGGAGCTGGATTGATGAACATAATATTATTCTTGCTTAAATTGGAGCTGAATTGATGAAAACATTCTTGGTTAAATTGGAGCTGGATTGATTAAAATAATTGTTATTTAAATAGAAGTTGGATGAAACGAATTTTTGCCTTAATGGAAGCTGGATTGATGACAGGGATTCATGCTGTCCTAAATTACACCAACAGGAACAGGTATTAGCTTCATGTCTGAGTGACTGAACGACACTAACAAGCTATAGGTTCACGCCTGAGTAACAGCGACAGGTGTTTACCCGTTTGACACTAACTAGTTGACACAGCACCACGAACTGGATAATTAGCCCAAGTTTGAGCAAATAATACTGTAACGGACTTGGCCGTTGTTTTCGTCTACTTCTTCTTTTGGTGGGCGGCGCTGTATGTTGTTTCCTGCTTCACTCTGAAGCGCTTCACGCTGCCGCTTCACTGAAGCGCTTCACTGAAGCGCTTCACCGTGCGCCTTACTGAAGCGCTTCACTTCCGCTTCACCTGAAGCGCTTCACTCGTAGAGCCTAAATAAGGGGTTCTTCGTAGTCAGTCGATAGAGAGAAACAGAGTCAACTCGGAAGAAGAGAAGAGCGATCGTCCGCTAGAAAGCCAGTAAGTCAGCAAGAAGAGAGCTCAGTCAAGAACAAGCGAAGGGACAGGAGCTCAGTCAAGTCAGTCAGTCGCAGTCAAGTGCGCCGTCAGTCGTCCGTGAAGTCAAGTGAGTCAGAAGGAGAGTGGAGCAGACAGTCGTCGTCGTCGTCCTCTTCACCGGACGCCATTGCCAGTGGTCTGCAACGTAGTCGTCGTCGTCGTCACCTTCTTCGCCGGGCTGTGACATTGCCCGTTGCATCGACGTCGTCGGCCTTCTTCTTTTCGACGGACGTCGTAGTCCGTGTCATGGTCCTTCTCCGACGGACGCCGTAGTCCGTGTCATCGTTTTTCTCCGACGGACGCCGTAGTCCGTGTCATCGTCCTTCTCCGACGGACGCCGTAGTCCGTGTCATCGTCCTTCTCGGACGGACGCCGTAGTCCGTGTCATCGTCCTTCTCGGACGGACGCCGTAGTCCGTGTCATCGTCCTTCTCCGATGGACGCCGTAGTCCGTGTCATCGTCCTTCTCCGACGGACGCCGTAGTCCGTGTCATCGTCCTTCTCCGACGGACGCCGTAGTCCGTGTCATCGTCCTTCTCCGACGGACGCCGTAGTCCGTGTCATCGTCCTTCTCGGACGGACGCCGTAGTCCGTGTCATCGTCCTTCTCCGACGGACGCCGTAGTCCGTGTCATCGTCCTTCTCGGACGGACGCCGTAGTCCGTGTCATCGTCCTTCTCCGATGGACGCCGTAGTCCGTGTCATCGTTTTTCTCCGACGGACGCCGTAGTCCGTGTCATCGTCCTTCTCCGACGGACGCCGTAGTCCGTGTCATCGTCCTTCTCGGACGGACGCCGTAGTCCGTGTCATCGTCCTCCTCTTCGACGGACGCCGTAGTCCGTGTCATCGTCCTTCTCGGACGGACGCCGTAGTCCGTGTCTTCGTCGTCGACGGGCGTCTTAGCCTGTGTTTCCCTCGTCGTCGTCATCGTCCTCTTCACGGGTGTCGTGGCCGTGTCTTCGTCGTCGACAGGCGTCTTATAGTCTGTGTTCCTCATCCTCGTCGTCGTCCTCTTCAGTGCACAGTTGTCGACGAAGGAAGTGTAGAAAGATCTGTACTTTGCGAAGAGACGGTGAAAGAAGCGAACTGAGTAGTTGATTAACTCTGCCGAAATGACGTCAAAGACAGACGTATTTCTGTTGCCATATTTCACGCTTTATGATAAATAAAGTGTTTAACTTTATTTCAAGTCTCTGGCTGAATCCGGCGTACATATGCACGTATTGGGGTAGTCATCCTGGTAGTTTAGATCCCAATACGAAGCGGAGCCTGAGAGGGCTCCGTTACAATAGCCTACCTACAGAAATAGGCTATGCGCAGCAAAGGGGGAATTCTCCGGTTGTTAATTATGTCCTAGGCTAAATCAGGGGAATTGTCCGGGGGTTATTGTCCGGGGAGGTTTTTTGTCCATATGGGAAATGTCCTACACTCGATACCTCATACCGTTCAAAAGTTTTACCTGATATACACACGGTAACAAGGGGTGGAAACCATCCACTAAGATTATAGGCTTTATTATCTTATCGGTCATTCATTATGAAGAGAGAAAAATATATGACATTCTATAGGCCTAGAGGGAGCGTGGGGCTACACTTTCATGCTAAAATTATTCGTCTTTTCTTAACCGGAAATGCTCTAAAAGTCCAAATAAATTAAAATGTGTGATAATGGGTGACTTTTCATGCAATTCTCATAGCGAGAATTTTTACTGCCTCAATAATTTTCACCAGAATATGCACAGAATTAGATAAAAAAAAAACTTCAAAAATTATATATTTCTGAAGTTGAACCTTAAAGCCCATGATAGCCCAGGGGCTTCTATCCCCCCTAAGCAACCGGGCGCAGCCCATCTTCTTCCCCCCCCCTTTTCTTGACCGGCCTTCCTCTATGTAAGCAATATAATGTAATCTAGCCCATGCCCTCCCCTAGTGTGGGAATGAAGGTTTGTTTGGAGGGGGACAAACAAGCATTCAGCAGACGATCGCCGAAGCATGTGTAGCGCCGAGAATGGACCTGGTATGTAGAGGGAATGTGCCCCTCCTCATAAGAAATTTTTGCAATTTCAGCATTTTAAGCTGTCCTCTTAGCAAAATTACTCTACTATTTCAGTGAAGAATTGGGCAGCCATATGTTTTGCGCCTGTGATCAGTGTGCACTCGAGAGGCGTTACATAAATTTTTAGAGCACAATGCAATAAGCCTACAATAAAATACAATGTAGGTCCTACATTGTAAGCCCACATAATAATTATGTTGCTTTACTAAGTGTTCAAGGACCAAATTTGACTGTCTGAAATTTGAAAGATAACATTGGAGAGAAGCCATTTAGTTGTGCAAAAAAGTATTTATATTAACCTTATTTTTTCAATTATAATATGATTGCATTATTTATTAAAATAGTAAAAACATAATTATTATAATCATATAATAGGAAATTTTTATTATGGTATATTATAGAGCTCTGTTATAGCAGTTCGTGTAATTCAAAAATGTAGATAGTAGCCTAACTAAAAACTCAAAGTGTATAAAGTGTATACATTTTGCTAAAAACTATTAGGCCTACCATTTTGTCCAATTTATATGGAGTGGAAGTATTTTCTGGGGGATCTTCCTCCTAGTGATGCCTAGATTGAACGCTGCCCTCCATGTCCAACCTTCCCCCCCCAACCGACGTGAATTTTGGCTGTCTTCTGATTCCCCCCTATTTTTCACTGGGCGCAAGCTGCGCCCGCCATGTATAGGGATAGAAGCCCCTGTGATAGCCTATAATCATTATCGCGACAAAATACGAAAACGATGTTGTTTCTGTATCAACATGGGTTGTAGCACTCGCTGCACTTCGCATTTGGGATTATAACTGCCTATGGAGAGGCACTGGCTTATATCTGCCTATGGAGAGTCCCCCCTCAAAATGTCTGTTTCCGCCTCTCTACTCGTTCAACTCAAATCGAATACGTAGACCCACGTCTATAGACACTGTCATCCTATTGGGAGTAGGCCTAATCGTAATCTCCGAATTTCTAGTCCGCAACATGTAGGCTAAGTCAAGTGCAGGGCACCAGCTTATTCACGAGCGCTGTGTCAAAACATAAGGATTGTAATTTATCATTGAAGATGAATACGGAAAGAAGAGGTTGCGCAGTTCTATGAATACCATTTTAAAAACCTGGAAAACACCTAAATCTATTTTATTAGTATGCGCTTGCACATAAATTTTGTCATAGTCCAAACATGGGTTATTTTATTATTAGTTTCTCAGATATTCACCAGATGACAGCAGAGAAAACTTTCTCAATCCAGGTTGTATAACAAACGAGCACTGATGGAAACACTCGCCATTTTGTACAGATGGAAGGCAAAGTCAGAGCAAAGTCAGATTTTCGTTTAACCCAATTTGTTACTGCAATAAATGGTTAGTCTTAGTTGGTATGTTTGTGCGTTAGTGTCCGATAACACGTTTCCACCAAATTCGTCATTGCATTCATGGGTTTTAGCGACGGTCGCCTCTAAGTTGGATTAACGAAAATAATTAGAGCTAAATAGAATTCAGGGTAATTGGGTAGTTTAGCGTCCCAAATTATTTTGACCATTTCTTTGCAATAATAACTGAAGGACATATACATTAACACATATTTAATTGAGGAAATCATAAAATGTGTGCTTGAAAACCTCAAGGAAGTCCCAAACGGGGTAACTATCGCGTAGAAATGGAAGCTGGATGAGGATTTCTTATGGCTAAAATGATGAAAAGAACGCTTCCAAGATGGAAGCTGGATCAAGGTTCTGTATTAGTAGTTGAAATAGAAGCTGGATACAAGTTTTCATCGATCTGAAATAGAAGCTGGATTCACGAATAGGACGATAAAGAAGTGGAAGCTGGATGAATATTTTTATAGATCTAAAAAATAGAATCTGGATTAATGAACAGAATGATAAAGAAATGGAAGCTGGATGAAGGTTCCAGTTTTGATCAAATAGAAGCTGGATTGACGAGAAATTCCAAGCCTCAGCAATAACCTGAATAATTTGGGACGCTAAACTACCCAATTACCGAATTCAGATTGATGCAAATTATTTTTATTAGAACTGGGATCGATGAAAAGATTCTGAATAAGATTCTGGCTGAGATTGGAGCTTGATGGGTGAAATATAATTGGGTGCTTGTGGGTTTTACGACCACACAGAAATATCTGTAGTGGTGGATGTATTCGCGCATACATTGTATGAATCCAACATATGTCTGTTTATTAATCCAGCTTCTATTTCATCCTTAAGGAACCTTCATCCAGCTTCCATTTTTCAAGCGGTCTTTTGGTTATTGTTACTGACGTCTCGGTAGGAAGTAAACAGTACATGGCGGTCACAGATACGCGCAGAATAGATGAATAATAATTTTAAATTAAATATTAATGATTTTTTAAAAATAATTCCTCCCTAAACAGAAGCAGGATTGATGCAACGAATTTTTTACGAGTTCTTGCCTAAACGGAAGCTGGATCTACGAATATGATTCTTGCCAAACTAGAAGTTGGATTGATTAAGAATAATAATGCTGCAGCGAGTCAATAATTAAATACACTAAAATACACTTTGCCTCTACTTAAATGCCAAACCTGGTTAGGCTATTCACTCTTTGAAAGAATTTGTATACCGCCTCTTGAAGAAAAATGCCCACAACCCCATCATGGCCAAATAAAACTGTCTAAAGGTGAGAGTCCTGAGTGATTGAGGAATTCTGTACATGCAATGGAGCACCAAATGAAAGCCATACCAGTTCCACTTGTCAGGATGGGCAAAGATATTATAGTCTACGACTTGGGATGAGTATCTTTCTTGTGCTAATAAAGATTACTTACTTTGTTACTTACTTGCTTACGAAGAAGGTGCCATGTTTTTCTGCCTAGTGGAGGTGCGAGAAAAAGGTTTTTTGGTAATCCTGGGAACGGCGGTTGTAAATTCCGAAACATGTATTTTCGTCCGAGGAAGAGCCAACTACAGTTAAGGCTGCATTTATTCACTTATTTTCTTCATTCTTTACTTATTCACTTACGAGCTTCTCGGGCTTTTTACGTCATTGTTTACGTTGTTTTGACGTCATTCCGTTGGGAAATAAATCAACCTGACGTGTCGTAATAGCGCGGTGTATAGGATGGGTGCATAGAAACCATGCTTGAGAAATAGGAGCTGGATGAAGACCTTTTACAGGTGAAATGGAGGGTAGATTGATGAAAAAACGCAAGACAATTGGAATCTGGATGAAGGTTCTTCTGCATGTGAAATAGAAGCTGGATTAAGGTATTTCTAGATCTGAAATAGAAGCTGGATTGATGAAGAAACGCTTAAGAAATGGAGGCTGGATGAAAAACCCACACTTTTTGCCCATCCAATACTCCGCACTATCGGTTTATGGATTTTTTTAACACATTGACCGCGGCAATTATTTTCCCCGGGGCGCGGCGGCCCTGTGCGCACGGCAACCAGCAACGCAATTATCGGAAATTCTGATAAGACTGGATTACAAAGACAAATAGCATTTATTATTGATGTTAGTAAATATGAAATGTAAATAACAACAAGGCAAATAAACAGTTACTTCTGAACTTCTCTGTCATACTTTACTTTACAGTAGGCCTAAAACTGTGCATCGAAATGGTAATCCTTGAAACAGGGAACAACGCAAAGCGCAGGCTTAGAAACGCATGTGCTGCAAATGTACCGCGTTTCTTTGCGTATTCCACGCTTATGGCAAACGACGCATCTGGTACATGGTGCCTGTTTGCGTTCAGTGGGAGGAAGTACGTCCATATAGTGCTGCCCTGAGAGCCGTGACAGGTCCGACGCCTTATTATGATGCAATCCTCTTAGCACAACGGAAGCCGCGGCCGGTCGATCTTGCGTATTCATTAGAGAGCTTACGACTGAAGAGCGAAACCATATCTGCCGACGATTCCCTCCACTTCTCTTGTACATCAAGAAGGCATTGCTCATGGCCATGTCGATCGTCTGTAGGACAACCTTCCTGTACCACTTGAGGGTCTTCCGCAGTGGCGAGTAGTAGGAAAGCAGCTGGTCCAGCCGATCTACACCGCACATTCGAACGTTGTAATCGAGCACGCAGTCCGGTTTCTTGATAAGTTCTCCACGTCTGTTCCGTTTGCCACCCTCAAAAATTCTGCCTGCATGAATAGTGGACAACATCATAACGTCTCTCTTATCCTTCCACTTCGAAACCATGATTTCTCGGCTTCTCAGAGCAACGACATCGTTCTTTTTCAACTTCGCTGAGACCACTTTTTCCGGCAAATGCTTCCGATTTTTACGCAGCGTTCCACAGAGGTAGGTCTTCCTGTCCAGAAGCTGTTGCGCAAGTGGAACACTCGTGTAGAAGTTATCAGTATACAGGACATGTCCTCTGTCCAGTATACCGTCCATCAACTTCAGAACAACAGTCTCTGCATGGCCAAATCCTGATATCGCATCCATCTTGCCACAGTATACAAGCATGTTGTATATGTAGCCACTCGGCTCACACAACAAATATAGCTTCACGCCATATTTGTGTCTCTTCCCGGGAATGAACTGTCTGAATGTGAGTCGTCCACGCCACAGTACCATTGACTCGTCAATAGATACGTCACGTTCCATGGTGTAGACAGCTTGGAAGCGTGCAACTAGGAGATCGCAAATATGGCGCAGCTTGAAGAGCCGATCGTTCTCTGGCGACTCTTCATTGTTAGAATAATGCCAAAATTTCAGTAAGATTTCGAATCTATCTCGAGGCATAGTTTGATTGAATATAGGAGTGGCAATATTCGGGTCCGTGCTCCAATAATCCTCAATCTTTGCCTTGTGCACATACCCCATGAGAAAGATGAGTCCCAAAAACCGACCCATTTCTGATGCTGTTGTGGGTTCCCAGTTATGGGCCCTTGCTTTTCGTTTCAAGGCGGTCTTTTGAAGAAACTGGTCCGCAAATCGGTTGGACTCATTCACCATCAACATCAACACATCGTCCGTCAAGAATAACTTGAAAAATTCTATCGGACTCGACTCAGCAGTGAGATTTATAGAACTGTTCAGTCCCGCAGTGTGATGATATTGAAACTCTACATTTGGCGTGTAGTTGCCATCAACAACTTGCCAAACACGAGGTGTAAATGCAGATGTCGATGCCGAGGCATTAGTTTGTTCCGTAGCAGAAGCAGCAGCAACAAAGGACTCGACATCGGAATCTGGGTCATCCGATCTGCCTATGCCTGCCTCGTCAACCGTAGGGAGATCGTATGCCTCTGTAGCATCGCTATCTCCATCACTATCTACGACATCAGCTAGGCCTACAATGTCACTGTCCCTATCACTGTCATTGTCATCAAAATTCTCGTCTTCTGACATATCTATCATCCTCAAAATTTCTTCGGTACTAAACCTCTTACGAGTCGCCATTATCACACTTTCTCGCTAACGCAGACAAGAAGGCAGAAGCCTGTGTCACGTGCTCTAAACACCAGGTATAGCAGCAGCTGTAATAAAAATTTAGGCATGATTATTCACTAGATGGCTATAGAAACCTTAGCAGTAATCTACACGCGGCTACATTTGTTAACAGGGCGCTGAAGATGTCTTTATAATGCTTAAACTAGATTACGTGTTAACACGCTCACCGCGCCTGCTAATAGAAAATCAATTACGTGTTTACACGTAAACCGCGGCCAACGTGTTAATTTACGACTGCCGTTCCCAGGATTACCGTTTTTTATTCGTTTATTTCCAAAAACAAGAGACTGTAGATGATACAGTTCATTAACAACATTGACAGTGCGTCTACTTCGATCAAGCCTTTTTGAACATAATTTTTATATTGCCTTCACGGGATAAATTTCATCACGTCTTTATAGGGATAGTTAAATTGTGAGCCCTTTGCTGAAAGTTACACAATGGATCTATTGTACTGGTATTGGGAATATTTATGACTTTAATGTATTTTGAAGAATAATGAAATAGTTTTTATGTCTTGCAACTATCTATAACTGAGATGTTGCTTCATTTTAATAGGTGCTTTTTAGGTTCTTTTTTTCAAGCGCACGATGACAAGCAACATTACATCTGTGTTGACACTTATGACAGTTATTTGAGAATGCCTAGCTCACAATGATCTTCATCAAGTCGAAATATTCACTGGTCATGACCGTTTATCATTGACACTTAAGATATGTGAAAAATTCACTTGCATTGATTCACCAAAGAGAACGTTTCTACACAGGATTTCAAATGGAAACCACTCCTGCTGAATAAAAGTCTTAAGCCTGAAATTCAAATTATGTGAAGAAAATGTGCACATTCTGGTCATTTATGCTGACGTCTGAAAAGAACCAATTTTTGTGAAAAGCATAACTTTCATCACAAATCATAAAACCCAGGTGGAATTCCAGCAACTTCTATGAGAGTTGACATACTACAGTGTAACAACTAAAATGTCTGTTATGTGGGAAATCATATACTGAAAATAATACATTGCTTGAAGTATATGGAACCATATACTGGAGAAACATCATGCAAGTAACAGCAATGCCAAGGATAATTTGACAGAAGTATTCATAAAATGCAAGCATGACAACTCGTGCTGAAGAGAAAACCTACAAATGTCAGCTATGTCAGAAATCATTTACCGAAGGTGGTACTCTGAAAACACATATGAGAATCCATACTGGGGATAAACCATACAAATGTCAGTTATGTCAGAAATCATTTACTCAAGGTAGTAATCTGAAAGTGCACATGAGAATCCATACTGGGGAGAAACCATACAAATGTCTGTTATGTCAGAAATCATTTACTCAAGGTGGTGATCTGAAAATCCACATGAGATTCCATACTGGAGAGAAACCATACAAATGTCATTTTTGTCAGAAATCTTTTACTAAAGGTGGTGCTCTGAAAGTGCACTTGAGAATCCATACTGGAGAAAAACCATACAAATGTCAATTATGTCAAAAATCATATACTAGTGGTGGTTCTATGAAAGTGCACATGAGATTGCATTCTGGGGAGACATCATACAAATGTAGGTTATGTCAGAAATCATTTATTCAAGGTTGTGCTCTGAAAGTGCACATGAGAATCCATACTGGGGATAAACCATACAAATGTCAGTTATGTCAGAAATCATTTACACAAGTTAGTAATCTGAAAGTGCACATGAGATGCCATACTGGAGAGAAACACTACAAATGTCAGTTATGTCAGAAGTCATATACAGAACCTCGTAATCTGGAAGTGCACATGAGAATCCATACTGGGGAGAAACCGTACAAATGTCAGTTATGTCAGAAATCATTTACTCGAGGTAGTAATCTGAAATTGCACATGAGAATCCATACTGGGGAGAAACCATACAAATGTCAGTTATGTCAGAAATCATTTAGTCAAGGTGGTGATCTGAAAATCCACATGAGATTCCATACTGGAGAGAAACCATACAAATGTCAGTTTTGTCATAAATCTTTTACTAAAGGCGGTGCTCTGAAAGTGCACATGAGAATCCATACTGGAGAGAAACCATACAAATGTCAATTATGTCAAAAATCATTTACTGAAGGTGGTCATCTGAAAGTGCACATGAGATTGCATTCTAAGGCGACATCATACAAATGTAGGTTATGTCAGAAATCGTTTACTCAAGGTTGTGCTCTGAAAGTGCACATGATAATTCATACTGGAGAGAAACCATACAAATGTCAGTTATGTCAAAAATCATTTACTCAAGTTAGTAATCTGAAAGTGCACATGAGAGTCCATACTAGAGAGAAACACTACAAATGTCAGTTTTGTCAGAAGTCATATACAGAAGTTCGTAATCTGAAAGTGCACATGAGAATCCATACTGGGGAGAAACCATACAAATGTGAGTTATGTCAGAAATGTTTTTCTGACGGTGGTCATATGAAAGCGCACATGAGAAATCATACCAGCGAAAAACCGTTCATTTGTGAGATTTGTAAAGGAGTATTCATCGGACTTGGAAGTATAAACAAACACAGAAGATCTCACACGAATGAGTGGCAACATGCATGGCATGAATCAAATCACAAAGGCAGTTCTTCAACGAAGCAGAAAGGAATACATCCCCAGCGTGTCATATTTACGAAAAGTAAATCCATTGGTGACCTATCTGTTCAATTCATTACATTAGGGCTACCTAGCAGAGACGTTATGGATAAACCAAATGACCGGCTGTCGTGGAACATGCATTCGGATTCCAATGAAGTAACAAGTCCCTTTCTGCAAAGTGACAAAGTCAAATCGTTTGAAGATGAAAAGCCGTATCTTGAAAGACGTTTTGGATGTGGTATATGCAGTGGAATGCTTGAAATTGAGATGGAATTTCTTGAGCATTGTTCTACTCATCGCTTTTCTCCACCTGACGACTTATTTGTTGACCTGTGCTGATTTCAGAGATTTGTAATTCTCAGCGCATGTGAACGAGGTTGAAGATTGACTTCAATTATTTTTAAATGTGAATAATACATTTCTTTTCGGAGAATTGCAATTATTGTCATGAAAAGATACATGACCATCGCTGCAAGAGAAACGGAATCTGCAGCTTCTTTTTAGTGAGATTGCTAGCAATCAAACCATAGGGCAATTTTACAGTCGTAGCCATCTCTCTTGTTTCTGAAGATGAAACACTTCCCGCATGTCGACTGGTGGAGAAGAGATTCCAGACCTGTGGAACTGGATCGAGGAGGCGGATGCGAGGCTGGTGGTGCCCGTAGACTGGTCTGTTCATGTACAACGGTGCAAAGGACTTGTCGTACGGTAGTCTCAATTGACACGGACGGTTCTAGGGCAATTACCTCCTGGACAATTACCCCCCGGACAATTACCCCCCCCCTCTCGACAATTACCCCCTGACAACTACCCCCCGTGCCAATTACCCCCCCGGACAATTACCCCCTGTACCAATTACCCCCCGGACAATTACCCCCCCCGCCCCGTGCCAATAAAGAAGTCTATGTCGTGTTAAACGCAAGTTAGTGTTAAATGTTCAAGAAAAATATTAAATAAAATCCAATATAACAACAGTTACTATTCTACTGTAACGGCTGCCTAATAAAACATTTAAATGTTAACGATAGAGGTCTGGATTCAGTTACTTTAAAAAGCACGGTTATGAGCTACTCCACGAAGATAGAAAATGGTTTTGTGCGCGTCGTATTTGCGAACGGTTGCCAGAATCCGTGCGTTTGTGTCTGCATATTTCTTCGTTGTAGGTTGTGGTGGGTGATAAGCTTAGGCAGTGCTGAAGGTTTGACAATTAAGATGACCATGAGAATGTTCGTTCTCTCACGCGTATCTTCGTAAACGCGTGACTGAACAAGCTCACACTGTGTCACGGGGGGGTAGTTGTCCGGTATCCGCTCAATACCGCGCACACAATACCGCGATATTCACTACCGCGCACGATCATTACCGCGCACGATGATAATCATCATCATCATCAATATCTTTGGGCTCAATGCCCGTAAGAGTCCGATGCCACTCTCTGTCTGAGTCTGTCTCGCGCTATGCTGCCCAGCTTCAACAGGTCCGGTCAGCAGGTCTGCTCCATACCATTAACATCTTGGAGCAGCTAGACCACCTTGTCTAAATGAAGAGAATATTGGGAGAGAGGCATGAAGGACAACGTGGGTCAATGCCCGTATGTGTCCCATGCTCTCCCCCCGACTCTCTCCACTGGTCTGTCCAGCCCGCATATACCCGAATCCCAAGCCTTATAGCATCGTAAAATTATTTAAAACATGTTTTAGTCATTTTTTCATCGCTCATCCAACTTCTAATTCTACTATATCACAGTTCCGTTATTCATCCAACTTTTACTTCAACTAAAAATATTTTGATCGTTCATCCAGCCTCTAGTTTTACGGTTACAATATAGCATAAAACAATGATTTCGTCGCTCATCCAACTTCTATTTCTGGTAATTAATATGCTCATCCAGCTTCAAATGATACTGCAATACGTCAGCAGTAATATCATGTTTTCATCGTTCATCCAACTTCTAGTTTACGGAAATAAAATATCGCTGAAGTGCTATAAGGCTTGGGATTCGGGTATATGCGACCGGCCTGTGCATGTCTGCTCCACATCATGACACCTTGAAGCATCTGGGTCGCTCTGTCACTTGTGTCGTGGTTTTTTCGGATTTCAATCGTCTTGGTCTTTTACTGCCAGCGTATCGCCACCCATCTGGCAAACCTTCCTCCTTTCGTCCGGGCTTAGGACCGGTGTAAAGGTTTCAGATTACTCCCTCCTAAACATTACCCCCTGCAAACTGTAAATTGCATCAATCATCGCATTTATTGCACTAAAAATATCAAAAAATTCATCCCGCTTCTTGTTTTGGTCTGAAGATTTTCATCCGTCATCCCACTTCGTGGTTTGTTATCAATATTTTCATCTGTAACTAGAATACTATTCGACGCTGAAGTTTACATGGAGAAAATGGCTTCGAGGCTATTATTTTTTTCGGATCAAAATATTGATAGCAAACCACGAAGTGGGATGACGTATGAAAATCTTCAGACCAAAACAAGAAGCGGGATGATTTTTCTGATTTTTTTAGTGCAATAAATGCGATGAATGATGCAAATTTAGTTTCCGGGGGGTAATCTGAAACCGGTTTCAAGTTACCGGGGGGTAATGTTTAGGAGGAGGTAATTTGAAACCTTTACACCGGCACAGGGAATTTGTTGGTTCCCTGTGGCGGAGGATGGATGCAGTTTAACGTCATGCCCAGGACCAACGATGATAATCGCATACAAGTATTTCAACATGCATCCAGCTTCTATGTCAGATTTGAAAATACCTTCATCCAACTTCTATTTAAGCGGTGTCACGACAATTGTTCTACAGACAACTCCTCAAATGACAACTGGTCTACATACAAATGGTCCAGCGCTTGAGAAATGGAAGCTGGAATAAATTATTTTAGAGGTGAAATCGAAGCTGGATCGACGAAAATAACGCATGAGAAATAGAAGTTGGATTAAATTATTTTAGAGGTGAAATAGAAGCTGGATTGACGAAAATAACGCATGAGAAATAGAAGTTGGATGAAGATATTTTTATATAAAAATTGAAGCAGAATTGTTGAAAATAACGCACGTGAAATAGAAGCTGGATAAGGGTATTTTTATATATGATATAGAAGCTGGATTGATGAAAATAACGCATGCGAAATAGAAGCTGGATGAAGGTATTTTTAGATCTGACATAGAAGCTGGGTGAATGTTGAAATACTTTATGCGGTTATCATCGTGCGCGGTAATGATCGTGCGCGGTAATGACCGTGCGCGGTAGTGAATATCGCGGTATTGTGTGCGCGGTATTGTGTGCGCGGTATTAACAGTAAACCAGTTGTCCGGGGGGTAATTGGTACGGGGGTAGCTGTCCGGGGGAAAATTGGTACGGGGGTAATTGTCCGGGGAGGGGGTAATTGGTACGGGGGGTTATTGTCCGGGGAGTAATTGTCCGGGGGGTAATTGTCCGGGGGGTAATTGTCCTGTCACCGACACGGACACCTTCGCATTACTGCTACTCTACACTCCATACTTCATAGATTGGGGTTGCAGGAGATGTGGCAGCAGTATGGCACTGTGTTTGCATATGCGGTTTCAGAACTGGTGCATCCCTGGCCAAAGCAGTCATCAAAGCAAATATGTTGACTGGATGTGACTGCATGAGGAAGATGGGATCCAGACACGACCCAGTACAGTATCTAAACTTTGGAGAGACAGACACGCTGTTAGAACAATATGCAGTGGGCTGGCAGAGAAGTCCTTGGTACGGGTCTGGGCACGGGCAAGGTCAACTACAACCTGTGAGACGTTCGACAAGCTGAGACAAGACAACTATATCACGTCCACAGTCGGAATTGACGCTTTCCCTTCTACAATCAGCGAGATGAGAGGCCACATCCATCAAAGGGCCTTTCTGGTGCACAGAACCTGCCAAATGCTTGCAACACACAATGAACGCGAAGTAAAATTAGCCATTAAATCTCGGATGGGAGGAACACTTCAGTGCACTGGCTTCATCAAAATGTCTGCATTCTTTGTCACGAAGTCTGCTCATAATAATTATGCAACTGTGGTTGCCAGGCTGCTGCAAATTTCTGTCATGTTTTGTCATGGGAAAACATAAATATCGTCCTGCATAAACGTATGATGCAAACTTGCTTGCACGGTGCACACATCCAAAACAATCTTAGTGCCTATATTCTGAAGACAACCTTTCATGAGGCACTGAAAAATGACATGAAGCAGCATTGTCTATTGTCATGTCAAAATTAGCTGACTAAATTTGTTTAATTAAAGTTATAACTCCTGTTTCTACTGTTGCATTCACTCAAGTTATAACGGACATCATTTATTTGTTTGTTTGAATGTGCATTTGTCATAGCACCCGTCCGAGCGCTCGCTACTCAGATGCGCTCCCTACCTCGGCGCGGACACTTCATCGGAGTTTCAGCCAAAGCGTTGAGCAATTGCGAGTGAAGTACTTGCAACTTGAAGTGGATTCGAACCTGCAACCCTCCAGCTGCAAGCAACGAACATGCTCACTACAGCTCCCCCCCGTCCGACCCACGATGCAACCAAATGACCTTGACCATGACCATGATGTAGGAAATAGGACCGTGACCATGACCATATGACCTCCAGCGGGGTTTCCCCCAATGAGCGCAAGTTGGTGTCACCATTGGTTTTGTTTCGATGGCATTGACCTCGTTAGGGAAACCTTCAACCGTATGGTAGAGATCGAATCACCGATTAGGGATAGACAGAATAGGCTCGAGAAAGAGAAGCAGAGGAAAGAGGAGGAAGGAAATATAAGAGGATGTGGTGTACTTCCATTTCTGAAGCGTTTTTAATCAATCCAGCTTCGCTTTTATTTCAGCTTTAAAACTATCTTTATCTGGCCCTTTCTCAAGCGTTTTTTTAATCGATCCAGCTTCTATTTTATCCATAAAACCTTTATCCAACATCCGTTTCTCAAGCGTGTTTGTCTGCAATCCAGCTTCTATTTCAGCTACAAGAAATTAATCCAGCTCCATTTGCTCTTTGCTCAAGCGATCTTTTCAACAATTCAACTTCCAGCTTCAATAGATTCTAGCACCTATTACACTTAAGACAACATCAATCCTACTTCATATAATTATCAAGTTCTCGTTTAATGGATACATTTTCATTCACCCTCCATTTATCGAACCTTCTTTTAGCCAGTCCAGCTTCTATTTCAGCAAAGAATAAATTCGTCAGTCCAGCTTCATTTCACCAAGATCAGTCCCACTTCTAATTAAGGAGGAGCTGCTCTCAACAATCAAACTTCTATTTAAAACGCAATTGTTTTTGTCTCATATACAATTATTTCGTCAATGCATCTCCTATTTCGGAAGGAGATTATTTCGTTAAATTATTGCCAAATTTATAGGGGCGCGGACATTCCCCCATCGAAAAAACACTTCGGACAAAAAACCCAGGACAATTCCCCTGCCCCAGGGTAGGACAATTCCCCATTGTAGGCCCTATAAAATAGTGCGCCAAAATGGTACTAGCATAATACGGCGGTCCTATGTACGCAAGTTGGATTGATGAAAAGATTTCTCGGTTATTGTTACTGACGTCTCGGTAGGAAGTAAACAGTATGGCGGTCGCAGATACACGCAGAATAGAGCGGTCTCAACTCCGGCGATCGATAGCCCAATGTTTCTGCTTAATAGTCAATGTTCAAAAGACACGGCAAGTGTGCAATAAAACAGCAGGCAAAAATAAGTAAGTAAGTAAAAGTCCAGCTTTTTCAATTGCATCAGCTGTTTTAGGAATCCAACTTCTGTTTCAATAATGATTATTTTTCATCAATCCAGCTCCAATTTAATAGGAAACATTTTTATCAATCCAGCTCCTATTTAATTAAGAAGATCCTTATCCATCCAGCTCTAATTTAATCAACAACATTTTCATCAATCCTGCTCCAATCTAAGCTATAATATTTTTATTAACCCAGCTTCTGTTTCTCGCCTGTTATTTTCGTCAGCCCAGCTTCTATTTCAAATATAAGAATACCATCATCCAGCTTCCATTACTTAAGCGTTTTTTCATCAATCCGACTTCTATTTCAGATCTAGAAATACCTTCATCACTTACTTACTTACTTCACACAACATCACTGACTGAAGCGGGCCTCCAATGTTTTTTCGCGCGGAAACATTGGGCTATCGATCGCCGGAGTTGAGGCCGCTCTATTCTGCGTGTATCTGTGACCGCCATACTGTTTACTTCCTACCGAGACGTCAGTAACAATAACCTTTCTCGCTAAATAGAAGCCGGATTGATACAAAATGGAAGATAGATTGACGAAAAAAGTTCTTGCTGAAATTGGAGCTGGATTGATGAAAATAGTCTTGTCCTACACTCAAATTTACAAGCCTCATTTTTATCAACCAAACTTCATGCCATGCGTTCTTTCATCCGTAGATTTTCTATTTCCACAAGGGTTTCATCACACCAGTTTCCAGTTAAGCAAAAATGTCGTGTATTCTTTCTTTGAATAATTAATAGTATTGCACGGAAATCTAGTTTATTAGTATCGTGATGTACATTTTTATCGTCGAAACCCAAGAAATATTGAATCTGAAATATTCACTAGATGGCAGTGAAGTACTTCATAATTCTGTATCTTTTACTTTCGAGCTCAGATGGAATCGCACGCCATTTTGCACGGACGGAAGCCAAGTCCGATTTTCGTGTAAAAATTTGTTCATACGATAAAATAATGGTCAGTTCTTAATTTGTATATTTGTGAGGTAGCGTTCTATAATGACTCGGTAATAGTTCTATAATGACTCGGTAGATAACGTTGCAGCGTTGTTATCTTTAATAAATCCAACTTCTAGTTTGCCGAGAATGCTTTTAATCGATCCAGCTTCTCTTTAGGTAAAAATTTGTTCGATAAATCCCGGGTAATTGGGTAGTTTAGCGTCCCAAATTATTTTGACCATTTCTTTGCAATAATAACTGAAAGACATATACAATAAGACATATTTTATTGAGAAAATCATAAAATGTGTGCTTGAAAACCTCAAGGAAGTCCCAAACGGGGTAACTATCGCGTAGAAATGGAAGCTGGATGAGGATTTCTTATGGCTAAAATGATGAAAAGAACGCTTCAAAGATGGAAGCTGGATCAAGGTTCTGTAATAGTAGTTGAAATAGAAGCTGGATACAAGTTTTCATCGATCTGAAATAGAAGCTGGATTCACGAATAGCAGGATAAAGAAGTGGAAGCTGGATGAATGTTTTTATAGATCTAAAAAAATAGAAGCTGGATTTATGAAAAGAACGATAAAGAAATGGAAGCTGGATGAAGGTTCCAGTTTTGATAAAATAGAAGCTGGATTGACGAGAAATTCCAAGCCTCAGCAATAACCTGAATAATTTGGGACGTTAAACTACCCAATTACCAAATCCCGCTTCTATTCGTCAGCAAATATTTTTCATCCATTTTGCATTGAAAATTAGTGTTCATCAATCCAGCTTCAATTTCAGCATAATGACTGCACTAAACCTAAAACTAACCATAACCGACCCTCACGACGCCTAACCTGAGCACTAACCGACCCTCACGCGCAAAATCCCGGTTCTATTTCGTAAGGAAATATTTTTCATCGAATTTATAAAAAAAACGGTACTTGCTACCGAGTCATTGTAGAACGATACCATTTGTCACTTAGTGTCCACTAACACGTTTACACCGAATTAATTATCTGACCATTCGTTCGCCATTGTTTTAACGCAATTTAATTACCGGGGTATTCGCTTTTGCGTCCATGGGTTTAGCAACTGATATAAAATAGTTGCTCGAATTGATGCACGATTGATTAAATGAATTATTGCCTATGGTAACCCTTCAGTTTAGGTAGTTTAATTATTTCAGCAGAAAATCACATGGGATAATTGCCTGAAACTGTCTGTAAGAAAACTCCAAACATTTCTTGGCCACTGAATCTGTTACGGAAAACAAATTCGTGAAGATACGAGGGAAACAATTCCCTCGATGTACCAAACTGTCGTCCTAATTTTCGGGGGGTAATCTCAAACCGGTGTAAAGGTTTCAAATTACCCCCTCCTAAACATTACCCCCCCCGGTAACTTTAAACCGGTTTCAGATTACCCCCCTGAAACTAGATTTGCATCAATCATCGCATTTATTGCATTAAAAAATCAGAAAAATCATCCCGCTTCTTGTTTTGGTCTGAAGATTTTCATCAGCCATCCCACTTCATGGTTTGCTATCATTATTTTAATCCGAAAAAAATAATAGCCTCGAAGCCATTTTCTCCATGAAAACTTCAGTGGCGAATAGTATTTTAGTTACAGGTGAAAATATTGATAACAAACCACGAAGTGGGATGACGGATGAAAATCTTCAGACCAAAACAAGAAGCGGGATGAATTTTTTTATATTTGTAGCGCAATAAATGCCATGATTGATGCAATTTACAGTTTGCAGGGGGTAATGTTTAGGAGGGGGTAATCTGAAACCTTTACACCGGTTTCATCCTACCCTTACGGTTTCCGGTTACTCCCCTATAATACATTCATCCTGCTTCTATTTCACCTCTAGAGAATCTTCATCCAGCTTCCATTTCACCTCTAGAGAATCTTCATCCAGAATCCATTTCACCTCTAGAGAATCTTCATCCAGCTTCTATTTCACCTACAAAGAACCTTCATACAGCTTCCATTTCCCAAACATTGTTTTCGTCGATCCAGCTTCTGAGTTTTTTTATGTCTAACACTTAGTTAAATGGATTGAGGAAAACAACTTTTGTGAAATGGAAGCTTGATGAAGGTTCCCTGTAGGTGAAATGGAAGCTGGATGAAGTTTCTCTGTAGGTGAAATGAAAGCTGGATATTCTGTATTCATTCGGAATTCAAACATATATGAACGAGCGCCTCTGAGTAGTTTTTCTTGAAGAAGCGCTATATAAATGTCCGAATGAATGAATAGCGTGTTAATAAGCGTGAAATAATTAAACTACCTAACTGAAGGATTACCATTGCCTATATGTAAACTAGATTGATGAAAAGGATTCATGCAAAAGTAGGTTTCTTGTTTTTTATCCGACCACCAAAATTTATAAATTCGATTATAAATATTTTCTGACGAAATAGAAGCGGGATTTATCGCGTGAGGGTCGGTTAGGGTTCAGGTTAGGTGTCGTGATGGTCGGTTAAGGTTAGTGCAGTCATTCTGCTGAAATTGAAGCTGGATTGATGAACAAGAATTTTCAATGAAAAATTGATGAAAATATTTGCTGACGAAATATAAGCACGGTTTATCGAACCAATTCTTGCCTAAACAGAAGCTGGATCGATTAAAAGGATTCTCGACAAGCTATAAGTTGGGTTTATTAATGATAGCAACGCTTCAACGTTAATTCTTGGTGTCTTGGTGGTCGGATAAAAAAAATAAGTACCAAAAGTAGAAATAGGATTGATGAAAAATAATTATACTTTTTGTTTTATAGCTATTCGTTCAAAACTTGGCAATTCTGGAAACGGCGGTCCCAAATTATAGCATTAAATAAATTGATATCTTATGAAGGCTATAAACATGACTTCTCGTAATAGTGAGCACTGTGTATTGGATGGGCGCATAGAAATGATGTTGTTTTTGTACTTAACACTTATAAATTGGCCGGCAGACCTCCAGCGTAACGAACTGTTTCTAATGTAGTACTACCACGCAATGCATTAGCAGTTTTGATTCAACCATAGAGAACTTTATGGAGCTACGAACGATGGTTTGGATTGGTTACAACTGGTCTACAGACAAACTGGTCCACCCAAATAGAAGCCAGAATAATGAAAAGGCGCTTGAGAAATGGAAGCTGGATGAATACCTTTTACAGGTGAAATGGAGGCTGGATTGATGAAAAACGCAAGGGAAATAGAAGCTAAACCTATGGTGTAAAATTTTGGGTGCGACCCGACTTTTCCTGGGTTGCTCATCAGATGATCCAGACCAAGGGTGATTGTTGAAAATTTTTCGCTAGATGGAAGTCGAATTGATGAAAATAATTTACCTAAATAGAAATGGGATCGATGAAAAGATTCTTGATGGAATTGAAGCTGGAAAGCAGCGTTTTGTTATTAATATATAAGCTGGACTAATAAAAATAATTGTTTGTTAAATAGAAGCTGGATTGAATAAAAGAATTTTTGCCCAAATCAAAGATGAATTGATGAAAATGATTAATGCCCAAATAGAGGTTGGACTGATGAGATATAATTAGGCTGTGCCAAGCTAATAGTTTAGAATGCAAAACCAACCTGGGCATTAAGTAGAATAAATAAATAAATTAAATAATTGTTATTACCTAGATGTACCAATGTTTCTGTTGTTAATTTTACAATTCAACTTTGTGTTTAAGTCTCTCATAGGAAATGGCAGTTGAGCCATACATACAAAATGAGGTAATCTATCGTTTTAGCGGAATAAATTATTCGCCATTGCATGGGATTGAGCGTTTATGGCATACAAGTTGGATTGATGAAAAGGATTCTTGCTAAATAGAAGTCGAATTGACGAAAATAAATGTGTATTCACTAGAAGTTGGATTTGCGAAAATAATACTACTGAAATTGGAGCTGGATTGATGAAAAATAATTGTTATTTAAATATAAATTGAATTGATAAAAACACTTATTGCTGAAATAGAAGCGGGATTGATTAAATGGAATCTTGCCTAAATGGAAGCCTGATTAATGGCGATTATTATACCTTGTATGTACACCAAAATGCGGATAGCAATTGGTATATTAAAGAATATTCTTATCTTATCTTATCTTAGCTAACCAAGAAGGTTTGATTCTGCCTAGAGCATGGGGTGCATGCAAATTTGCAAAAGGTTTGTGTATTTATTTTCTTATTTCCAAAAATAGGAGATAGAACAGGGTAGATGTAGCAACCATTTACAGCATTGACAGTATTACTTACTTAGTAGTCATGGTTAAGTGTGTTAGTGCAAATTTTTTATAACATTCATCAGGTAAATTTCATCGAGTCTTTATAGAGACGGAGAAATTGTGAGTCCTTTGCTGAAAGTTATGCGATGTACCATTGGACTGGCAATCGAAGTCAATCGGAACTTTAATATGTTTTGAAGAATATAATCAAATAGTTTATGCTTTGAAACAATCTATTACTGAGATGTTGCTTCATTTTTATAGGTTCCTTTTATTCTTTTTATCAGGTGCGTGATGACAGGCAACATTGTTTTAGAACTTATGAAAATTATCTGAGAACACCTGGCTCTCAATGATCTTCTTCAAACCGAAATATTCACCAGGAACTTTAACTATAATCAAACAAGATCCTCTTAGAGTTGATATGGGTCCTGAATAACATGGCATGGGAATCCTATTCTACAAAAGTTGTATCCATGTCTTGAATATTTCATCACGAAAGACAATTGTTTTCTGTGAGACTAATTTCGGACAAAATTACAGAAAGAATTATTTTTGACTATTGAAAGATGTGAAAGTTTCAACTGCATTCATTGGCAAAAATGAAAACTTCAACGCATGCGTGTTGCTTTCAAATGAAAATCACCTGCACTGAAGAAAAGTCTTAAGCCTACAATTCAAAATGTGCGAAGGAAAAGTGCACACTCTGGTGATTCATGACAAGTCATAAGAACCAATTTTGGTGAAAATGCACAAATTTCATCAGAAATCATAGGACCCAGGTGAATTTGCAGCAACCCCTATGAGGAAACTTACTGTACAGTGTAACCATGTAAAAGCCAGTTATATGGGAATTCATTTACCGAGATATATTGGTTGACTGCATGGGCGGAGACCTAGGGGGGACAGGGGGGGGACGGTCCCCCCCAATAAAAGTGTTGGGGGGGACGGCCCATGCATTTGTCCCCCCCCATGTTTGAGCGTCAAGACTTTTTTCGGCGGCGAAAATAGAAAATTTCGTTGAGATTTCGTCGAGATTTGACCGGACGACTAAAAAAAAAAAAAAAAAAAAGTCATCAACTTTTTTGGCGGCGAAAATAGAAAATTTGGTCGGGATTTGGTCGGATGACTAAAAAAAAAAAAAAAAAAAAAGGTCAACTTTTTGGCGGCGAAAATAGAAAATTTGGTCGGGATTTGGTCGAGATTTGGGCGGATGACAAACAAAAAAAAAAAAAAAAAGGTCATCAACTTTTTTTGGCGGCGAAAATAGCAATTTTTTCCGAGATTTCGCCGGTCGTCAGAAATTTTTCGGAAAATCTCGCGTCTTTCCGTCCCCCCCAATTCTCGGCCCAGGTCTCCGCCTATGGTTGACTGTGCATATGGAATCCTTTACTGGAGAAACACCATGCAGGTACCAGAAATGTCAAAGATCATTCACTCTAAATATTCATGAAAACATAAGTATGAGAACCCATGAAGGAAAGAAATTCTACAAATGTCAGTTATGTCAGAAATCATTTACTAGAGTTGGTGATCTGAAAGTCCATATGAGATTCCATACTGGGGATAAACCATTCAAATGTCAACTATGTCAGAAATCATTTACTAGAGTTGGTGATCTGAAAGTCCATATATGAGATTCCATACTGGGGATAAACCATTCAAATGTCAATTATGTCAGAAATCATTTACTATTTTGTGTCACTTAAGAACGCATTTGAGAACCCATACTGGTGATAAACCATTCAAATGTAAATTATGTCAGAAGTCATTTGCTCAAGGTAGTAATCTGAAAGTGCACATGAGAATCCATACTGGGGTGAAAATATACAAATGTCAGTTATGTCAGAAATTATTTAGTAGAGGTTGTGATCTGAAAATTCACCTGAGAATCCATACTGGGGAGAAACCATACCAATGTAAGTTATGTCAGAAATCATTTGCTAGAGGTGGTGATCTGAAAGTGCACATGAGAATCCATACTGGGGAGAAACCATACCAATGTAAGTTATGTCAGAAAGCATTTACTATGGGTTGTAACTTGAGAGCACATTTCAGAACCCATACAGGGGATAAACCATACAAATGCAAGTTATGTCAGAAATCATTTACTGACGGTAGTAATCTGAACATGCACATGAAATACCATACTGGGGAGAAAAAATACAAATGTCAGTTATGTCAGAAAGCATTTATTATGGGTTGTAACTTGAGAGCACATTTGAGATCCCATACTGGGGATAAACCACACAAATGTAAGTTTTGTCAGAAATCATTTACTGAAAGTAGTAACCTGAAAGTGCACATGATAATCCATACTGGGGAGAAACCGTACAAATGTCAGTTATGTCAGAAATCATTTACTAAAGGTGGTGATCTGAAAACGCACATGAAAACTCATACTAGCGAAAAACCGTTCATTTGTGAGATTTGTAAAAGAGGATTCATCCGACTCGGAAGTCTAGCGAGACACACAAGATGTCATATGAACACACATGCGATAAGTCTTCTAATCGTAAATCCTGTTCTTCAACTAAGCAGCCAGGAATACATCCTCAGTGTGTCGAAATAATGAAAAGTGAATCCATTGGTGACCCATCTGCTCAATTCATAGCATTAGATCTGCGTAACGAAGAAGTTATTGATGAAAAAAATGACCGGCTGTCATGGAACATGGATTCGTATTCAAATGAAGCAACAAGTCACCTTCCAAAAAGTAACCAAGTCAAATCACCTGAGGATTCAAAACCGTATCTGGAAAGACGTTTTGGATGTGGTATATGCAGTGTAATGTTTGAAATTGAGATGGAATTTCTTGAGCATTGTTCTAGCCATCGTTTTTCCTCACCTGATGACTTACTTCTTGACCTTTGCTAATTTGTAGTTCTCAACTTCTCATGCAGCTGAAGGCTGAGTATTGACAACAAACATTTACGAATGTAAAGAATACATTTGGCTGTGAACCTAACATGCATATTGACATATGTTTGCTGGGTTACATTTTAACTCTGAAATTGTTTTGCATCAGGCATATGCAGACTTTGTGTAAAGTATTACAAGACTCCATCTAGCTAAGGACTAGATTAGGCTACCGTATGTCAAAATGATAACAAGTCAATCTTCTTTTCGGTGAGCACTGTGATGATTGACTTTGTGGTGATTTTGTTGTTTTATGATTTCATTCTTTACTTTATTGTTGTTGTTGTTACAATGTAAAATGATAATCGCCATTTTGTACATTGCGCGCGCTTCTGTGCCTGGGCTGCTGTGTAAAAAGCTCTTGTCTTCTTCAATCACTGACTCATTTTGTTCATTCTTCTCCGGCAAAGTAACTAAGTACTGGTGTCACGACAACTGGTTCACGACAACTGGTACACGGGCAAAATTATTGGCTCACCAGCAAATGGTGAATGAAAGCTGGATGAAGGTTCCTTATAGGTGAAATAGAAGCTGGATTAACAAAAATAACGCTTGAGAAATGGACGCGGATTAATGATAATGCGCTTCAAAAATGGAAGCTGGATGCATGTTGAAATACATGAATAAAAATTGTCAATCCAACTTCAATTTATCAAGCATTCTATTCATTAATCCAGCTTCTACTTCAGGTATACAACTACCATTATCCAGCTTCCATTTCACGAGCGTTTTTTATCAATCCAGTTCCAATTTAAGCAAGAACATTTTAATCAATACAGCTCCAGTTTAAGCAAGAATATTTTCACCAATCTAGCTCCAATTTAAGCAAGAATATTTTCATCTATCCAGCTCCAGTTTGAGCAAGAATATTTTCATCAATCCAGCCCGAATAATATTGTTGTGTAACATTTGTCGTGAACCAGCTGTCGGTGAACGAATTGTCCTTGAACCAGTTGTCGTTGAACCAGTTGTCGTGGAACTCTAAGTGCTATTGGTCTCTCTCTACAATCACTCCTCTCAAAATCCACCATCGATTCACCTGCAGATACACCCTCTTCCACTCATGACCTTCCGTCTTCCCCACCTCAATCATCACTATCTGCCTTTAACCCAACATCAGAGTCTGAATTGTCCAATTTATTACAATCTCTCCCAAATAAGCAGTGCGAACTTGACCCTATACCTACCTCCCTACTGAAAGAGTGCGCATCTATCATTGTCCCCATCATCACAAAAATAATCAGCCTTTCCTTATCCACTGGCAACTTTACCCTCCTCTTCAAACATTCTTTGGTAACTCCACTTCTCAAACAACCATCGCTTGATAAGGAGATCCTCTCAAATTACCGACATCTTTCTAACCTGTCATTCATCTCTAATCTAACAGAACGTTTGTACTCTCTCGGATCAATGACTACTTGACTTCAAATATTCACTCCTTAACCCAAACCAGTCCGGCTTTACTAAGAAGCATTCAACCATTTCCCTCTATAATAAACTTGTCTCTGCCAACTCTCATCAACAAGTCTCCTGCCTTTGCCTCCTTGGTGTTTCTGGGTTCACTATCGATAAGGCGACTTCGAAAGGGCGACCATCAAAAGAGCGACTTCAAAAGGGCGCCGATTTTAAAGGCGACTGATCAAAAGAGCGACCATCAAAAGGGCGACCATCAAAAGGGCGACCTATTGGCTGAAATCGGTCGGTGAAAGACGGTAGATCTAAGAAAAATACGCAAACAGGCTGCTTGTTTACTCTTTTTGGGCAATCAAAAGGGTCAACATCGAACGTTCTCAGTGGTTCAATGAAAAGGGTCGATGAAAGACGGTATATGTAAGAGAAATACCGACTGAGGATTAGGTAGCCTATGCCTATGGTAGGCCTATCTGTCCTAACTACTATGAATGGTCAGTGGTCGGTATTTACTCTTTAGTTCAATTAAAGCGGTCGGCCTACATGAAAGAAAAATACGAAAAAGGCTTATTCAGGCCTACGCTATGAGTAGACCTCTATATTGCTTAAATGGAATCTGCATTGATGAAAATATTCTTACTTAAATGGAAATTGAATTGATGAAATTATTCTTGCTTGAATTTAGCTGGATTGATGAAATGTTATTACTTAAATGGAAGCTGGATTGATGAAAATATTCTAGCTTAAATGGAAGCTGGATTGAGGAATATATTCTTGCTTACACGGAAGCTGGATTGAGGAAAATATCTATGATTAAATGGAAGCTGGATTGAGAAAAATATTTCTGATTAAATGGAAGTTGGATTGAGGAAAATATTCTTGCCCAAATGGAAGCTGGATTAATGAAAATATTCTTGCCTAAATAGAAGCTGGCTTGAGAAAAATATTTTTGCTTAAATGTAATCTGGATTGATAAAAATATTCTTGCTTAAATGGAAATTGGATTGATGAAAATATTCTAGCTTAAATGGAAGCTGGATTGATGAAAATATTCCTGCTCAAATGGAAGCCGGATTGATGAAAATATTCTTGCTTAAATGGAAGCTGGATTGATGAAAATATTTCTGATTAAATGGCTGCTGGATTGAGGAAAATATTTCTAAATAAAAGGAAGCTCCGATTGAGGAAAATATTCTTGCCTAAATGGAAGCTGGATTAATGAAAATATTCTTGACTAAATGGAAGCTGGCTTGAGGATAATATTTTTGCTTAAATGGAATCTGGATTGACCGTTGACGCCGTTTTATAAATGATTAAATATGATAATAGGTCGCCCTTTTGATGGTCGCCCTTTTGATGGTCGCTCTTTTGATCAGTCGCCTTTAAAATCGGCGCCCTTTTGAAGTCGCTCTTTTGATGGTCGCCCTTTCGAAGTCGCCTTTGTTGATAGGATACCGTGTTTCTGCAGCCTTTGACACCATTTTCCACAACATACTACTCCAAAGACTGTCTTCCTGGTTTGGTTTTACCGACACTGCTCTCGTTTGCAGGGCTGTAATCAAGGGTATACGCGGGTATACGGCGTATATTTACCTCCGGGGAAAAACGGCATCGTATACTCACCGCGAAAAACCAGGGTATACACGGGTATACAACGTATACTCACCTCACAAAGGGCGTGTGGGTATACGCACGAGAAAGGCAAAGGCTATTTAGGTGTATTTTTCAAAAATTCCGGAGCGAACGACTAAAGAAAAAAAGTTCATCAGATTTTTTGGACGGGGAAATGGGGAGATTTTTGGCCGGATGACAGCCGCCAGAAATTTTTTCCCCGAAAAAGTCGGATTTTCTCCCGGTCACCGTGTACTCACATCAAAATTTACCAGTACAGCCCTGCTCGTTTGGATTCAGTCTTACCTCTCTTCACGCTCTTTCTCAGTCAAAACACTTGAAACGTCATTTCAATCATGCCCTCGATCTCACCTGTGGTGTTCCGCAAGGTTCTGTCCTCGGGCCCCTCTTGTTCATCCTCACCACTCCACTCAGTTGACTCATAAAAGCATCCACAGTCGACCATCATCTATATGCTGACGACACCCAATTATTCATCTCTTTCTCTCCAAGCAACTTCTCTGACTCGGACATAGATAATCTTCTCTGTGTGGTCACCCAAATCACCTCTTGGATGACCTCAAATCTCTTCTGCCTGAACCCCTCCAAGACGGAATTTATACTATTAGGCCTCAGAGAACAACTCAAGAAAATTCTAGATCCCTCTATTTCCTTCAACAATGGCTCTTCTTCCAACCACACTTTCTCCGCAAATTCTCCTAGGTGTTATCTTTGACCAGCATCTTAGCTTCTCCGACCAGATAACCCAACTTTCCCGCACTTGTTTCATGCACATACGAGATCTCCGCAGAATCCGACCTATGCTGGACTTAAAAACTGTATCCACAATAGCCACATCCATAGTTCATGCGAAACTTGATTACTGCAACACTCACTAACTAAACATTGATATAACCCAAATTAACCGCCTCCAAGCTATCCAGAATGTCCTCGTCCGTGCAATGACGAAAATCCCCAAACGTCACCACATCACTCCTGTCCTGAAATCACTTCACTGGCTCAAAATACCTGAACTTACAATCATCCCAGCCGTTCTGCCTTCGTCAGTTGTTCACCATCCAGCCACCTCGTTCAACACGCTCCTCGTCCTCCATTAGCCTACACTGCTTCGCCCTCCCATCACTTCATCACTGAAATTCGCAAACCGCTCCATAGTCATTGCCGTTCCACCTCTCTGGAATAAACTTCCGCCAGCACTTCGGCAAACTTCCGACCCATCATACGAACTCACCAAAACTCCACCTCTCGCTATATCCCCACAGGTCTTTCACTCAAAACTGAAAACATTGCTCTTTCTCAAATCCTATCCTGATTCTTCCTCTTCTCCTCACATCCCTCAGGGGCTTCTATCCCTATAGCCTACATGGCGGGCGCAGCTTGCGCCCAGTGAAAAATAGGGGGGGTCAGAAGACAGCCAAAATTCACGTCGGTTGGGGGAATTAAGGTCGGACATGGAGGGCAGCGTTCAATCTAGGCATCACTAGGAGGAAGATCCCCCCAGAAAATACTGTAACGGTCGGCCCTTCGGACGCCCCAAACTGCGCCCCACCACCGCTCTGTTGTGTGGCATTCAACCTATGGTCTAGAAGTTCAGAGCAATTGTAGTCGAAAGGGTTTACTCGGCTCAGCAGGGATCCAGCTTGCCCAGAGTTCACTTCTGCAGGATATGACCTTTCTCCTCTCTCATCAACCAGGGCCGAGGGAGGACATATGTCCGAGGCGCCTTGTCGGGCAGCAACAACACCGCTGTTCTGGTACTTGTCAGGGTCCACCTCCCACACAACAGAATTACAGGCACATCCTACAGAGAGCTCTGCCATCTGATCCTCTAGCCTTCTTATTTGTCTGGTCTGTCGCTCTATCTCTCTCTGGGTATTTTCTTCTAATTCTGTGTATCGTTTCTGACTTAGCTCAAGAGTATTCAAAAGCTTTTCTAATACCGGGGATGGGGCTACAACATGCTCGCCCTCCGTGCTCACAGAAGTTTCTGGTGTAGGACTCCTATCTTCACCCACGGGGCACCCGATGGTAAAAGGCTCCCTCACCTCTTCAGAATCAGGTGCAGACATTATTTGTACAGGTAATTCACTAGACTGTGCATTTAAAGTATTTAATTGCAGAAACCAACAGTCTTAACTACAGTACAAAATTATCGCTTCAACTGAAATTGCTCTACAGCCTAAGGAGAACAATCTCCTTAATTATCGTTCACTAGTATCGATTTAACTCTGAGTCTTTTCAGTTCTACATTTACTAGCAACTACCTCTGCTATACATTTCTAGCCTATTGTCAAACATTTAGCAATCTTGACACGTAGCATTTATCGCTCGGCAATTATTAACGCAATTTAATAATTTGAGGCCACAAGCTTCGATCCTACTTAGCAAAGTTTATACTTTCCTGCTCCCAAGAAATTCCTGATCCTCCCTGAGATAATTTCTTGTCAGTGATATATCTTTTCGGCCCGTTTTGCCTTCCAGATATCAATTTCACACACGAACATCAAATTTCGCCAGTTTCTCGGACGAAACTGCTCCAGCACTTCAACCGTGAGTTGCGCTGTCTCCGAGGACCCAGTTGCTATGCCAATTTCAATCGGAATACGTTTATTTCTCGATTTATTGCACATTTAACTTCCAAAATGTCGTTTTACTCTCAACAGGTCTCACTCTCTCAGATTTTAGTCGCCAACTGTCAAATTTTAGTTAGAACCGCGGCGAATGCCGCGTCGGTCTATTTTGGACCAATCAGAAGCCCTCAATCCTTCGCTTCTGACTATTCTGCATTTGCATATGCTAATTCGCAGCATAATAATGATCATTAGCGCGTTGCAGCACGAAATGCTATTTTTAGATACCGCACTCGATCCATGGCAGTGTTGCCAAAAATATAGTAAGTAAGCCGGAAATCATATCTATATTAAAATAATTAATAGCGATTTCCTAAATCGCTACAATACTTCCCCTCTGTATAAATTTGGACAAAATGGTAGGCCTAATAGTTTTTAGCAAAATGTATACACTTTATACACTTTGAGTTTTTAATAGTAGTTATAGGCTACTATCTGCATTTTTGAATTACATGAACTGCTATAACAGCTATAATACATGTATACCATAATAAAAATTTCCTATTACATGATTATAATTATGTACTTTACTATTTTTTTACTATTTTAATAAATAATATAATCATATTATAATTGAAAAAAATAATGTTAATACAAATACTATTTTGCACAGCTAAATGGCTTCTCTCCAATGTTATCTTTCAAATTTCAGACAGTCAAATTTGGTCCTTGAACACTTAGTAAAGCAACATCATTATTAGGTGGGATTACAATGTAGGGCCTACATTGTATTGTATTGTATTGCATTGTGCTCTGAAAATTTATGTAACGCCTCTAAAGTGCACACTGATCAGAGGCGCAAAACATAGGCTATGGCTGCCCAATTTTGGCAGCAATTTCTCCACTGAAATAGAGTAGCCTAATTTTGCTAAGAGGACAGTTTAAAATGCTGAAATTGCAATGCAGAAATTGCAAAAATTTCTTATGCGAAGGGGCACATTCCCTCCCCATACCAGGTCCCTTCTCGGCGCTACACATGCTTCGCGATCATCTGCTGGATGCTCGTTTGTCCCCCTCCAAACAAACCTTCATTTCCCACACTAGAGAAGAGCATGCGCTAGATTACATTATTTTGCGTACACAGTGGAAGGCCGGTCCAGAAAAGGGGGAAAAGAAGATGGATTGCGCCCGGTTGCTTAGGGGGGATAGAAGCCCCTGACATCCCTCGCCATTTCAACTCTAAACATCACCCACCTTAGCCGTCCATCTGCCTGCCTGACTCTCCGGACTTGACCCGCTGCCTATCGATTTTGTTTTGATTGAGCGCCTGTGAATAAGCTGGTTCCCGCGACTTGGCTTTTGTGGGCACTGTAGAAGTCTCGAGATTACGATTACTACACCCCTAAAAATCAATAGCTTATATAAACAGTCAGAGTTTTCTGGGGTTGTTTCTGACAGAAATCTGGGCTTATTTTTGAAACCTCAGTGGTAACACTGGACGTAATCACTCGCCATCAGTGATGCCACAGCTGGGTTTTTTCCACTAGATCTGGGTTTTTTCGCCTTCGTCTGGGTTTCTGGGTTTTTGTGTGCAAAATCTGGGTTTATTTTGGTGAGTTGACATTTTGCACTTACAACACATGAATATTCTGTGATATTCAATGTAAAATGGTTGTGATACATAATTTCTTCCACTAATTTTAATTTTAAACTCCACAATCAAGATTTCATGTTGTCAATTCACAAATAATTAATTTTTATAACCTGAAGAATAGTTCTGCACAGAAATAAACCATTTTGACATTTCAAAATAGGTCAGGTCAATCGTCTCTTTCATTGTTAAGCCGTATTACATCTATAACATGCATACTGTTATACATTGAAGGTCAGGTCAATACTCTAGTGGTATAATAGCCAAGTTGTTGGACATGTTGCAGAGTAGGTGGCTAAAACGTTGGATTGTAGGTGTATTAAGAAAATTTGGCTGAAACCTCGGACAACTTTAAAACTTTGTAAACTTAAGCCACGTGTGTTATGTGCTTACAATTTTGGTAGACTCGACCCGCTGCGCATGCGCACACAAATATATTGATTAAGCTTATTGTCAGTATGGATCCCGAGTCTATGACAACTTTGACAATTAATATTTTTAAAGTTGTAATTACATATTATTCGACTCTTTTGAATAAGCACTTAGTTAATCTTCAAGCGAACAAGCGAAAAACCAACTGAATTTGAACAAAATGGGTCTAAAATAGCTTATATGAATAGTCTGGGTTTTTCTGGGCTTTTTTCGGAAGGAAGTCTGGGTTTATTTCAGAAACCTCAGTGGCAACACTGCTCGCCATTTTGTGCGGATGGAAGGCTGAGTCCGATTTTCGGTAAACGTGTATTTTAGCGTCGTAAATTATTCGCTCGTTGCAGCATTGTTATTTTTAATCAATCCAACTTCTAGTTTGGCGATAATCCTTTTCATCGATCCAGCTTCGGTAGCGTTCTACAATGACTCGGTAAATCGTTCTACAATGACTCGGTAGATATCGTTGCAGCGTTGTTATCTTTAATAAATCCAACTTCTAGTTTGCCGAGAATAATTTTAATCGATCCAGCTTCTCTTTAGGCAATAATTTGTTCGATAAATCCCGCTTCTATTTCGTCAGCAAAAATTTTTCAGCCATTTTTCATTGAAAATTATTGTTTATCAATCCAGCTTCAATTTCAGCATATATGACTGCACTAACCCTAAAACTAACCCTAACCGACCCTCACGGCGCCTAACCTGAGCCCTAACCGACCCTCACGCGCAAAATCCCGCTTCAATTTCGTGAGGAAATATTTTTCATCGAATTTATAAAAATACACTTACTTGCTACCGAGTCATTGTAGAACGCTACCCCAGCTTCTGTTCAGGCAAGAATGTGTTTGATCAGTTTCGCTTCTATTTTGTCACCAACTATTTTTCATCAATATAAAGTTTAGGTTATTGTTACTGACGTCTCGGTAGGAAGTAAACAGTATGGCGGTCGCAGATACACGCAGAATAGAGCGGTCTCAACTCCGGCGATCGATAGCCCAATGTTTCCGCTTAATAGTCAATGGTCAAAAGACACGGCAAGTGTGCAATAAGACAGCAGGCACAAGTAAGTAAGTAAAAGTCCAGCTTTTTCAATTGCATCAGCTGTTTTATGAATCCAACTTCTGTTTCAATAATGATTATTTTTCATCAATCCAGCTCCAATTTAATCGAGGTAATCCTGCAGTTTAGGTGCTTTTATTATTTTGCATTGCTTTCTTCAACACTAGTCTTTGGTCGCTGTTTTGGCGCGAGAATATGTTTTTCATTTATCCAGCCTCTATTTCTTCCGCGTTATTTTCGTCAATCCAGGTTCTATTTAAGCAATAACACACCATCATGCTTCCAGTGTTAATGTGTTATTTTCGTCAATCCAGCTTCTTTGTCAGGTATAAAAACACCTCTATTCTGCTTCTATTTGTTAACCGTCTTCTTCGTTCATCCAGCTTCGATTTCACCTAATATCTCCATCATCCAACTTCCATTTTTAAAGCTTTTTATCATTCATCCAGCTTCTATTTCATATATATATATATATATATATATAAACCTTCATTAAGCTTCCATTTCTTAAGAGTTTTATCATTCATCCAGCTTCTGTTTCAGATCTGTTAAAACATTAATCCAGCTTCTATTACTCAAGCGTTTTTCATTAATCCAGCTTATATTTCAGCTTTCTTTTATAGTTCAAAGGGGAAAACATTTTCAATGTCTTCCTTCAAACTATTGCTGATAACTATCCCGAATAACAGTGCAAAATAATAAAAGCACCTAAACTGCAGGATTACCTTAATCAGAAACATTTTAATCAATCCAGCTCCTATTTAATTAAGAAGATCCTTATCCATCCAGCTCTAATTTAATCAACAACATTTTCATCAATCCTGCTCCAATCTAAGCTATAATATTTTTATTAACCCAGCTTCTGTTTCTCGCCTGTTATTTTCGTCAGCCCAGCTTCTATTTCAAATATAAGAATACCATCATCCAGCTTCCATTACTTAAGCGTTTTTTCATCAATCCGACTTCTATTTCAGATCTAGAAATACCTTCATCACTTACTTACTTACTTCACACAACATCACTGACTGAAGCGGGACCCCAATGTTTCGCGCGGAAACATTGGGCTATCGATCGCCGTAGTTGAGGCCGCTCTATTCTGCGTGTATCTGTGACCGCCATACTGTTTACTTCCTACCGAGACGTCAGTAACAATAACCAAAGTTTACCCTATCTTACTTTCGGTATACGTGTATTGTAGCGTCGTAAATTATTCGCCAATGCACGGGTTTCAGCATTAGTTGAGTGCATTTCAAATTAAGGTACAAATGTTTGTTTTTTTATACGACCACCAAGACACCTAGAACTAACGTTGCAGCGTTATTATCTTTCATAAATCCAGCTTCTAGTTTGCCGAGAATCCTTTTAATCGATCCAGCTCCTATTTGGGCAAGACTTTGTTCGATAAATCCCGTTTCTTTTTCGTCAGCAAATATTTTCATCAATTTTTCATTGAAAATTATTTTTCATCAATCCAGCTTCAATTTCAGCATAATGACTGCACCAACCCTAAAACTAACCCTAACCGACCCTCACGACGCCTAGCCTGAGCTCTAACCGACCCTCACGCGCTAAATCCCGCTTCTATTTTGTGAGGAAATATTTTTCATCAAATTTATAAATTTTGGTGGTCGTATAAAAAACAAGAACCCAAATTAAATACAAGTTATATTGATGAAAAATATTTGCTGATGAAATAGAAGCGGAACTGATCAAACACATTCTTGCCTAAACAGAAGCTGGATCGATGAAAAGGATTTTCGCCAAACTAGAAGTTGGATTGATTAAAAATAACAATGTTGCAACGAGCGTATAATTTACTACGCTAAAATACACGTTTATGGAAGCAAGATTGATTAAAGGAATTCGTGTCTAAATAGAAACTGGATTGATGAAGGGATTCATGCTAAAATAGAATTTCAATTGATGCAAAGTAATTTGCTTTTTGCTTCATAGATATTCATTCAGGAATTTAATTCACTACTATGAAATGGCAAATCGGAGAAATAATAACATTTGGAAAAGCTATGTTTAACTTCAATGCAAAGATGTTGCTGTACATTGTTAATTTTGCAGTTCGAACCTCATGTTTAAGTCTCACATAGAAAATAACAGTTAAGAGTCATACATTCAAAATGAAGTCACTTGGTGTCGATAGTCGCAGTGTCATGCAATCTCTAATAGCATGAATGCCGGATTTCCATTAAGACAACAATTCAGGTGCTTATGCGAGATCATAAGCTAGATCATGGCGATGTTCTACTTAATGCCAAACCTGGTTAAATTATTCATTTATCGGAAGAATTTGTATAGCACCTCTTAGAAAGAGGCACTCGCAACCCCACTGGGGCCAAACAAAACTGTTTTAAGGTGAGAGAAGAGTGATTGAGAGGTTCTTTACAAGGAATGGAGCATCAAGGGGGGCCATTCCAGTTCCGGGCTCATGATAAATGTTTGTCTTGTGCTCGTAAAGATTGCATACTTAATTAAGTGTACTTACCTATTAAGAAGGTATGATTGTGCCATATGGAACTGTGAGCTGAAGGTTTTTTTAAAATTCATTTATTTCCAAAGACAAAAGACACAACACTGTAGATGTAAAAGTACATTAACAATATTGCAAAATTTCAGGTAAACTAGAACCAAAAATGCACTCGATTTGGCATCACATGCTCAAAATTGCCCAAGACACAACGGGGGAGGGTGGTGGTGCTTGGGACTTTAATGTGTTTTGAAGAATGGTTGTTATGTTTTGAAACTATCTATTAAGTGGGATGTTGCTTCATTTTAATAGGTGCCGGAAGTTCCTTTTGTCAAATGCATCATGACAAGCAGCATTATGTTGGAACATGTGAATATTATGTGATAACGCCTAGCTCTCACTGATCTTCATCAAGTCAAAATATTCACCAGGAATTTTAACTAACATCAAATAAGTTCTTCTTCAGTTGTGTCAACTGGCTCAAATGTCAACTGGCTGGACAGAATAAGAAGGCAATAGAGTCCAATTCTACAGTATTTGGATGGCTTGAATATTTTATCACAAAAGACAATTGCTTTTGTGGAACTAATTTCTGACAAAATTTTACATAGAATTATTATTGAAACTTGAAACATGTGAAGTTTCACTTGTATTGATCGACCAAAGACAACGTTTCTACACCGGCTTTCAAATGGAAATCACCTGTGCTGAAGAAAAGTCTTAAGCCTGCAATTCAAATTATGCAAAGAAACAAGTGCACACTCTGGTGATTCATGACAGCTCATAAGAACCAATTTTGGTGAAAAAAAATTTCGACACAAATCATGGAACCCTGGTGAAATTCCAGCAACTCTTATGAGGAAGCATAGTACAGTGTAACCATGCAAATGCCAGTTACATGTATATGGAAAATCATATACCAAAATACACTGGTTGCGAGTGGAAACATTTAGTGGAGAAACACCTTGCAAGTACCAGCAATATCGAAAGTCATTTATTCGACTTATTCATAAAACGCAAGTATGAGAACCCTTGAAGGAACCAAATTCTACAAATGTAAGTTATGTCAGAAATCATTTACTCGAGGTAGTAATCTGAAAACACACATGAAAACCCATGCTAAGAAGAAATCATATAAATGTCATTTATGTCAACAGTCATTTACTAAAGGTGGTAATCTGAAAGTGCACATGAGAATCCACACTGGGGAGAAACCATACCAATGCAAGTTGTGTCATAAATCATTTACTCAAGGTGGTGATCTGAAAGTGCACATGAGAATCCATACTGGGGAGAAACCATACAAATGTCATGTATGTCAACAGTCATTTACTGAAGGTGGTAATCTGAAAATTCACATGAGAATCCACACTGGGGAGAAACTATACCAATGCAAGTTGTGTCATAAATCATTTACTCAAGGTGGTGATCTGAAAGTGCACATGAGAATCCATACTGGGGAGAAACCATACAAATGTAAGTTATGTCAGAAATCATTTACTACAGGTAGTCACTTAAGAAGACATTTGAGAACCCATACTGGGAAGAAACCACACAAATGTCAGTTATGCCAGAACTCATTTACTCAAGGTAATCATCTGAGAATGCATATGAGAATCCATACTGGTGAGAAACCATACAAATGTCAATTATGTCGTGCAGCATTTCCTACAGGTGGTGAACTGAAAGTGCACGTGAGAATCCATACTGGGGAGAAACCACATATATGTCAGTTATGTCAGAAATCATTTACTCAAGGTTATTATCTGAAAGTGCACATGAGAATCCATACTGGTGAGAAACCATACAAATGTCACTTATGCCAGAAATCGTTTGCTGAAGGTTGTACTCTGAAAAAGCACATGAGAACCCATACTGGTGAGAAACCATACAAATGTCACTTATGCCGGAAATCGTTTGCTAAATGTGGTAGTCTGAAAATGCACATGAGAATTCATACTAGCGAACATCCGTTCATTTGTGAGATTTGTGCAAGAGGATTCATCCGACTTGCTAGTCTAACGAGACACATAAGATCTCATACAAACGAGAGGCAACACACGTGCGATAAGCCATTTCGAAAGGGCCGTTCTTCAACTAAGCAACCAGAAATACATCCTCATGGTGTCGAAATCATGAAAAGTGAATCCATTGGTGGCCCATCTGTTCAATGCATGACATTAGAACTACGTAGTGGAGACGTTATGTATGAACCAAATGACTGGCTATTATGGAACACGCATTCGGATTCCAATAAAGCAACAAATTCGCTTCTAAAATGTAACAAAGTTAAATCACCCGAGAATGCAAACCCATACCTGGAAAGATCTTTTGGATGTGGTATATGCAGTGAAATGCTTGAAACTGAGATGGAATTTCTTGAACATTGTTCTGGCCATCGCCTTTCCCTACCTGACGACTTGTTTCTAGACCTCTGCTGATTTGTAATTTTCAACAGGTGTGGTTGAAGGTTGAGGATTAACAACAATCATTTGCATTAGATGTTAATAATAGGCTACATTTACATTTCGCTGTGGACATAACATATCTACTGACATATTTTTACTGGCTATCTTTTTGACTCCAAAATTTGCAGACTTTTTGTTTTTAAGACCTGAATTAACCGCTCGGGATCCACCTATAAGGAATAAATTCACATTATGTCAAAATAATTACAAGTGAATCTGCTTGTTAGTGAGCACTGCGATGATTGATTCTGTGATGATTTTGTTGTTTTATTATTTAATTCTTTGACTTTATTGCAGTTAGAGAAAATTAATAATCTCCATTTCATACATTGTGCGTGCTTCTATGCCTGTGCATGAAATCTCTTGCATCCGAAATAACCTATTTATAACTCTGTATTGTAACGTTTGTGAAACGTTACCAGTTTCGTACTTACATTTCTAATTCTATAGTTAAATCGTGGGTAATTATTTTTAGATCATAACATTGAAAAAGAACTAAGATACTGCTGTACGAGGCTTCTGTAAAATCCGGGGAATCAGAATCGTTCGCCTGGCCAATAGGAGCCCACTATTTTGTTGATAAGGGTCGCCTGATAATGGCGAGATCTGGCAGTGCGTTTTGATTGGTTCTTGGCGATCAACATAGTTTGCGACCAGATTTTGAGATAGTAGGAGCTCCGCTCAAGATATTGAAGACGTTGGAGGCCAGATTTTGAGCGGTGTCACGACAACTGGTTCACCGACAACTGGTTCACGGACAATTCGTTCACCGACAATTGGTACACGACAATATTATTGGCTCACCGGCAAATGGTGAATGGAAGATGGACGAAGGTTCCATATAGGTTAAATAGAAGCTGGATTGACAAAAATACGCTTGAGAAATGGAAACCGGATTAATGATAAAGCGCTTGAAAAATGGAAGCTGAATGCATGTTGAAATACATGAATGAATATCATCAATCCAGCTTCCATTTATCAAGCATTCTATTCATTAATCCAGCTTCTATTTCAGATACAAAATACCATTATCCTGCTTCCATTTCACGAGCGCTTTTTTATCAATCCAGTTCCAATTTAAGTAAGAACATTTTCATCGATACAGCTCCAGTTTAAGCGAGAACATTTTACCAATCCAGCTCCAATTTAAGCAATATTATTTTCATCAATCCAGCTCCAATAATATTGTCGTGAAACAATTGTCGTGAAACAATTGTCGGTGAACGAAATATCCGTGAACCGGGGAACGGACATTTCCCCCCTGGACATTTCCCCCCGGACATTCCCCCCCCGGACATTTCCCCCTGGACGTTTCCCCCCCCTACCCTAGGACATTTCCCCCCTCCCCCGTATGCGGAAACCATTGCTTTTGTCGTCTTCAACAATTTAGGCCAGAATATTTTCATCAATCCAGTTCCAATTTAAGCCAGAATATTTTCATCAATCCAGCTCCAATTTAAACCAGAATATTTTCATCAATCCAGCTCCAATGTAAGCAAGAATATTTTCATCAATCCAGCTCCAATTTAAACCAGAATATTTTCATCAATCCAGCTTCCATTTAAGCAAGAATGTTTTTATCAATCCATTTCCAATTTAAGCAAGAATATTTTCATCAATCCAGCTCCAATTTAAACCAGAATATTTTCATCAATCCAGCTCCAATTTAAGCAAGAATATTTTCATCAATCCAGCTTCCATTTAAGTAATATGTTCGTGCGTTTTAAACGCATAGCTATTTAAGTGGATTCCATAGCATTTACTTCAAAGGAATCGTTGTAAAAGTTTCAGATTTAATTATACAGGCCTAGGCGTAGGTCTAGAATTCAGGGTAGGACTTGTATGGTCATTTGAGGTGGTATGCACAGAAGGGGGGAATGTCCGGGGGGTAAATGTCCTAGTCGAAATCAGGGGGGAAACGTCCAGGGGGGGAAATGTCCAGGGGGGAATTGTCCGGGGGGAAATGTCCTACACTCCCGTGAACCAGTTGTCGTTGAGCCAATTGTCGTTGAACCAGTTGTTGGTGAACCAGTTGTGGAACCATTTTGAGCTGGTAGGAGCTCCGCTCGTGATATTAAAGACATGTGAAGTTGGAGGCCAGATTTTTAGCTGATAATTAGCGAATCGTGTTGAAGAATGGTTGATTTTTTTATGGTCAGTAAGAACTTGGCGAAGACGATGATCTTTGAAGAATTATTAATTCAGCTGATGTGTGACAAAATTCGCCCCGGGTCAAATTTCAACGATAGCAATGTAAATTCTCAACGGCGAAGAGCCTTGGCTTCAGATACAGAGGGAAGTGATTCATAAATATTTCTCATAATTGAATCCGAGAATTCCTAAGTAAACTGCTGTGAGAAAAAATCTAGATCCTGGCAAAAAAAACCTAGAAACCTAGACACTCGTGACCGAAAATTGAACAACACTGATTTTGCTTCCTGAGCCCTTTCAGATGTTTCTTATGCAGTTTCTGCTGCTGATCACGAAAATCGAGTGTAGGACATTTCCCCCCCCTGGACAAAACCACCCCCGGACAAAACCCCCCAGGGTAGGACAATTCCCCCCCTGTCGAACATATTGCGGGTAAGTGGTATTACTATAAAACGGCGGTCCTAAGTGTCCTAAGTTGGATCGATGAAAAGATTTCTTGCTAAATAGAAGCCGGATTGATGCAAAATAATTATTACTTAAATGGAAGCTGGATTGGTGAAAATATTCTTGCTTAAATGGAAGCTGGATTGATGAAAATATTGTTGCTTAAATGGAAACTGAATTGATGAAAATATTCTTGCTTAAATGGAAGCTGGATTGATGAAAGTATTCTTGCTTAAATGGAAGCTGGATTGATGAAAATATTCTTGCTGAAATGGAAGCTGGATTGATGAAAATATTCTTGCTTAAATGGAAGCTGGATGGATAAAAAATAATTGTTATTTAAATAGAAGTTGGATTAAACGCATTTTCCCTAAATGGAAGCAAGAGGGGAATTGTCCGGGGGGTTAATGTCCTAGGCTAAATCAGGGGGAATTGTCCGGGGGGGGTTTTGTCCAGGGGGGGAAATGTCCGCGCCCCACGAAAATCACCTTGACATTGTCCCATCGAGTGTAGGACATTTCCCCCCTGGACAAAACCCCCCGGACAAAACCCCCCCGGACAAAACCCTCCCGGACAATTCCCCCCAGGGTAGGACAATTCCCCCCCGTCGAACATATTGCGTGTAAGTGGTATGACTATAAAACGGCGGTCCTAAGTGTCCTAAGTTGGATTGATGAAAGGATTTCTTGCTAAATAGAAGCCGGATTGATGCAAAATAATTTTTACTTAAATGGAAGCTGGATAGATGAAAAATTCTTGCTTAAATTGGAGCTGGATTGATGAAAATATTCTTGCCTAAATGGAAGCTGGATTGATGAAAATATTCTTGCTTAAATGGAACTTGGATTGATGAAAATATTCTTGCTTAAATGGAAGCTGCATTGATGAAAATATTCTTGCATAAATGGAAGCTGGATTGATGAAAATATTCTTGCTTAAATGGAAGTTGGATTGATGAAAATATTCTTGCTTAAATGGAAGCTGGATTGATGAAAATATTCTTGCTTAAATTGGAGCTGGATTGATGAAAATATTCTTGCTTAAATGGAAGCTGGATTGATGAAAATATTTGTTATTTAAATAGAAGTTGGATTAAACGCATTTTTGCCTAAATGGGCGCAAAGGGGGGGAATTGTCCGGGGGGGGTTAATGTCCTAGGCTAAATCAGGGGGAATTGTCCGGGGGGGAATTGTCCGGGGGGAATTGTCCGGGGGTTTTGTCCAGGGAGGGGAATGTCCGCGCTCCGTCCCATCACGTAATGTTTTTGAGAAATCTTAAAATGTTCTTTTTATTTAAATATTGTTCAGCTATTACGTTATAATAAGCTTCGTGTAACTGAGGTTTGTCCAGGCATGCACTTAGGACAGATTACATGAATGTTTGACTTGAATCTAATATTATAAATCTCAAAGTTTGTCCTGTACGGATTTATTTTGAATTTTTGTTTCAAGCACTCCTCTAAAATGACAGAGATTCGTTTTCCTAAAATTTTTGCAATTCTTACCCAAATTTGTAGGTCAACGTGTCTATTTTCAACTCTCAATTCACTTTAAAACCCCAGATAGCGCCTGTGAGCGTTTTAATTCGAGTGTAGGACATCCACCTGGACAAAGTCCGACAAACCATGTGCCCCGGACAAAAAAAACAGGGTAGGACACCACCCCCTGGTAGAACATATTGCGTAGCGGTGGTCGTACTATAAAACGGCAAGTTCGAATGATGAAAAGAATCCTCGCTAAATACAAGCTGGATAGATACAATATAATTTTACTTAAATGGAAGCTGGATTGATGAAAATGTTCTTGCTTAAGTAGAAGCTAGATTGATGAAAATTTTCTAGCTTAAGTAGGAGCTGGATTGACGAAAATGTTCTTGCTTCAATGGAAGCTGGATTGATGAAAATAGTCTTGCTCAAATTGGAGCTGGATGGACTAAAAAAATTGCTATTTAAATGGAAGTTGGATGAAACGAATTTTTGCCTAAATGGAAGCTGGATTGCTGACGATTCATGCGCATGTTCTTAATTCCACCAACAGGTGTTAGCTTCATATCGGAGTGACTGAATGACACTAACAAGTTACAAGTCCACGACTGAATGACAGCGACAGGTGATTACCCGTATGACACTAATTAGTTGACACATATATAGATGCTAAACTACGCGTTTACCGCAAATCTAGTGTTCAGGGGTAATCTGAAACCGGGGTAATTTGAAACCTTTACACCGGGATAACACTGAAATCTATTTTATTAGTATGCGATTGTACATAATTTTTTCATGGTCAAATCATCGGTTATTTAGATTCTCAAATATTCACCAGATGACAGAAGAGAACTTTCTCAAACCAGCTTCTATTATAAACGAGCACTGATCGAATCACTCGCCATTTTGTACGGATGGAAGGCAAAGTCCGATTTTCGTGTAGACTCAATTTGTTGCTGCAATAAATGGTTAGTCTTAATTCATATGTTTGTTGGTTAGTGTCCGCTAACACGTTTCTACCAAATATAAATATTTGGCCATTCGTTCTCATCGTTTTAACCAATTTAATTATTCCTAATTGCATTCATGGGTTTTAGCGACGGTCGCCTCCAAGTTTATTAACGAAAATAATCATAGCTAAATAGGGTAATCTATCGTTTTAAATTATACTAAATTTTTGCACTGGGGAACAATCATTTTTCCTCAATGCCCCTTCTACTTTGGCATGAATCATTCACATCAATAAGGGCCTCCATTTAGGCAAGCAATCATTTAATAAATCGTGCTTCCATAATTTCAACAATAACAGTCCAACTTATGTTAAAAATAACAATTATTTTTCACCAATCCAGCCCCAATTTCAGCATTAATGCTTTCATAAATCCAACTTTTATTGAATTAAAAATTATTCTCATCAATCCGACTTCTACTTGGCAAGAATTCTTTTTGTCAATCTGGCTTGCATGCTATAAACGCTAAATCACATGCATTGACGAATAATTTATTCCGCTAAAAACGATAGATTGCCCTAAATAGAATTAAGATTGATGCAAATAATTTTTATTACAACTGGGATCGATGAAAAGATTCTGACTGAGTTTGGAGCTGGATGAAATATAATTGTTATTCATGTGGAGGATGGTTTGATAAGAAAGATAATATTGTTATTGTTCAAATAGAAGCAGGATTGATTAAAGGAATTCGTGCCTAAATGGAAACTGGATTGATGAAAAGGATTCATGGTAAAGTAGAAGTCGGATTGATAAATATAATTATGGCTTTGCTTCATAGATATTCATTCAAGTATTTAATTCACTATTATGAAATGGCAAATCGGATAAATAATTAAATTCGGTAACGATATATATTTAACTTGAATGCAAAGATGCTGCTGTCACTATTTTGCAGTTTGAACTTTACGTCTTAGTCTCTCATAGGAAATAACAGTTGACAGTTGAGAGTCATACATACAAAATGAAGTCACTGGGTGTCGTTAGATGCAGTGTCATGCTATCTCTAATAGCCAGAATGGCGGACTTTCGTTAAGACAACAATTCACATGTTTGTGTTATAGCTTAAGCTTGATCATGGCGAAATTCTACTTCGGTAAAAGTGCATTTTAGCGTATTTAATTATTCGCCGGAGCATGGATTTCAGTTTTTATCAGTTACTCGTTGGATTGACGAAAATAATACAGGTTGCAAAATAGAAGACGGATTAATCAAAATAATTTTTAATGAAATTGAAGTGAGATTTATTAAAACAATCTCGATGAAATCGAAGCTGGATTGGTGAACAATAATTTTAGATTAAATATTAGTGATTTTGATTAAAAATAATTCCTCTCTAAACAGAAGCGGGGTTGATACAACGAATTTTTGCTCAATTCTTCCGCCCCCATCCCCACCAAATAAAGGGTGAGAGTGCTGAGTGATTGAGGAATTATGTACATGAAACGGAGCACCAAATGAAAGCCATACCAGTTCCACTGGTCAGGATGAGTGTCTTTCTTGTGCTAATAAAGATTACTTACTTAATCACTTACTGGCTTATGAAGGTGTCATGTGTTTCTGCCGGTGACCGGACAAACTGGTAGCGGAGAAAATGGTACGGACAAAATGGTATGGATGAAATGAAAGCTAGATTAGTGAATTTTTATATATGAAATAGAAATTCATGGATTAATGAAAAGACGCATGTGAAATGGAAGCTGGATGAAGGCTCTGCATGGGTATTTTTATATATGAAATTGAAGCTGGATTGATGAAAATAACACTTGAGATACAGATGCTGTATCAGGGTATTTTCACAGCTGAAACAGAAGCTGGATTAATGAAAGATGCATTACATATGGATGTTGGTTTAAGGAATCTTATGGCTGAAATGGAAGCTGGATACATCATGAAACACGTGAAAGAAAGACATCAATCCAGTTTCCATTTTTCAAGCATTTTTTCGCCAATCCGGCTTCCATTTCTCAAGTTTTTTATTCACTAGAGCTGTTTTTTGATGACAAGCAACATTACATCTGTGCAGGAACTTATCGCTTGTCTCTGAATGGGTGTTTGTCGTTGTCAAGGCGCCCTTGTAGCAGCATGGCCACGTTACGGCGCCTTAGAAATTGTCGTCATTATTATTATTATTATTATTATGACAGGTATTTCAGAACGCCTTGCTCTCAATGATCTTCATCAAGTCGAAATAATCACTGGACAGGAACTTTTATTATCATCAATAATTTCCTCTTCGTTTCATATGCTCCTGAATAAAAAGACAAAGGAATCCTTTTTCTGCAAAAGTTGGACGACTTGAATATTTAATCAAAAAAGACTGCTATTGTTTGTGGGAGTAATTTCTGACAAAATTCCAAAGAGAATTGTTATTGACACTTGTGATATGTGAAAAATTCACTTGCATTGATTTGCCAAAGAACGTTTCTACACAGGCTTTCAAATGGAAACCACCCCTGCCGAAGAAAAGTCTTATGCCTGAAATTCAAATTATGCGAAAAACCAAGTGCACATTCTGGTGATTTATGCTGACATATCAAAAGATACAATTGTTGCGAAAAGCATAAATTTCGTCACAAATCATAGAACCCAGGTGGAATTCCAGCAACTCCTATAAGTGTTAACATACTACAGTGTAGCCATGCCAGTTATATTGAAAATCATTGGTTGATCTTGCATATGGAACCCAATGTCGGAGAAACACCATGCAAGTACCAGCAATGTCAAAGACTATTCGGTCTAAATGCTCATAAAAACGAAAGTATGAGAACACATGCTGGAAAGAAATTCTTCAAATGTCAGTCATGTCAGAAATCATTTACTACAGGTAGTGACTTCAGAACACATTTGATAACCCATGCTGGGGAGAAACCACACAAATGCAAGTTATGTTATAATTCATTTTCTCAAGGTAGTAGTCTGAAAGTGCACATGAGAATCCATACTGGGGAGAAAACATACAAATGTCATTTATGTCAGAAATCATTTACCCAAGGTGGTCATCTGAAAGTGCACATGAGAATCCATGCTGGGGAGAAAACATACAAATGTCAGGTATGTCAGAAATCATTTACTGCAGATTGTTCTCTGAAAAGGCACATGAGATTACATACTGGAGGGAAACCATACAAATGTCAGTTTTGTCAGAAATCATTTACTAGAGGTGACGATTTGAAAATCCACATGAGAATCCATACTGGAGAGAAGCCATACCAGTGTCAGTTCTGTCAAAAATCACATGCTCATGGTAATCAACTTAGAGTGCACATAAGATTACATACTGAGGAGAAACCATACAAATGTCAGCTATGTCAGAAATCATTTACTCAAGGTGGTCATCTGAAGGATCACATGAGAATCCATACTGGGGAGAAACCATACAAATGTAAGTTATGTCAGAAATCATTTACCCAAGGTGGTTATCTGAAAGTGCACTTGAGAATCCATACTGGGGAGAAACCATACAAATGTCAGTTATGTCAGAAATCATTTACTAAAGGTAGTGATCTGAAAATTCACATGAGAATACATACTGGGGAGAAAAAATACAAATGTCAGTTATGTCAGAAATCATTTACCCAAGGTGGTGGTCTGAAAGTGCACATGAGGATCCATACTGGGGAGAAACCATACAAATGTCAGTTATGTCAGAAATCATTTACTAAAGGTGGTAATCTTAAATCGCACATGAGAACTCATACTAGGGGAAAACCATTCATTTGCGAGATTTGTAAAAGAGGATTCATCCGACTTGGAAGTCTAAAGCAACACATGGGATCTCATACAAATGAGAGGCAACAAGCATGCGATGAGCCTTATCATAAAGGCAGTTCTTCAACTAAGCAGACAGGAATACATCCCCAGGGTGTCGAATTGATGAAAAGTGAATCCATTGGTGACATAGCATTAGGCCTTCGTGGCGCAGACGTTACTGATAAACCAAATGACCGTCTGTTGTGGAACATGTATTCGGATTGCAATGATACAGCAAGTACCCTTCTAAATTGTGAAGTCAAATTGCCTGAGGATGAAAAACCGTACGTGGAAAGACATTTTGGATGTGGTATATGCAGTGAAATGCTTGAAATTGAGAAGGAATTTCTTCAGCATTGTTCTAGCCATCGCTTTTCCCCACCTGATGACTTATTTCTTGACCTCTGCTGATTTTTCTTTTCAGCACCTGTGGCTGAAAATTGAGTATTGACAGCAATCATTGAGAAATGTAAAGAATACATTTTGTTTTGAACCTAAGCTACATATTGACATATTTTTACTGGGTATCATTTTAATTCCAGAATTGTTTTGCATCAGGCATGCTGACTTGTTTAAGGTATAACTTAAGGAATACATTTACATTATGTGAAAATTCTGAAAAATGAATCTTCTTATGGGTGTGTGCTGCGATGATTGACTTTGTGATGATTTTGTTGTTATATAATTTCATTCTTTGATTTTATTGCAGTTGTTAGAGAATAATCTCTATATTTCATACATTGTGCATGCTTCTATGCCTGTGCAAGAAAGACCTTGCATCACTAAAACTGTGTACTTGTATTTCATATTCTTACAATTTAAATTGAAATTTGTTCGGCCAATTATAATTATTATATGGCCCATTAAAAAAGCAATGTTGCATAAATAATTATAGGTCCTGCATGGTCTAATCATCCCTTAGGGACTGTCCATATACTTACGCAGGGGTAACCGGATTTTATGCGATTTGAGCACGGGTACACAACCCCGCCCGGGCAAACCCCGGACAATTCCCAGGTTAGGACAATTTCCCCCGCCCGGATTAGACATAAATTACGTATAAGACAGCAGGTAAATCCTCCGAAAGGCGGTCCTAAGTTCAAAGCACATCTGTTGGTGGTACACAAGTAGGGTTGACAGGACAGTACAACTTGCGTCTTAATTCGGGAAAGTCGCGAGAAATGCTGATCCAAGTAGACGGAAAATTAAGTCACCACCTGATCGCATCAACAACGTTTAAAGGGTAACATCAATGCGAATCCTAGGCGTTACCATCCAAGACAATCTTCGAGCTACAGAACATGTTTCTGAACTGCTGATGTTCTAGATCACTCTATGCATTGAGAATGCTTAGAGCACATGGACTGCCCTCTGACGCTCTGCACAAAGTAGCTCGAGCCACTTCTGTCGCGAAGATCCTCTAGGCTGCCACAGCCTGGTGGGGTTTCGCCATGAGCGATGACAGAACTAAAATAGAACGAATGTTGAACCGGATGCAACGACTTCGATACCTTCCCACGATGTTCCCAAACATGCAGAAGCTAGCTGCTGGAGTTGATGCTAAGCTGCTTCGTAATGTAATGCTAAATGTCAATCATGTCCTGAGGAGCCTGTTCCCACCTCTAGTAAATACCAACTAGGCTATAACTTGCGCCATAGATCGCATCCTTTTGTTCTACCATTTAGGGATGATAGAAACTTTATTCCGAGGGTTCTCTTTGCCTCCAATTAGTGACAGACAATGTTATGTTCACAATATTTTTGCCGTTGCTGAATTTTAATGTGCTTTGACGTGTAACTGGGTGCGGTGTGTCACCTGGATTTGTCTTTTTACTCTTTTTTCTAATTAAACGAGAATTATTATTACTCCAAGTCCACATGGGCCTCAATCAACGTCTGATACGGTTCCACGACAACTGGTCTACCGACAACTCGTCTACCGACAACTCGTCTCCGGACAATTGGTCTAACGACAACTGGTCTACAGACGAATAGTATTGATGAAATAGAAGCTGGATTTATGAAAATGGTTTCTTAGCTTAATTGGAAGCTGGATCGATGATTTTATTCATGAATTTCGACATGCATCCAGCTTCTACTTCAGATCTAAAAATACCTTCATCCAGCTTCTATTTCTCACCCGTTATTTTCGTCAATCCAGCTTCTATTCCAGATATAAAACAATACCCTTATCCAGCTTCCATTACTTAAGCGTTTTTCATCTATCCAGCTTCTATTTCAGATCAAGAAATACTTTCATCCAGCTTTTATTTCTCATACGTTATTTTCGTCAATCCAGCTTCTATTTCACCTGACGACTTATTTTCTTTTTGTAAAAGAAAAATCATCCGGATTCCATTTTCTTGCGTTTTTCATCAATCAAACCTCCATTTCACCTGTAAAAACTTTCATCCAGCTTCCATTTATCAAGCTCTGGATCAGTTGTCTGTAGACCAGTTGTCGTAGACGAATTGTCCGGGGACCACTTGTCGTTAGACGAGTTGTCGGTAGACGAGTTGTCGTGACACCGTCTGATACCCACTTTAGTTATTTTTCCACAATTCTACTGTCACTACTGTCACTACTGTCACTACCTACTGTCACTTGCATACTGCCAGTGCAGGCGCCTTATACCTATGCAATTAACTGTATACTATAGGATATAATACTTAACTCTGGTTGGTCCAACAATTAACCTGGAATGGAATTCCCTTGAGTATGCGACACCTCCCAGGCTGTTCTCAATTTCACAAACTGTTGAGGACTGTTTTTTCGCTTGATCTCGGCCGGGAGCACCTCTGAATAGGTATCTTGAAGGGGCGCTATATAAATTACGATAGATTGGTTGGATAGATGGATTGACTGATTGATTGGATGGATTGACTGATTGATTGGATGGATTGACTGGTTGGTTGGTTGATTGATTTATTGATTGATTGATTTATTTATTGATTGATTGATTGATTGATTGATTGATTGATTGATTGATTGATTGATTGATTATCATTAGCATGCCGCGACGCAAGACTGGCAAGAAGGTTCAATTTACAGACTTCTCCTAAAAGAAGAGTACTTAATCTCTGACGAATGAATTGGTTCATTTCAATCTCTTGTAAGTTGTAGACCTACATCTTAAAACCAACAGATTTCACAGCAGACACATTCAGAATTTGCACAAATCAACAAACGCAACAGTATACAGACGACTTTCATTCAAGTGACGCATTGAACACAGAAAAGTAAAACCATTTCAAATAATTATGAACCACAATAATATTTGTTATAGGCCTAAATGAACGCTGTTACTAATCATCAATGGACGCAATTCTGACTAGGGGCCTAATAAGATCACCTAGGCCTATAGGTCTACACCCATATTTTTGCCAATTTTTTTGGTAATATTAATTAGGGCTGTACCGCTTGGTGTTCGCTTCGTGGCTGAATAGTTGCGCTCAGACCGGATACGGCTGCCATAGTGAGCTGGGCTTTCATTAACTATCATTGACTCAGTGGCGTAGCCAGTTATTTTTTCATGGGGGGCAGTGGGGTGGCAGCTTAAAATGATGGGGTGGCTACCGTTGGCAATTAAAGCGTGCATCGGCATCGGTATATTGCCATAGACTATGTATTTTTAGATTTTGGATATATAACAGTATTGGACATAATACGCAAGCAAGCATCACTAGCTTGTCTGTCCCACAGTGCACTATAGTGGCCTGTCCCACTTTCCCTTCACCCACCCTATAAGAAGTTGTACAGGAAGTTGTATAAAAAATAAATTAAGTCAGAAATTATATAACATTGTTTAATTCTTTATCACTCGTAAGAGTAAAATGTAAAACAAACGCAGGGATTGGGGGGTAGCTGGGGGGCAGCCCTTTCATTTGGGGGGGCGGCTGCCCCCTTGCCCCCCCCCCGTAGTTACGCCACTGCATTGACTCTTAGGCCTACAATCTATTTTGCTTTCGGTGACGATTTCTAAGTTTAGTTAAACAAGTTCCAATCCTAGTTTACGCAGATTGGCAGAATGATGTAAAAAATTGCATATAGTTAAGTAGGTTAGCTGCTTACTCTTAGTTTATGTACTAATTAATAGATCTGAAACTTTTGCTTACATTTCAAATTTTCAATGTTGTCTGTAGACCTATTCTGTACACTATTCGCAGGCTATATAGTTGGTCCAATTGTTCGTATTCGGTAGAATAGTCATATATTATAATCACCTATTTGGTACAGCCCTAATAATTATTATTATTAGTATTAATATCATTATTACTAATATTATTGTACGAATTATCAGGATAATTTTCTAGGACAGAAACGACAGGAATTGTTCTGCGACATTTGAAAGCTGACAACATCATTCTGTATACTGATTAAGTCGACTTGATCAAATCACACAAATCGCAGACATCAAAGAGGGACTTAATCAAATCATCGATCCATGGCTAATCGTGATTACATGGAAGAAACACGATTAATGATTATGCAGTTGGAGGCGCACTCAAGTAAACTTAATACTTGTATCTAATTATTCACAGTAGACTAAAAATTAATAATTATGTTTCAATCATTCAAGTAATCAGTCAAACAAATAATAGTAATTAAACGTCAATTAATTATAATTCAATCAATCCAGGGACCGACCCATCAATCCATCGGGTCTTGCTCCAAATATCTGGCTGACGTTGTGCTTCGATCGTCCTCATTCAGCTTCCTCCCACCATCCACTTCGTTCATCCAACCTCTTGGTTCCTCGCGCTAGAACTGCTATATGGCTCAGACTCGATCATTTGTCTCAATTGGTCCTTCTCTTTGGAATGCGCTTTCGTCTTCTGTTCGCTCTACAATTCTGTATGGCAGGACTTCTGTCTTTTTCCTTCTCTCATCTCAGCACCTGCTTCTTCTCGCAGGGCCTTGTGCACTGGGAGCACTTCTGAACGGTTCATTAGGTGGCGCTATGGTGGGTACCGGTATGTTCGCTGCCTTGCAGCCGGAGGGTTGCAGGTTCGAATCCACCTCAAGCCGCCGCGTACTGACCTTGGGCAGGTTCTTCACTCGCAATTCAGCGTGAAACTCGGATTCAGTGTCCGCGCTGTTGTCGGGAGCGTTTCTGAGTAGGTAGGCTATCCTGAAGTAGCGCTATAACAGGTGCACGTACATGCATATAAATGGTTAAGTACAATGCAACACAATCCAGAAATCAATCCATCCATCAATCAACCTTGCAACTAATCAATCACATAATCATGTGCATCTACATGTATATAGAACTTGGTCAATCAAAAAATCACTTTAAATCAACTATATTTAAACGATAAGTTAATTGCTTCGCAGTAAATGGAAAGACAGCCGCAGTAGAAACACAATCAATGACGTTACAAAATCCGACAAAATCAGCAAAAACAAAATTCGCCTGAAATAAATATTCGATACCTGGTCTAAGATAATACCCTGTCTGCCCCGCCCCTCTCTGAAATCATTGTATCATCTCCGTCAGCGCTCGTGAATAAGTTGGTGCCCTGCGCTTGACATTCGAGTCGTGCGCTTTGGAGAGTACGGATAAGATTACGACAGTCAAACTCTAGGTCTACACCTATTGTGGAAACAATGGTGCTTCCTGGAATTGACAACGATTGGCTTTGATACGGAGCTGTTGCCTGTTGTTTTCTTCATTGGCAACCTTCAACACAACGACTAGTCTGATGTACACGGAAGCTTCTGAAAATGGCAACCGTTGTCTCAACTACAGCAACGGTTGTCCATGAAATGAAGGACAGAAAACTTCTTTCAGCCAGATTCTTTAGAGCCATAATTGCACAACAAGAGCATGAAGAGTTGATCAGATAGAAAACTCTTCAGCTACACTTTTCAACAGGCTCGATCCAATAACGTCCCACCCCCAAGTCTCTTTCCCTCTGGAACTGTTGTGGGACCCGTACGACCAACCTGGATCTGCAGAGAGGGCACATGGGTCCCATCCATGGTGAGAAATACCCGAGGGGTTGGGGTTTCATGGACCCCATCTAATGTCGGGTTACATATGCCCACTATCTCGTCTGAATCTTATTGCCGAGAGTGGATGAATCCGGAATTGATATTGGAAGTAGCAACAGAGCCTTGAACGATGAGATGAAACAAAGAAGACAGCATCACGAGGTAGAGACTAGACTGAAGAGATGCTCCTATTGTTGCGGCAGCCGGTGCTGCCGATCGAACTCCATGCGCCATCTGGTGACTAGATGCCTGACGACCGGTTTCAGTGGCTGAGTCTTTGTAGTCGATGAATTCTTCCTCCGCATCATCGTCATCATCACCATCCATCTCTCCAACCTGATCGTTTTCATCGTCCTCGTCATATGATGGATCTGAATATGCAAAAACGTGACAATTATGCACCGAACTGAATCTAATATTCTAAGCTGATCTAATATGAACATTTGTAAAGCACTTCTAACTGCAGAGCTGCTCAGAAGCGCTCTCAGCGTGACACGCCCGTGAAAAGAGAACGGTCTTTATAAGCAGCGAAGATATGCAGGTGAATTCCACAATAATCCTACAGCCAGTAAATAAGTAAGCTTTTAGTTTACGGATAAACTATTTGACTGACAAGTGAAGGCAAACTAGAAAATGCATAAAATATTACTAATAATAAGATCTTGCACATTCTAGGCATCCCAGAAAGGTATTCCTTATTCTTTTTTAATATCTGACAGATCCGAGAAAACGTCTGTGAAAATAACAATAAAAACAACAACAACAATAATATAATAATAACATCATTCCAGGTTCGTAGTCTTTTTCAGCAGTTTCTGGACATTTTTTTAACCCACCTGCAGCATCATCCTTAATATCTTTGGTAAAAACGATCATAATAATAACAACAACAACAACAGTAGCAGGAATAACAATATCTAGCTATAACAATAGGCCTATCTCTGTTTCATCTTGCTTACCAACAGTTATGATAATTATTGGCCTTTATTCTGATAAATTATGTAACTGACTTGATCTTCGAAGGTCTGGGCTACCAACAACACAGCCTATAGCTATCTTGATGTATTAAAATTAATGGCACAATAGAACTGATTCGATTCAATTAACAAGCAGGTTATTAATCCCGCTGGAAAGCCCTATACCAAGGTTGTTGAGCTGGAGAAGCGGAGTGGTGAAATGGAGGGATACGGGTCGACCAGCTCCCGCTCGGGACATCGCCTGGACCCTCACAGCGTACGTCGTTCCTTCCAGGAGACCACTCAACGAAAAGGAACGACTCTCCTAACACAGAAATGTAATGTAATGTAATGTAATGTAAATCTTCGAGAATTTCTCAGCGCCCACAAAAGCCACGTCAGGGAGACCAGCTTATTCACCGGCGCTATATCAAATCAAGTCCGCAATAGCCAGAGCTGCCGTTTTCGTTCCGGTGCCAGGTCAAAATCCGGGGAGGTCAAGCGAGGTCAAGGTCAAGTGAGTTAGTGAAATGCAATGCGGACGCTTTCACGTAGATTCAATCAAATATTTTTCTGTTTCAATTCAATTGTTTCTTTCAATTTCAAGTCCTTCCCTCACAATTATTGAAGAATTGCCCCTAAGCACCATCGACTGTTGTTTGGTCAATGGATAGCAAAACAATCACAACAGTCATAATTATGTGCGTGTGCAAGTCTGAGCGAGTGAGTTATCAGTTGAGTCTGTCTGAGCGAGTGAGTTATCAGTTGAGTCTGTCTGAGCGAGTGAGTGAGCAGTTGAGTCTGTCTGAGCGAGTGAGTGAGCAGTTGAGTCTGTCTGAGCGAGTGAGTGAGCAGTTGAGTCTGTCTGAGCGAGTGAGTGAGCAGTTGAGTCTGTCTGAGCGAGTGAGTTATCAGTTGAATCTGTCTGAGCGAGTGAGTGAGCAGTTGAGTCTGTCTGAGCGAGTGAGTGAGCAGTTGAGTCTGTCTGAGCGAGTGAGTGAGCAGTTGAGTCTGTCTGAGCGAGTGAGTTATCAGTTGAATCTGTCTGAGCGAGTGAGTGAGCAGTTGAGTCTGTCTGAGCGAGTGAGTGAGCAGTTGAGTCTGTCTGAGCGAGTGAGTGAGCAGTTGAGTCTGTCTGAGCGAGTGAGTGAGCAGTTGAGTCTGTCTGAGCGAGTGAGTTATCAGTTGAATCTGTCTGAGCGAGTGAGTTATCAGTTGAGTCTGTCTGAGCGAGTGAGTGAGCAGTTGAGTCTGTCTGAGTGAGTGAGCGAGCAGTTGAGTCTGTCTGAGTGAGTGAGCGAGCGAGCAGTTGAGTCTGTCTGAGCGAGTGAGTGAGCAGTTGAGTCTGTCTGAGCGAGTGAGTTATCAGTTGAGTCTGTCTGAGCGAGTGAGTGAGCAGTTGAGTCTGTCTGAGTGAGTGAGCGAGCAGTTGAGTCTGTCTGAGTGAGTGAGCGAGCGAGCAGTTGAGTCTGTCTGAGCGAGTGAGTGAGCAGTTGAGTCTGTCTGAGTGAGTGAGTGAGTGAGTGATTGTGAGTAATGAGTGAGTGAGTGAGTGAGTGAGTGAGTGAGTTAGTTAGTGAGTTAGTGAGTTAGTGAGTTAGTGAGTTAGTGAGTGAGTGAGTGAGTGAGTGAGTGAGTAGTGAGTGAGTGAGTGAGTGAGTGAGTGAGTGAGTGAGTGAGTGAGTGAGTGAGTGAGTGAGTGAGTGAGTGAGTGAGTGAGTGAGTGAGTGAGTGAGTGAGTGAGTGAGTGAGTGAGAGTAGGTAACAAACGGATCAGAAAGCCCAGACAAAAGAATTGCGGGGGAGGTGATGAAAGAAAGACATCAATCCAGTTTCCATTTCTCAGGCATTTTTTCGCCAATCCGGCTTCCATTTCTCAAGTTTTTTATTCACTAGAGCTATTTTTCAGCCCCATAAAAGCCATCCACTCTCTATTTCTAAAATGCCCTCATCCAGCTTCAATTTATCCATACCGTTTTGTCCGTACCATTCTGTCCGTACCATTTTGTCCGCTACCATTTTGTCCTGGAACCGTTTCTGCCTAGTGGAGGTGCGAGCACAAGGTTTGTTTATTCATTTATTTCCAAAAACGAGAGACACAACACTGTAGATGATACAGTTCATTAACAACATTGACAGTATGTCTACATAGTACCTACTGTATGGTCAAGCTTGTTTGCACATATTTTTTAAATGACATTCACAGGATAAATTTCATCAAGTCTTTATAGGGAGAGTTGAATTGTGAGCTCCTTTCAGAAAGTTATACAATGGACCTATTGTACTGGCAATGGGAATCATTGGTACTTTAATGTATTTTGAAGAATAATGAAATAATTTTTATGTCTTGTATCAATCTATTACTGAGATGTTGCTTCATTTTAATAGGTGCCTGAAGTTCTTTTTATCAAGTGCATGATGACAAGCAACATTACATCTGTGCAGGAACTAATGACAGGTATTTGAGAACGCCTTGCTCTCAATGATCTTCATCAAGTCGAAATATTCACAGGACAGGAACTTTTATTATCATCAAATAATTTCCTCTACGTTTCATATGGCTCCTGAATAAAAAGACATAGGATCCTTTTCTACAAAAGTTGGATGACTTGAATATTTCATAAAAAAGACTATTATTGTCTGTGGGACTAATTTCTGACAAAATTCCAAAGAGAATTGTTATTGACACTTGTAGGATGTGAAATATTCACTTGCATTGATTTGCCAGAGAGAACGTTTCTACACAGGCTTTCAAGTGGAAATCACCCCTGCTGAAGAAAAGTCTTAAACCTGAAATTCAAATTATGCGAAGGAAAAGTGCACATTCTGGTCATTTATGCTGAAACCCCAAAACAACCAAGTTTTGTGAAAAGCATAAATATCATCACAAATCATAGAACGCAGGTGGAATTCCAGATGTAGATGAGAGTTAGCATGCTACAGTGTAACCACTCAAATGCCTGTTATATGGGAAATCATATACCGAAAATAATACATTGTTGGACAAAGCATATGGAACCCTATACGGGAGAAACATCATTCAAGTAACAGCAATGCCAAGGATAATTTGATATAAGTATTCATAAAATGCAAGCATGACAACCCATGCTGAAAATAAAACCTACAAATGTCAGTTATGTCAGAAATCATTTACCCGAGGTAGTACTCTGAAAACGCACATGAGAATCCATACTGGGGAAAAACCATATAAATGTATATTATGTCAGAAATCATTTACTGTAGGTGTTTCTTTGAAAAAGCACATGAGATTACATACTGGGGAGAAACCATACAAATGTCAGTTATGTCAGAAATCATTTACTGAAAGTAGTAATCTGAAACTGCACATGAGAATCCATACTGGGGAAAAATCATTCAAATGTACATTATGTCAGAAATTATTTACTGAAGGTGGTTCTTTGAAAACGCACATGAGATTACATACTGGAGAGAAACCATACAAATGTCAGTTTTGTCAGAAATCATTTACTGAAGGTAGTTCTCTGAAAAAGCACATGAGATTACATACTGGCGAGAAACCATATAAATGTCAGTTATGTCAGAAATCATTTACTACATGTGATATCCTAAAAAAGCATTTGAGAATCCATACTGGGGAGAAACCATACAAATGTACCTTATGTCAGAAATCATTTACCCAAGGTGGTTGTCTGAAATCGCACATGATAATCCATACTGGGGAAAAACCATACAAATGTCAGTTATGTCAGAAATCATTTACTACAGGTTATGTCCTAAGAAGGCATTTGAGAATTCATACTGGGGAAAAACCATACAAGTGTACGTTATGTCAGAAATCATTTTCTCAAAGTAGTAGTCTGAAAGTGCACATGAGAATCCATACTGAGGATAAACCATTCAAATGTCAGTTATGTCAGAAATCATTTACCCGAGGTAGTACTCTGAAAAAGCACATGAGATTACGTACTGTGGAGAAACCACACAAAAGTCAATTATGTCAGAAATCATTTACCAAAGGTGGTGATCTGAAATCGCACATGAGAATCCATATTAGCGATAAACCATTCATTTGCGAGATTTGTAATAGAGGATTCATCCGACTTGACAGTCTAAAGAAACACAGAAGCTATCATACGAATGAGAGGCAACACTCATGTGATAAGCCTTATAATAAAGGCAGTTCTTCAACTAAGCTGCGAGAAAGTCCCCGGGCCCAGGGTGTCGAAGGAGTGAAAAGTGAAGCAATTTGTGACCTATCTGTTCAATTCATAGCATTAGGCTTACGTAGCAGAGACGTTATGGATAAACCAAATGATCGACTGTTGTGGAACAGACATTTGCATTCCAATGATACAGCAAGTACCCTTCTAAATCGTGAAGTCAAATCGCCTGGGGATGAAAAACCGTACTTGGAAACACATTTTGGATGTGGTATATGCAGTGAAATGCTTGAAATTGAGAAGGAATTTCTTGAGCATTGTTCTAGCCATCGCTTTTCCCCACCTGACGACTTATTTCTTGACCTGTGCCGATTTTTAATTCTCAGCGCATGGGATTGAAGGTTGAGGATTGACAATAATCGTTTATGTAAATAATACATTTCGTTTTGGACCTAAGATACATACTGACATATGTTTACTGGTTATCATTTTAACCTAATGACGCCCAACTTCGGCGCCAACACATTTAGCACACCTTAGGGTCCAATGGACCCCACCGATAACATTGGTCAAAATTATGTAAAATAAATAGAACTTGGAAATGAATGACTGAAATTTATGTTGTACATTGCATATGCACTCCTGGAACATGTTTGGGTCGGTGTCACAACTGGTCTGCAGAAAACTCGTCTAACGACAAGTGGTCCCCAGACAATTGGTCTACAGACAACTGGTCCAGCGCTTGAGAAATGGAAGTTGGATGAAAGTTTTTACATGTGAAATGGAGGTTGGATTGATTAAGAAATACAATGGAAATGGAATCTGTGATGGACGTCGACTACTTCGTGGACAATTGCTACGACGAGAGACGGACGCGAGCGGCGTGGTTGGTCTGTGGATGGTATGGTCCGTTGTGGTGCTTTCGGATGGTGGCACGTCTAAATCGCTGAACACTTGGACCAGTTTACTCGGATCTTCTTGTTGTCACGTCGTTGGCCTGTGTTGTGGCTTTGCACAAGTGTTGCTGTGGACGGTCTGCGAGTTGCTGCAGGTAGTTAAAGGCAATGGGAACGGTAACCATAGACTTTGGACTGGGACATTCGATGCGAAACAGTGTTGTGTGAACATTCAACATCGAATTGTTTGTCCGAACTTGTTATCAGACTTAGTTTGTCGGTTTGCGTTCGGTGATTGATATATAGTGGAAACGGACATGAACTTTGTGGAGATTCATCAATGTACGACTTATAATGGAATATTCATGATATAGTTAATTAAAAGACTTCACACTAAATAGAAGCCGGATTTATTCAAAATAATTATTGCTTAAATGGCAGCTGGATTAATGAAAATGTCCTTGCTTAATAGGAGCTGGATTGATGAACATAATATTATTCTTGCTTAAATTGGAGCTGAATTGATGAAAACATTCTTGGTTAAATTGGAGCTGGATTGATTAAAATAATTGTTATTTAAATAGAAGTTGGATGAAACGAATTTTTGCCTTAATGGAAGCTGGATTGATGACAGGGATTCATGCTGTCCTAAATTACACCAACAGGAACAGGTATTAGCTTCATGTCTGAGTGACTGAACGACACTAACAAGCTATAGGTTCACGCCTGAGTAACAGCGACAGGTGTTTACCCGTTTGACACTAACTAGTTGACACAGCACCACGAACTGGATAATTAGCCCAAGTTTGAGCAAATAATACTGTAACGGACTTGGCCGTTGTTTTCGTCTACTTCTTCTTTTGGTGGGCGGCGCTGTATGTTGTTTCCTGCTTCACTCTGAAGCGCTTCACGCTGCCGCTTCACTGAAGCGCTTCACTGAAGCGCTTCACCGTGCGCCTTACTGAAGCGCTTCACTTCCGCTTCACCTGAAGCGCTTCACTCGTAGAGCCTAAATAAGGGGTTCTTCGTAGTCAGTCGATAGAGAGAAACAGAGTCAACTCGGAAGAAGAGAAGAGCGATCGTCCGCTAGAAAGCCAGTAAGTCAGCAAGAAGAGAGCTCAGTCAAGAACAAGCGAAGGGACAGGAGCTCAGTCAAGTCAGTCAGTCGCAGTCAAGTGCGCCGTCAGTCGTCCGTGAAGTCAAGTGAGTCAGAAGGAGAGTGGAGCAGACAGTCGTCGTCGTCGTCCTCTTCACCGGACGCCATTGCCAGTGGTCTGCAACGTAGTCGTCGTCGTCGTCACCTTCTTCGCCGGGCTGTGACATTGCCCGTTGCATCGACGTCGTCGGCCTTCTTCTTTTCGACGGACGTCGTAGTCCGTGTCATGGTCCTTCTCCGACGGACGCCGTAGTCCGTGTCATCGTTTTTCTCCGACGGACGCCGTAGTCCGTGTCATCGTCCTTCTCCGACGGACGCCGTAGTCCGTGTCATCGTCCTTCTCGGACGGACGCCGTAGTCCGTGTCATCGTCCTTCTCGGACGGACGCCGTAGTCCGTGTCATCGTCCTTCTCCGATGGACGCCGTAGTCCGTGTCATCGTCCTTCTCCGACGGACGCCGTAGTCCGTGTCATCGTCCTTCTCCGACGGACGCCGTAGTCCGTGTCATCGTCCTTCTCCGACGGACGCCGTAGTCCGTGTCATCGTCCTTCTCGGACGGACGCCGTAGTCCGTGTCATCGTCCTTCTCCGACGGACGCCGTAGTCCGTGTCATCGTCCTTCTCGGACGGACGCCGTAGTCCGTGTCATCGTCCTTCTCCGATGGACGCCGTAGTCCGTGTCATCGTTTTTCTCCGACGGACGCCGTAGTCCGTGTCATCGTCCTTCTCCGACGGACGCCGTAGTCCGTGTCATCGTCCTTCTCGGACGGACGCCGTAGTCCGTGTCATCGTCCTCCTCTTCGACGGACGCCGTAGTCCGTGTCATCGTCCTTCTCGGACGGACGCCGTAGTCCGTGTCTTCGTCGTCGACGGGCGTCTTAGCCTGTGTTTCCCTCGTCGTCGTCATCGTCCTCTTCACGGGTGTCGTGGCCGTGTCTTCGTCGTCGACAGGCGTCTTATAGTCTGTGTTCCTCATCCTCGTCGTCGTCCTCTTCAGTGCACAGTTGTCGACGAAGGAAGTGTAGAAAGATCTGTACTTTGCGAAGAGACGGTGAAAGAAGCGAACTGAGTAGTTGATTAACTCTGCCGAAATGACGTCAAAGACAGACGTATTTCTGTTGCCATATTTCACGCTTTATGATAAATAAAGTGTTTAACTTTATTTCAAGTCTCTGGCTGAATCCGGCGTACATATGCACGTATTGGGGTAGTCATCCTGGTAGTTTAGATCCCAATACGAAGCGGAGCCTGAGAGGGCTCCGTTACAATAGCCTACCTACAGAAATAGGCTATGCGCAGCAAAGGGGGAATTCTCCGGTTGTTAATTATGTCCTAGGCTAAATCAGGGGAATTGTCCGGGGGTTATTGTCCGGGGAGGTTTTTTGTCCATATGGGAAATGTCCTACACTCGATACCTCATACCGTTCAAAAGTTTTACCTGATATACACACGGTAACAAGGGGTGGAAACCATCCACTAAGATTATAGGCTTTATTATCTTATCGGTCATTCATTATGAAGAGAGAAAAATATATGACATTCTATAGGCCTAGAGGGAGCGTGGGGCTACACTTTCATGCTAAAATTATTCGTCTTTTCTTAACCGGAAATGCTCTAAAAGTCCAAATAAATTAAAATGTGTGATAATGGGTGACTTTTCATGCAATTCTCATAGCGAGAATTTTTACTGCCTCAATAATTTTCACCAGAATATGCACAGAATTAGATAAAAAAAAAACTTCAAAAATTATATATTTCTGAAGTTGAACCTTAAAGCCCATGATAGCCCAGGGGCTTCTATCCCCCCTAAGCAACCGGGCGCAGCCCATCTTCTTCCCCCCCCCTTTTCTTGACCGGCCTTCCTCTATGTAAGCAATATAATGTAATCTAGCCCATGCCCTCCCCTAGTGTGGGAATGAAGGTTTGTTTGGAGGGGGACAAACAAGCATTCAGCAGACGATCGCCGAAGCATGTGTAGCGCCGAGAATGGACCTGGTATGTAGAGGGAATGTGCCCCTCCTCATAAGAAATTTTTGCAATTTCAGCATTTTAAGCTGTCCTCTTAGCAAAATTACTCTACTATTTCAGTGAAGAATTGGGCAGCCATATGTTTTGCGCCTGTGATCAGTGTGCACTCGAGAGGCGTTACATAAATTTTTAGAGCACAATGCAATAAGCCTACAATAAAATACAATGTAGGTCCTACATTGTAAGCCCACATAATAATTATGTTGCTTTACTAAGTGTTCAAGGACCAAATTTGACTGTCTGAAATTTGAAAGATAACATTGGAGAGAAGCCATTTAGTTGTGCAAAAAAGTATTTATATTAACCTTATTTTTTCAATTATAATATGATTGCATTATTTATTAAAATAGTAAAAACATAATTATTATAATCATATAATAGGAAATTTTTATTATGGTATATTATAGAGCTCTGTTATAGCAGTTCGTGTAATTCAAAAATGTAGATAGTAGCCTAACTAAAAACTCAAAGTGTATAAAGTGTATACATTTTGCTAAAAACTATTAGGCCTACCATTTTGTCCAATTTATATGGAGTGGAAGTATTTTCTGGGGGATCTTCCTCCTAGTGATGCCTAGATTGAACGCTGCCCTCCATGTCCAACCTTCCCCCCCCAACCGACGTGAATTTTGGCTGTCTTCTGATTCCCCCCTATTTTTCACTGGGCGCAAGCTGCGCCCGCCATGTATAGGGATAGAAGCCCCTGTGATAGCCTATAATCATTATCGCGACAAAATACGAAAACGATGTTGTTTCTGTATCAACATGGGTTGTAGCACTCGCTGCACTTCGCATTTGGGATTATAACTGCCTATGGAGAGGCACTGGCTTATATCTGCCTATGGAGAGTCCCCCCTCAAAATGTCTGTTTCCGCCTCTCTACTCGTTCAACTCAAATCGAATACGTAGACCCACGTCTATAGACACTGTCATCCTATTGGGAGTAGGCCTAATCGTAATCTCCGAATTTCTAGTCCGCAACATGTAGGCTAAGTCAAGTGCAGGGCACCAGCTTATTCACGAGCGCTGTGTCAAAACATAAGGATTGTAATTTATCATTGAAGATGAATACGGAAAGAAGAGGTTGCGCAGTTCTATGAATACCATTTTAAAAACCTGGAAAACACCTAAATCTATTTTATTAGTATGCGCTTGCACATAAATTTTGTCATAGTCCAAACATGGGTTATTTTATTATTAGTTTCTCAGATATTCACCAGATGACAGCAGAGAAAACTTTCTCAATCCAGGTTGTATAACAAACGAGCACTGATGGAAACACTCGCCATTTTGTACAGATGGAAGGCAAAGTCAGAGCAAAGTCAGATTTTCGTTTAACCCAATTTGTTACTGCAATAAATGGTTAGTCTTAGTTGGTATGTTTGTGCGTTAGTGTCCGATAACACGTTTCCACCAAATTCGTCATTGCATTCATGGGTTTTAGCGACGGTCGCCTCTAAGTTGGATTAACGAAAATAATTAGAGCTAAATAGAATTCAGGGTAATTGGGTAGTTTAGCGTCCCAAATTATTTTGACCATTTCTTTGCAATAATAACTGAAGGACATATACATTAACACATATTTAATTGAGGAAATCATAAAATGTGTGCTTGAAAACCTCAAGGAAGTCCCAAACGGGGTAACTATCGCGTAGAAATGGAAGCTGGATGAGGATTTCTTATGGCTAAAATGATGAAAAGAACGCTTCCAAGATGGAAGCTGGATCAAGGTTCTGTATTAGTAGTTGAAATAGAAGCTGGATACAAGTTTTCATCGATCTGAAATAGAAGCTGGATTCACGAATAGGACGATAAAGAAGTGGAAGCTGGATGAATATTTTTATAGATCTAAAAAATAGAATCTGGATTAATGAACAGAATGATAAAGAAATGGAAGCTGGATGAAGGTTCCAGTTTTGATCAAATAGAAGCTGGATTGACGAGAAATTCCAAGCCTCAGCAATAACCTGAATAATTTGGGACGCTAAACTACCCAATTACCGAATTCAGATTGATGCAAATTATTTTTATTAGAACTGGGATCGATGAAAAGATTCTGAATAAGATTCTGGCTGAGATTGGAGCTTGATGGGTGAAATATAATTGGGTGCTTGTGGGTTTTACGACCACACAGAAATATCTGTAGTGGTGGATGTATTCGCGCATACATTGTATGAATCCAACATATGTCTGTTTATTAATCCAGCTTCTATTTCATCCTTAAGGAACCTTCATCCAGCTTCCATTTTTCAAGCGGTCTTTTGGTTATTGTTACTGACGTCTCGGTAGGAAGTAAACAGTACATGGCGGTCACAGATACGCGCAGAATAGATGAATAATAATTTTAAATTAAATATTAATGATTTTTTAAAAATAATTCCTCCCTAAACAGAAGCAGGATTGATGCAACGAATTTTTTACGAGTTCTTGCCTAAACGGAAGCTGGATCTACGAATATGATTCTTGCCAAACTAGAAGTTGGATTGATTAAGAATAATAATGCTGCAGCGAGTCAATAATTAAATACACTAAAATACACTTTGCCTCTACTTAAATGCCAAACCTGGTTAGGCTATTCACTCTTTGAAAGAATTTGTATACCGCCTCTTGAAGAAAAATGCCCACAACCCCATCATGGCCAAATAAAACTGTCTAAAGGTGAGAGTCCTGAGTGATTGAGGAATTCTGTACATGCAATGGAGCACCAAATGAAAGCCATACCAGTTCCACTTGTCAGGATGGGCAAAGATATTATAGTCTACGACTTGGGATGAGTATCTTTCTTGTGCTAATAAAGATTACTTACTTTGTTACTTACTTGCTTACGAAGAAGGTGCCATGTTTTTCTGCCTAGTGGAGGTGCGAGAAAAAGGTTTTTTGGTAATCCTGGGAACGGCGGTTGTAAATTCCGAAACATGTATTTTCGTCCGAGGAAGAGCCAACTACAGTTAAGGCTGCATTTATTCACTTATTTTCTTCATTCTTTACTTATTCACTTACGAGCTTCTCGGGCTTTTTACGTCATTGTTTACGTTGTTTTGACGTCATTCCGTTGGGAAATAAATCAACCTGACGTGTCGTAATAGCGCGGTGTATAGGATGGGTGCATAGAAACCATGCTTGAGAAATAGGAGCTGGATGAAGACCTTTTACAGGTGAAATGGAGGGTAGATTGATGAAAAAACGCAAGACAATTGGAATCTGGATGAAGGTTCTTCTGCATGTGAAATAGAAGCTGGATTAAGGTATTTCTAGATCTGAAATAGAAGCTGGATTGATGAAGAAACGCTTAAGAAATGGAGGCTGGATGAAAAACCCACACTTTTTGCCCATCCAATACTCCGCACTATCGGTTTATGGATTTTTTTAATTTACGACTGCCGTTCCCAGGATTACCGTTTTTTATTCGTTTATTTCCAAAAACAAGAGACTGTAGATGATACAGTTCATTAACAACATTGACAGTGCGTCTACTTCGATCAAGCCTTTTTGAACATAATTTTTATATTGCCTTCACGGGATAAATTTCATCACGTCTTTATAGGGATAGTTAAATTGTGAGCCCTTTGCTGAAAGTTACACAATGGATCTATTGTACTGGTATTGGGAATATTTATGACTTTAATGTATTTTGAAGAATAATGAAATAGTTTTTATGTCTTGCAACTATCTATAACTGAGATGTTGCTTCATTTTAATAGGTGCTTTTTAGGTTCTTTTTTTCAAGCGCACGATGACAAGCAACATTACATCTGTGTTGACACTTATGACAGTTATTTGAGAATGCCTAGCTCACAATGATCTTCATCAAGTCGAAATATTCACTGGTCATGACCGTTTATCATTGACACTTAAGATATGTGAAAAATTCACTTGCATTGATTCACCAAAGAGAACGTTTCTACACAGGATTTCAAATGGAAACCACTCCTGCTGAATAAAAGTCTTAAGCCTGAAATTCAAATTATGTGAAGAAAATGTGCACATTCTGGTCATTTATGCTGACGTCTGAAAAGAACCAATTTTTGTGAAAAGCATAACTTTCATCACAAATCATAAAACCCAGGTGGAATTCCAGCAACTTCTATGAGAGTTGACATACTACAGTGTAACAACTAAAATGTCTGTTATGTGGGAAATCATATACTGAAAATAATACATTGCTTGAAGTATATGGAACCATATACTGGAGAAACATCATGCAAGTAACAGCAATGCCAAGGATAATTTGACAGAAGTATTCATAAAATGCAAGCATGACAACTCGTGCTGAAGAGAAAACCTACAAATGTCAGCTATGTCAGAAATCATTTACCGAAGGTGGTACTCTGAAAACACATATGAGAATCCATACTGGGGATAAACCATACAAATGTCAGTTATGTCAGAAATCATTTACTCAAGGTAGTAATCTGAAAGTGCACATGAGAATCCATACTGGGGAGAAACCATACAAATGTCTGTTATGTCAGAAATCATTTACTCAAGGTGGTGATCTGAAAATCCACATGAGATTCCATACTGGAGAGAAACCATACAAATGTCATTTTTGTCAGAAATCTTTTACTAAAGGTGGTGCTCTGAAAGTGCACTTGAGAATCCATACTGGAGAAAAACCATACAAATGTCAATTATGTCAAAAATCATATACTAGTGGTGGTTCTATGAAAGTGCACATGAGATTGCATTCTGGGGAGACATCATACAAATGTAGGTTATGTCAGAAATCATTTATTCAAGGTTGTGCTCTGAAAGTGCACATGAGAATCCATACTGGGGATAAACCATACAAATGTCAGTTATGTCAGAAATCATTTACACAAGTTAGTAATCTGAAAGTGCACATGAGATGCCATACTGGAGAGAAACACTACAAATGTCAGTTATGTCAGAAGTCATATACAGAACCTCGTAATCTGGAAGTGCACATGAGAATCCATACTGGGGAGAAACCGTACAAATGTCAGTTATGTCAGAAATCATTTACTCGAGGTAGTAATCTGAAATTGCACATGAGAATCCATACTGGGGAGAAACCATACAAATGTCAGTTATGTCAGAAATCATTTAGTCAAGGTGGTGATCTGAAAATCCACATGAGATTCCATACTGGAGAGAAACCATACAAATGTCAGTTTTGTCATAAATCTTTTACTAAAGGCGGTGCTCTGAAAGTGCACATGAGAATCCATACTGGAGAGAAACCATACAAATGTCAATTATGTCAAAAATCATTTACTGAAGGTGGTCATCTGAAAGTGCACATGAGATTGCATTCTAAGGCGACATCATACAAATGTAGGTTATGTCAGAAATCGTTTACTCAAGGTTGTGCTCTGAAAGTGCACATGATAATTCATACTGGAGAGAAACCATACAAATGTCAGTTATGTCAAAAATCATTTACTCAAGTTAGTAATCTGAAAGTGCACATGAGAGTCCATACTAGAGAGAAACACTACAAATGTCAGTTTTGTCAGAAGTCATATACAGAAGTTCGTAATCTGAAAGTGCACATGAGAATCCATACTGGGGAGAAACCATACAAATGTGAGTTATGTCAGAAATGTTTTTCTGACGGTGGTCATATGAAAGCGCACATGAGAAATCATACCAGCGAAAAACCGTTCATTTGTGAGATTTGTAAAGGAGTATTCATCGGACTTGGAAGTATAAACAAACACAGAAGATCTCACACGAATGAGTGGCAACATGCATGGCATGAATCAAATCACAAAGGCAGTTCTTCAACGAAGCAGAAAGGAATACATCCCCAGCGTGTCATATTTACGAAAAGTAAATCCATTGGTGACCTATCTGTTCAATTCATTACATTAGGGCTACCTAGCAGAGACGTTATGGATAAACCAAATGACCGGCTGTCGTGGAACATGCATTCGGATTCCAATGAAGTAACAAGTCCCTTTCTGCAAAGTGACAAAGTCAAATCGTTTGAAGATGAAAAGCCGTATCTTGAAAGACGTTTTGGATGTGGTATATGCAGTGGAATGCTTGAAATTGAGATGGAATTTCTTGAGCATTGTTCTACTCATCGCTTTTCTCCACCTGACGACTTATTTGTTGACCTGTGCTGATTTCAGAGATTTGTAATTCTCAGCGCATGTGAACGAGGTTGAAGATTGACTTCAATTATTTTTAAATGTGAATAATACATTTCTTTTCGGAGAATTGCAATTATTGTCATGAAAAGATACATGACCATCGCTGCAAGAGAAACGGAATCTGCAGCTTCTTTTTAGTGAGATTGCTAGCAATCAAACCATAGGGCAATTTTACAGTCGTAGCCATCTCTCTTGTTTCTGAAGATGAAACACTTCCCGCATGTCGACTGGTGGAGAAGAGATTCCAGACCTGTGGAACTGGATCGAGGAGGCGGATGCGAGGCTGGTGGTGCCCGTAGACTGGTCTGTTCATGTACAACGGTGCAAAGGACTTGTCGTACGGTAGTCTCAATTGACACGGACGGTTCTAGGGCAATTACCTCCTGGACAATTACCCCCCGGACAATTACCCCCCCCCCTCTCGACAATTACCCCCTGACAACTACCCCCCGTGCCAATTACCCCCCCGGACAATTACCCCCTGTACCAATTACCCCCCGGACAATTACCCCCCCCGCCCCGTGCCAATAAAGAAGTCTATGTCGTGTTAAACGCAAGTTAGTGTTAAATGTTCAAGAAAAATATTAAATAAAATCCAATATAACAACAGTTACTATTCTACTGTAACGGCTGCCTAATAAAACATTTAAATGTTAACGATAGAGGTCTGGATTCAGTTACTTTAAAAAGCACGGTTATGAGCTACTCCACGAAGATAGAAAATGGTTTTGTGCGCGTCGTATTTGCGAACGGTTGCCAGAATCCGTGCGTTTGTGTCTGCATATTTCTTCGTTGTAGGTTGTGGTGGGTGATAAGCTTAGGCAGTGCTGAAGGTTTGACAATTAAGATGACCATGAGAATGTTCGTTCTCTCACGCGTATCTTCGTAAACGCGTGACTGAACAAGCTCACACTGTGTCACGGGGGGGTAGTTGTCCGGTATCCGCTCAATACCGCGCACACAATACCGCGATATTCACTACCGCGCACGATCATTACCGCGCACGATGATAATCATCATCATCATCAATATCTTTGGGCTCAATGCCCGTAAGAGTCCGATGCCACTCTCTGTCTGAGTCTGTCTCGCGCTATGCTGCCCAGCTTCAACAGGTCCGGTCAGCAGGTCTGCTCCATACCATTAACATCTTGGAGCAGCTAGACCACCTTGTCTAAATGAAGAGAATATTGGGAGAGAGGCATGAAGGACAACGTGGGTCAATGCCCGTATGTGTCCCATGCTCTCCCCCCGACTCTCTCCACTGGTCTGTCCAGCCCGCATATACCCGAATCCCAAGCCTTATAGCATCGTAAAATTATTTAAAACATGTTTTAGTCATTTTTTCATCGCTCATCCAACTTCTAATTCTACTATATCACAGTTCCGTTATTCATCCAACTTTTACTTCAACTAAAAATATTTTGATCGTTCATCCAGCCTCTAGTTTTACGGTTACAATATAGCATAAAACAATGATTTCGTCGCTCATCCAACTTCTATTTCTGGTAATTAATATGCTCATCCAGCTTCAAATGATACTGCAATACGTCAGCAGTAATATCATGTTTTCATCGTTCATCCAACTTCTAGTTTACGGAAATAAAATATCGCTGAAGTGCTATAAGGCTTGGGATTCGGGTATATGCGACCGGCCTGTGCATGTCTGCTCCACATCATGACACCTTGAAGCATCTGGGTCGCTCTGTCACTTGTGTCGTGGTTTTTTCGGATTTCAATCGTCTTGGTCTTTTACTGCCAGCGTATCGCCACCCATCTGGCAAACCTTCCTCCTTTCGTCCGGGCTTAGGACCGGTGTAAAGGTTTCAGATTACTCCCTCCTAAACATTACCCCCTGCAAACTGTAAATTGCATCAATCATCGCATTTATTGCACTAAAAATATCAAAAAATTCATCCCGCTTCTTGTTTTGGTCTGAAGATTTTCATCCGTCATCCCACTTCGTGGTTTGTTATCAATATTTTCATCTGTAACTAGAATACTATTCGACGCTGAAGTTTACATGGAGAAAATGGCTTCGAGGCTATTATTTTTTTCGGATCAAAATATTGATAGCAAACCACGAAGTGGGATGACGTATGAAAATCTTCAGACCAAAACAAGAAGCGGGATGATTTTTCTGATTTTTTTAGTGCAATAAATGCGATGAATGATGCAAATTTAGTTTCCGGGGGGTAATCTGAAACCGGTTTCAAGTTACCGGGGGGTAATGTTTAGGAGGAGGTAATTTGAAACCTTTACACCGGCACAGGGAATTTGTTGGTTCCCTGTGGCGGAGGATGGATGCAGTTTAACGTCATGCCCAGGACCAACGATGATAATCGCATACAAGTATTTCAACATGCATCCAGCTTCTATGTCAGATTTGAAAATACCTTCATCCAACTTCTATTTAAGCGGTGTCACGACAATTGTTCTACAGACAACTCCTCAAATGACAACTGGTCTACATACAAATGGTCCAGCGCTTGAGAAATGGAAGCTGGAATAAATTATTTTAGAGGTGAAATCGAAGCTGGATCGACGAAAATAACGCATGAGAAATAGAAGTTGGATTAAATTATTTTAGAGGTGAAATAGAAGCTGGATTGACGAAAATAACGCATGAGAAATAGAAGTTGGATGAAGATATTTTTATATAAAAATTGAAGCAGAATTGTTGAAAATAACGCACGTGAAATAGAAGCTGGATAAGGGTATTTTTATATATGATATAGAAGCTGGATTGATGAAAATAACGCATGCGAAATAGAAGCTGGATGAAGGTATTTTTAGATCTGACATAGAAGCTGGGTGAATGTTGAAATACTTTATGCGGTTATCATCGTGCGCGGTAATGATCGTGCGCGGTAATGACCGTGCGCGGTAGTGAATATCGCGGTATTGTGTGCGCGGTATTGTGTGCGCGGTATTAACAGTAAACCAGTTGTCCGGGGGGTAATTGGTACGGGGGTAGCTGTCCGGGGGAAAATTGGTACGGGGGTAATTGTCCGGGGAGGGGGTAATTGGTACGGGGGGTTATTGTCCGGGGAGTAATTGTCCGGGGGGTAATTGTCCGGGGGGTAATTGTCCTGTCACCGACACGGACACCTTCGCATTACTGCTACTCTACACTCCATACTTCATAGATTGGGGTTGCAGGAGATGTGGCAGCAGTATGGCACTGTGTTTGCATATGCGGTTTCAGAACTGGTGCATCCCTGGCCAAAGCAGTCATCAAAGCAAATATGTTGACTGGATGTGACTGCATGAGGAAGATGGGATCCAGACACGACCCAGTACAGTATCTAAACTTTGGAGAGACAGACACGCTGTTAGAACAATATGCAGTGGGCTGGCAGAGAAGTCCTTGGTACGGGTCTGGGCACGGGCAAGGTCAACTACAACCTGTGAGACGTTCGACAAGCTGAGACAAGACAACTATATCACGTCCACAGTCGGAATTGACGCTTTCCCTTCTACAATCAGCGAGATGAGAGGCCACATCCATCAAAGGGCCTTTCTGGTGCACAGAACCTGCCAAATGCTTGCAACACACAATGAACGCGAAGTAAAATTAGCCATTAAATCTCGGATGGGAGGAACACTTCAGTGCACTGGCTTCATCAAAATGTCTGCATTCTTTGTCACGAAGTCTGCTCATAATAATTATGCAACTGTGGTTGCCAGGCTGCTGCAAATTTCTGTCATGTTTTGTCATGGGAAAACATAAATATCGTCCTGCATAAACGTATGATGCAAACTTGCTTGCACGGTGCACACATCCAAAACAATCTTAGTGCCTATATTCTGAAGACAACCTTTCATGAGGCACTGAAAAATGACATGAAGCAGCATTGTCTATTGTCATGTCAAAATTAGCTGACTAAATTTGTTTAATTAAAGTTATAACTCCTGTTTCTACTGTTGCATTCACTCAAGTTATAACGGACATCATTTATTTGTTTGTTTGAATGTGCATTTGTCATAGCACCCGTCCGAGCGCTCGCTACTCAGATGCGCTCCCTACCTCGGCGCGGACACTTCATCGGAGTTTCAGCCAAAGCGTTGAGCAATTGCGAGTGAAGTACTTGCAACTTGAAGTGGATTCGAACCTGCAACCCTCCAGCTGCAAGCAACGAACATGCTCACTACAGCTCCCCCCCGTCCGACCCACGATGCAACCAAATGACCTTGACCATGACCATGATGTAGGAAATAGGATGGTGACCTCACTCACCTCTCGAAATTGGCTAATTTAATTACATTCGCCAGATGGCAGCGGTGGCGCCGTTAGGCTGGTTATCCATTACATGTATAGTTAACGCATATGCTCGTACGCTTTTTAAGCACTTGGAAATGTTATTACTAGTAAAATATTACTCCTTCTGATACGTCTTTACCACATTTGAACTAGTATTTTGTCACTAAACCAGTATCCTATTGCTACTGTACCATATATACACGAAACAGTACAACCACAGACTACCTTCACCTTTCTTAGTGCAGGCGTGATCATAAATGCAGACTCGTTAGAAATCTACTAATCTTGCTCAGTACAAAATATTTAAGCAGAGTACAGCTATAGTTCCATTACAGTACAATACAGTACTACACAGTACCCAGTGTTTAAGGTGAGGAAAATAAGTGCCTGGACGCCCCTTACCTTTCCAAAGGAAGTGCCTGGACGACCCTTACCTTTCCAGGCTGTGCTGGCCAATAAGTGGCAGGACAGCGCTCAGATTTTAAAATAAGTGCATGGACGCCGTCCATGACCCCCCAGGCACACATTAAGCCCTGACAGTACCAATAAATACAGTATGAGTACCGGAGGCCTATTAGTCTACTATCACAGCATGACTACAATATTGGAAATGTAGATGTAGATTAATTAGACCTACATGTACAAGTACAGCAACAATCTGTCTGTCCGTGTCTGTCTGCGTGTCAAAGACTCTGTCTGTTAATTCTTTTCCACAGTCCATATCTTTCTGTGTATATCTATGTCTATCTGCCTGCCTATGTCTGTCTGTTTATTCCTGTATGTATCCAATCTGTCTGTTTGTGTCTGTCTATATCTGCCAGCCTGTATCTCACCGTGACCATGTATGTCTATATGTCAGTTTGTCCGTCTTTGTCTGTCTATGTCTGTCTGTCTGTCTGTCTGCATCATATAAGTCTGTCTGTCTATGACCCTGTATGCCTATGTCAGTTTTTCTGTTGACGCCTGTATGTGTCTGTCTTTCTATGTCTGTCTGTCTATGTCTGATTGTATAGGTATGTCTGCCTGCCTATGTCTGTCGGCTTGTCTGCCTATGTATGTCAATCTGTATGTCACTGTATGCCTGTCTCTGTCTGTGTCTATCTGCTTATGTCTATGCATGCTTGTCCGTCTATGTCCATATCTGTATGTCTGTGTCTGTCTAAATCTGCCTGTCTGTGTCTCTGCCTTCTCATGTCTGTCATGTTTCTCATGTTATGCGTTTGTCTGTAGAGGTATGTGTCTGCCTGTGTGTGTCTATGTTTGTTTTTCTGCTTGTCTTTCTATATGTCTATCTGTATGTAAATGTGTGTATGTCTAACGTTAATGTCCATCTGCGTCTGTCTTGACCTGTCTATGTCTGTTTGCGTTTCTTTATGTCTGAGTCTACATCTGTTTGTCTGTGCTTGTCTATCTGTCTTCAGTAAGTAGCAATAATTACACACACAAACAAATGCATATACGCACATGTATGCACGTACGCTTACACATACATACAGACACACAAACATGCACACATACCCACGCATACACACATCCGTACACACATACACGCATACAGACACATACACACGGACATATATACAAACTTATGCACACCCATGCACACACACACAAGCACGTATACAAACATACTCGCATATGCGCACGCATATGCACACGTGCGCACACATGCACGCACACCTATACATACGGTCACACATAAAGACACATGCGCACACGCATACACTTACACACATGCATACATATACACATACAGACACACACAGACACGCACAAACACACCCACACACACCACACACAAGAAAATCGGGCGCTTCGGCGTGAAACTCCTGTGCAGTGTCCGCGCTGTAGTTAGTCGGGAGCGCCTCTGAGTAGAGAGCTTGAAGTGGCGCTAAGGAAATGAAAATAAATAAGATAAAATAAATAATATAAAATAAAATATCGCATTGCATGCAGCACTCATTTCAAACGATTTCAAACATCGCCCGTATAAACCTGTATCAAACACCAACCTAGGCCTAGTAGCGACTCGAGCGACACCATCGACAGAAAAAGACTCTAGCCAAAATCAATACACATGAAGTATACGAAGTGAAGTCACCATCTTATTTCTTACATCGTGACCATGACCATATGACCTCCAGCGGGGTTTCCCCCAATGAGCGCAAGTTGGTGTCACCATTGGTTTTGTTTCGATGGCATTGACCTCGTTAGGGAAACCTTCAACCGTATGGTAGAGATCGAATCACCGATTAGGGATAGACAGAATAGGCTCGAGAAAGAGAAGCAGAGGAAAGAGGAGGAAGGAAATATAAGAGGATGTGGTGTACTTCCATTTCTGAAGCGTTTTTAATCAATCCAGCTTCGCTTTTATTTCAGCTTTAAAACTATCTTTATCTGGCCCTTTCTCAAGCGTTTTTTTAATCGATCCAGCTTCTATTTTATCCATAAAACCTTTATCCAACATCCGTTTCTCAAGCGTGTTTGTCTGCAATCCAGCTTCTATTTCAGCTACAAGAAATTAATCCAGCTCCATTTGCTCTTTGCTCAAGCGATCTTTTCAACAATTCAACTTCCAGCTTCAATAGATTCTAGCACCTATTACACTTAAGACAACATCAATCCTACTTCATATAATTATCAAGTTCTCGTTTAATGGATACATTTTCATTCACCCTCCATTTATCGAACCTTCTTTTAGCCAGTCCAGCTTCTATTTCAGCAAAGAATAAATTCGTCAGTCCAGCTTCATTTCACCAAGATCAGTCCCACTTCTAATTAAGGAGGAGCTGCTCTCAACAATCAAACTTCTATTTAAAACGCAATTGTTTTTGTCTCATATACAATTATTTCGTCAATGCATCTCCTATTTCGGAAGGAGATTATTTCGTTAAATTATTGTCAAATTTATAGGGGCGCGGACATTCCCCCCTCGAAAAAACACTTCGGACAAAAAACCCAGGACAATTCCCCTGCCCCAGGGTAGGACAATTCCCCATTGTAGGCCCTATAAAATAGTGCGCCAAAATGGTACTAACATAATACGGCGGTCCTATGTACGCAAGTTGGATTGATGAAAAGATTTCTCGGTTATTGTTACTGACGTCTCGGTAGGAAGTAAACAGTATGGCGGTCGCAGATACACGCAGAATAGAGCGGTCTCAACTCCGGCGATCGATAGCCCAATGTTTCTGCTTAATAGTCAATGTTCAAAAGACACGGCAAGTGTGCAATAAAACAGCAGGCAAAAATAAGTAAGTAAGTAAAAGTCCAGCTTTTTCAATTGCATCAGCTGTTTTAGGAATCCAACTTCTGTTTCAATAATGATTATTTTTCATCAATCCAGCTCCAATTTAATAGGAAACATTTTTATCAATCCAGCTCCTATTTAATTAAGAAGATCCTTATCCATCCAGCTCTAATTTAATCAACAACATTTTCATCAATCCTGCTCCAATCTAAGCTATAATATTTTTATTAACCCAGCTTCTGTTTCTCGCCTGTTATTTTCGTCAGCCCAGCTTCTATTTCAAATATAAGAATACCATCATCCAGCTTCCATTACTTAAGCGTTTTTTCATCAATCCGACTTCTATTTCAGATCTAGAAATACCTTCATCACTTACTTACTTACTTCACACAACATCACTGACTGAAGCGGGCCTCCAATGTTTTTTCGCGCGGAAACATTGGGCTATCGATCGCCGGAGTTGAGGCCGCTCTATTCTGCGTGTATCTGTGACCGCCATACTGTTTACTTCCTACCGAGACGTCAGTAACAATAACCTTTCTCGCTAAATAGAAGCCGGATTGATACAAAATGGAAGATAGATTGACGAAAAAAGTTCTTGCTGAAATTGGAGCTGGATTGATGAAAATAGTCTTGTCCTACACTCAAATTTACAAGCCTCATTTTTATCAACCAAACTTCATGCCATGCGTTCTTTCATCCGTAGATTTTCTATTTCCACAAGGGTTTCATCACACCAGTTTCCAGTTAAGCAAAAATGTCGTGTATTCTTTCTTTGAATAATTAATAGTATTGCACGGAAATCTAGTTTATTAGTATCGTGATGTACATTTTTATCGTCGAAACCCAAGAAATATTGAATCTGAAATATTCACTAGATGGCAGTGAAGTACTTCATAATTCTGTATCTTTTACTTTCGAGCTCAGATGGAATCGCACGCCATTTTGCACGGACGGAAGCCAAGTCCGATTTTCGTGTAAAAATTTGTTCATACGATAAAATAATGGTCAGTTCTTAATTTGTATATTTGTGAGGTAGCGTTCTATAATGACTCGGTAATAGTTCTATAATGACTCGGTAGATAACGTTGCAGCGTTGTTATCTTTAATAAATCCAACTTCTAGTTTGCCGAGAATGCTTTTAATCGATCCAGCTTCTCTTTAGGTAAAAATTTGTTCGATAAATCCCGGGTAATTGGGTAGTTTAGCGTCCCAAATTATTTTGACCATTTCTTTGCAATAATAACTGAAAGACATATACAATAAGACATATTTTATTGAGAAAATCATAAAATGTGTGCTTGAAAACCTCAAGGAAGTCCCAAACGGGGTAACTATCGCGTAGAAATGGAAGCTGGATGAGGATTTCTTATGGCTAAAATGATGAAAAGAACGCTTCAAAGATGGAAGCTGGATCAAGGTTCTGTAATAGTAGTTGAAATAGAAGCTGGATACAAGTTTTCATCGATCTGAAATAGAAGCTGGATTCACGAATAGCAGGATAAAGAAGTGGAAGCTGGATGAATGTTTTTATAGATCTAAAAAAATAGAAGCTGGATTTATGAAAAGAACGATAAAGAAATGGAAGCTGGATGAAGGTTACAGTTTTGATAAAATAGAAGCTGGATTGACGAGAAATTCCAAGCCTCAGCAATAACCTGAATAATTTGGGACGTTAAACTACCCAATTACCAAATCCCGCTTCTATTCGTCAGCAAATATTTTTCATCCATTTTGCATTGAAAATTAGTGTTCATCAATCCAGCTTCAATTTCAGCATAATGACTGCACTAAACCTAAAACTAACCATAACCGACCCTCACGACGCCTAACCTGAGCACTAACCGACCCTCACGCGCAAAATCCCGGTTCTATTTCGTAAGGAAATATTTTTCATCGAATTTATAAAAAAAACGGTACTTGCTACCGAGTCATTGTAGAACGATACCATTTGTCACTTAGTGTCCACTAACACGTTTACACCGAATTAATTATCTGACCATTCGTTCGCCATTGTTTTAACGCAATTTAATTACCGGGGTATTCGCTTTTGCGTCCATGGGTTTAGCAACTGATATAAAATAGTTGCTCGAATTGATGCACGATTGATTAAATGAATTATTGCCTATGGTAACCCTTCAGTTTAGGTAGTTTAATTATTTCAGCAGAAAATCACATGGGATAATTGTCTGAAACTGTCTGTAAGAAAACTCCAAACATTTCTTGGCCACTGAATCTGTTACGGAAAACAAATTCGTGAAGATACGAGGGAAACAATTCCCTCGATGTACCAAACTGTCGTCCTAATTTTCGGGGGGTAATCTCAAACCGGTGTAAAGGTTTCAAATTACCCCCTCCTAAACATTACCCCCCCCGGTAACTTTAAACCGGTTTCAGATTACCCCCCTGAAACTAGATTTGCATCAATCATCGCATTTATTGCATTAAAAAATCAGAAAAATCATCCCGCTTCTTGTTTTGGTCTGAAGATTTTCATCAGCCATCCCACTTCATGGTTTGCTATCATTATTTTAATCCGAAAAAAATAATAGCCTCGAAGCCATTTTCTCCATGAAAACTTCAGTGGCGAATAGTATTTTAGTTACAGGTGAAAATATTGATAACAAACCACGAAGTGGGATGACGGATGAAAATCTTCAGACCAAAACAAGAAGCGGGATGAATTTTTTTATATTTGTAGCGCAATAAATGCCATGATTGATGCAATTTACAGTTTGCAGGGGGTAATGTTTAGGAGGGGGTAATCTGAAACCTTTACACCGGTTTCATCCTACCCTTACGGTTTCCGGTTACTCCCCTATAATACATTCATCCTGCTTCTATTTCACCTCTAGAGAATCTTCATCCAGCTTCCATTTCACCTCTAGAGAATCTTCATCCAGAATCCATTTCACCTCTAGAGAATCTTCATCCAGCTTCTATTTCACCTACAAAGAACCTTCATACAGCTTCCATTTCCCAAACATTGTTTTCGTCGATCCAGCTTCTGAGTTTTTTTATGTCTAACACTTAGTTAAATGGATTGAGGAAAACAACTTTTGTGAAATGGAAGCTTGATGAAGGTTCCCTGTAGGTGAAATGGAAGCTGGATGAAGTTTCTCTGTAGGTGAAATGAAAGCTGGATATTCTGTATTCATTCGGAATTCAAACATATATGAACGAGCGCCTCTGAGTAGTTTTTCTTGAAGAAGCGCTATATAAATGTCCGAATGAATGAATAGCGTGTTAATAAGCGTGAAATAATTAAACTACCTAACTGAAGGATTACCATTGCCTATATGTAAACTAGATTGATGAAAAGGATTCATGCAAAAGTAGGTTTCTTGTTTTTTATCCGACCACCAAAATTTATAAATTCGATTATAAATATTTTCTGACGAAATAGAAGCGGGATTTATCGCGTGAGGGTCGGTTAGGGTTCAGGTTAGGTGTCGTGATGGTCGGTTAAGGTTAGTGCAGTCATTCTGCTGAAATTGAAGCTGGATTGATGAACAAGAATTTTCAATGAAAAATTGATGAAAATATTTGCTGACGAAATATAAGCACGGTTTATCGAACCAATTCTTGCCTAAACAGAAGCTGGATCGATTAAAAGGATTCTCGACAAGCTATAAGTTGGGTTTATTAATGATAGCAACGCTTCAACGTTAATTCTTGGTGTCTTGGTGGTCGGATAAAAAAAATAAGTACCAAAAGTAGAAATAGGATTGATGAAAAATAATTATACTTTTTGTTTTATAGCTATTCGTTCAAAACTTGGCAATTCTGGAAACGGCGGTCCCAAATTATAGCATTAAATAAATTGATATCTTATGAAGGCTATAAACATGACTTCTCGTAATAGTGAGCACTGTGTATTGGATGGGCGCATAGAAATGATGTTGTTTTTGTACTTAACACTTATAAATTGGCCGGCAGACCTCCAGCGTAACGAACTGTTTCTAATGTAGTACTACCACGCAATGCATTAGCAGTTTTGATTCAACCATAGAGAACTTTATGGAGCTACGAACGATGGTTTGGATTGGTTACAACTGGTCTACAGACAAACTGGTCCACCCAAATAGAAGCCAGAATAATGAAAAGGCGCTTGAGAAATGGAAGCTGGATGAATACCTTTTACAGGTGAAATGGAGGCTGGATTGATGAAAAACGCAAGGGAAATAGAAGCTAAACCTATGGTGTAAAATTTTGGGTGCGACCCGACTTTTCCTGGGTTGCTCATCAGATGATCCAGACCAAGGGTGATTGTTGAAAATTTTTCGCTAGATGGAAGTCGAATTGATGAAAATAATTTACCTAAATAGAAATGGGATCGATGAAAAGATTCTTGATGGAATTGAAGCTGGAAAGCAGCGTTTTGTTATTAATATATAAGCTGGACTAATAAAAATAATTGTTTGTTAAATAGAAGCTGGATTGAATAAAAGAATTTTTGCCCAAATCAAAGATGAATTGATGAAAATGATTAATGCCCAAATAGAGGTTGGACTGATGAGATATAATTAGGCTGTGCCAAGCTAATAGTTTAGAATGCAAAACCAACCTGGGCATTAAGTAGAATAAATAAATAAATTAAATAATTGTTATTACCTAGATGTACCAATGTTTCTGTTGTTAATTTTACAATTCAACTTTGTGTTTAAGTCTCTCATAGGAAATGGCAGTTGAGCCATACATACAAAATGAGGTAATCTATCGTTTTAGCGGAATAAATTATTCGCCATTGCATGGGATTGAGCGTTTATGGCATACAAGTTGGATTGATGAAAAGGATTCTTGCTAAATAGAAGTCGAATTGACGAAAATAAATGTGTATTCACTAGAAGTTGGATTTGCGAAAATAATACTACTGAAATTGGAGCTGGATTGATGAAAAATAATTGTTATTTAAATATAAATTGAATTGATAAAAACACTTATTGCTGAAATAGAAGCGGGATTGATTAAATGGAATCTTGCCTAAATGGAAGCCTGATTAATGGCGATTATTATACCTTGTATGTACACCAAAATGCGGATAGCAATTGGTATATTAAAGAATATTCTTATCTTATCTTATCTTAGCTAACCAAGAAGGTTTGATTCTGCCTAGAGCATGGGGTGCATGCAAATTTGCAAAAGGTTTGTGTATTTATTTTCTTATTTCCAAAAATAGGAGATAGAACAGGGTAGATGTAGCAACCATTTACAGCATTGACAGTATTACTTACTTAGTAGTCATGGTTAAGTGTGTTAGTGCAAATTTTTTATAACATTCATCAGGTAAATTTCATCGAGTCTTTATAGAGACGGAGAAATTGTGAGTCCTTTGCTGAAAGTTATGCGATGTACCATTGGACTGGCAATCGAAGTCAATCGGAACTTTAATATGTTTTGAAGAATATAATCAAATAGTTTATGCTTTGAAACAATCTATTACTGAGATGTTGCTTCATTTTTATAGGTTCCTTTTATTCTTTTTATCAGGTGCGTGATGACAGGCAACATTGTTTTAGAACTTATGAAAATTATCTGAGAACACCTGGCTCTCAATGATCTTCTTCAAACCGAAATATTCACCAGGAACTTTAACTATAATCAAACAAGATCCTCTTAGAGTTGATATGGGTCCTGAATAACATGGCATGGGAATCCTATTCTACAAAAGTTGTATCCATGTCTTGAATATTTCATCACGAAAGACAATTGTTTTCTGTGAGACTAATTTCGGACAAAATTACAGAAAGAATTATTTTTGACTATTGAAAGATGTGAAAGTTTCAACTGCATTCATTGGCAAAAATGAAAACTTCAACGCATGCGTGTTGCTTTCAAATGAAAATCACCTGCACTGAAGAAAAGTCTTAAGCCTACAATTCAAAATGTGCGAAGGAAAAGTGCACACTCTGGTGATTCATGACAAGTCATAAGAACCAATTTTGGTGAAAATGCACAAATTTCATCAGAAATCATAGGACCCAGGTGAATTTGCAGCAACCCCTATGAGGAAACTTACTGTACAGTGTAACCATGTAAAAGCCAGTTATATGGGAATTCATTTACCGAGATATATTGGTTGACTGCATGGGCGGAGACCTAGGGGGGACAGGGGGGGACGGTCCCCCCCAATAAAAGTGTTGGGGGGGACGGCCCATGCATTTGTCCCCCCCCATGTTTGAGCGTCAAGACTTTTTTCGGCGGCGAAAATAGAAAATTTCGTTGAGATTTCGTCGAGATTTGACCGGACGACTAAAAAAAAAAAAAAAAAAAAGTCATCAACTTTTTTGGCGGCGAAAATAGAAAATTTGGTCGGGATTTGGTCGGATGACTAAAAAAAAAAAAAAAAAAAAGGTCAACTTTTTGGCGGCGAAAATAGAAAATTTGGTCGGGATTTGGTCGAGATTTGGGCGGATGACAAAAAAAAAAAAAAAAAAAAGGTCATCAACTTTTTTTGGCGGCGAAAATAGCAATTTTTTCCGAGATTTCGCCGGTCGTCAGAAATTTTTCGGAAAATCTCGCGTCTTTCCGTCCCCCCCAATTCTCGGCCCAGGTCTCCGCCTATGGTTGACTGTGCATATGGAATCCTTTACTGGAGAAACACCATGCAGGTACCAGAAATGTCAAAGATCATTCACTCTAAATATTCATGAAAACATAAGTATGAGAACCCATGAAGGAAAGAAATTCTACAAATGTCAGTTATGTCAGAAATCATTTACTAGAGTTGGTGATCTGAAAGTCCATATGAGATTCCATACTGGGGATAAACCATTCAAATGTCAACTATGTCAGAAATCATTTACTAGAGTTGGTGATCTGAAAGTCCATATATGAGATTCCATACTGGGGATAAACCATTCAAATGTCAATTATGTCAGAAATCATTTACTATTTTGTGTCACTTAAGAACGCATTTGAGAACCCATACTGGTGATAAACCATTCAAATGTAAATTATGTCAGAAGTCATTTGCTCAAGGTAGTAATCTGAAAGTGCACATGAGAATCCATACTGGGGTGAAAATATACAAATGTCAGTTATGTCAGAAATTATTTAGTAGAGGTTGTGATCTGAAAATTCACCTGAGAATCCATACTGGGGAGAAACCATACCAATGTAAGTTATGTCAGAAATCATTTGCTAGAGGTGGTGATCTGAAAGTGCACATGAGAATCCATACTGGGGAGAAACCATACCAATGTAAGTTATGTCAGAAAGCATTTACTATGGGTTGTAACTTGAGAGCACATTTCAGAACCCATACAGGGGATAAACCATACAAATGCAAGTTATGTCAGAAATCATTTACTGACGGTAGTAATCTGAACATGCACATGAAATACCATACTGGGGAGAAAAAATACAAATGTCAGTTATGTCAGAAAGCATTTATTATGGGTTGTAACTTGAGAGCACATTTGAGATCCCATACTGGGGATAAACCACACAAATGTAAGTTTTGTCAGAAATCATTTACTGAAAGTAGTAACCTGAAAGTGCACATGATAATCCATACTGGGGAGAAACCGTACAAATGTCAGTTTTGTCAGAAATCATTTACTAAAGGTGGTGATCTGAAAACGCACATGAAAACTCATACTAGCGAAAAACCGTTCATTTGTGAGATTTGTAAAAGAGGATTCATCCGACTCGGAAGTCTAGCGAGACACACAAGATGTCATATGAACACACATGCGATAAGTCTTCTAATCGTAAATCCTGTTCTTCAACTAAGCAGCCAGGAATACATCCTCAGTGTGTCGAAATAATGAAAAGTGAATCCATTGGTGACCCATCTGCTCAATTCATAGCATTAGATCTGCGTAACAAAGAAGTTATTGATGAAAAAAATGACCGGCTGTCATGGAACATGGATTCGTATTCAAATGAAGCAACAAGTCACCTTCCAAAAAGTAACCAAGTCAAATCACCTGAGGATTCAAAACCGTATCTGGAAAGACGTTTTGGATGTGGTATATGCAGTGTAATGTTTGAAATTGAGATGGAATTTCTTGAGCATTGTTCTAGCCATCGTTTTTCCTCACCTGATGACTTACTTCTTGACCTTTGCTAATTTGTAGTTCTCAACTTCTCATGCAGCTGAAGGCTGAGTATTGACAACAAACATTTACGAATGTAAAGAATACATTTGGCTGTGAACCTAACATGCATATTGACATATGTTTGCTGGGTTACATTTTAACTCTGAAATTGTTTTGCATCAGGCATATGCAGACTTTGTGTAAAGTATTACAAGACTCCATCTAGCTAAGGACTAGATTAGGCTACCGTATGTCAAAATGATAACAAGTCAATCTTCTTTTCGGTGAGCACTGTGATGATTGACTTTGTGGTGATTTTGTTGTTTTATGATTTCATTCTTTACTTTATTGTTGTTGTTGTTACAATGTAAAATGATAATCGCCATTTTGTACATTGCGCGCGCTTCTGTGCCTGGGCTGCTGTGTAAAAAGCTCTTGTCTTCTTCAATCACTGACTCATTTTGTTCATTCTTCTCCGGCAAAGTAACTAAGTACTGGTGTCACGACAACTGGTTCACGACAACTGGTACACGGGCAAAATTATTGGCTCACCAGCAAATGGTGAATGAAAGCTGGATGAAGGTTCCTTATAGGTGAAATAGAAGCTGGATTAACAAAAATAACGCTTGAGAAATGGACGCGGATTAATGATAATGCGCTTCAAAAATGGAAGCTGGATGCATGTTGAAATACATGAATAAAAATTGTCAATCCAACTTCAATTTATCAAGCATTCTATTCATTAATCCAGCTTCTACTTCAGGTATACAACTACCATTATCCAGCTTCCATTTCACGAGCGTTTTTTATCAATCCAGTTCCAATTTAAGCAAGAACATTTTAATCAATACAGCTCCAGTTTAAGCAAGAATATTTTCACCAATCTAGCTCCAATTTAAGCAAGAATATTTTCATCTATCCAGCTCCAGTTTGAGCAAGAATATTTTCATCAATCCAGCCCGAATAATATTGTTGTGTAACATTTGTCGTGAACCAGCTGTCGGTGAACGAATTGTCCTTGAACCAGTTGTCGTTGAACCAGTTGTCGTGGAACTCTAAGTGCTATTGGTCTCTCTCTACAATCACTCCTCTCAAAATCCACCATCGATTCACCTGCAGATACACCCTCTTCCACTCATGACCTTCCGTCTTCCCCACCTCAATCATCACTATCTGCCTTTAACCCAACATCAGAGTCTGAATTGTCCAATTTATTACAATCTCTCCCAAATAAGCAGTGCGAACTTGACCCTATACCTACCTCCCTACTGAAAGAGTGCGCATCTATCATTGTCCCCATCATCACAAAAATAATCAGCCTTTCCTTATCCACTGGCAACTTTACCCTCCTCTTCAAACATTCTTTGGTAACTCCACTTCTCAAACAACCATCGCTTGATAAGGAGATCCTCTCAAATTACCGACATCTTTCTAACCTGTCATTCATCTCTAATCTAACAGAACGTTTGTACTCTCTCGGATCAATGACTACTTGACTTCAAATATTCACTCCTTAACCCAAACCAGTCCGGCTTTACTAAGAAGCATTCAACCATTTCCCTCTATAATAAACTTGTCTCTGCCAACTCTCATCAACAAGTCTCCTGCCTTTGCCTCCTTGGTGTTTCTGGGTTCACTATCGATAAGGCGACTTCGAAAGGGCGACCATCAAAAGAGCGACTTCAAAAGGGCGCCGATTTTAAAGGCGACTGATCAAAAGAGCGACCATCAAAAGGGCGACCATCAAAAGGGCGACCTATTGGCTGAAATCGGTCGGTGAAAGACGGTAGATCTAAGAAAAATACGCAAACAGGCTGCTTGTTTACTCTTTTTGGGCAATCAAAAGGGTCAACATCGAACGTTCTCAGTGGTTCAATGAAAAGGGTCGATGAAAGACGGTATATGTAAGAGAAATACCGACTGAGGATTAGGTAGCCTATGCCTATGGTAGGCCTATCTGTCCTAACTACTATGAATGGTCAGTGGTCGGTATTTACTCTTTAGTTCAATTAAAGCGGTCGGCCTACATGAAAGAAAAATACGAAAAAGGCTTATTCAGGCCTACGCTATGAGTAGACCTCTATATTGCTTAAATGGAATCTGCATTGATGAAAATATTCTTACTTAAATGGAAATTGAATTGATGAAATTATTCTTGCTTGAATTTAGCTGGATTGATGAAATGTTATTACTTAAATGGAAGCTGGATTGATGAAAATATTCTAGCTTAAATGGAAGCTGGATTGAGGAATATATTCTTGCTTACACGGAAGCTGGATTGAGGAAAATATCTATGATTAAATGGAAGCTGGATTGAGAAAAATATTTCTGATTAAATGGAAGTTGGATTGAGGAAAATATTCTTGCCCAAATGGAAGCTGGATTAATGAAAATATTCTTGCCTAAATAGAAGCTGGCTTGAGAAAAATATTTTTGCTTAAATGTAATCTGGATTGATAAAAATATTCTTGCTTAAATGGAAATTGGATTGATGAAAATATTCTAGCTTAAATGGAAGCTGGATTGATGAAAATATTCCTGCTCAAATGGAAGCCGGATTGATGAAAATATTCTTGCTTAAATGGAAGCTGGATTGATGAAAATATTTCTGATTAAATGGCTGCTGGATTGAGGAAAATATTTCTAAATAAAAGGAAGCTCCGATTGAGGAAAATATTCTTGCCTAAATGGAAGCTGGATTAATGAAAATATTCTTGACTAAATGGAAGCTGGCTTGAGGATAATATTTTTGCTTAAATGGAATCTGGATTGACCGTTGACGCCGTTTTATAAATGATTAAATATGATAATAGGTCGCCCTTTTGATGGTCGCCCTTTTGATGGTCGCTCTTTTGATCAGTCGCCTTTAAAATCGGCGCCCTTTTGAAGTCGCTCTTTTGATGGTCGCCCTTTCGAAGTCGCCTTTGTTGATAGGATACCGTGTTTCTGCAGCCTTTGACACCATTTTCCACAACATACTACTCCAAAGACTGTCTTCCTGGTTTGGTTTTACCGACACTGCTCTCGTTTGCAGGGCTGTAATCAAGGGTATACGCGGGTATACGGCGTATATTTACCTCCGGGGAAAAACGGCATCGTATACTCACCGCGAAAAACCAGGGTATACACGGGTATACAACGTATACTCACCTCACAAAGGGCGTGTGGGTATACGCACGAGAAAGGCAAAGGCTATTTAGGTGTATTTTTCAAAAATTCCGGAGCGAACGACTAAAGAAAAAAAGTTCATCAGATTTTTTGGACGGGGAAATGGGGAGATTTTTGGCCGGATGACAGCCGCCAGAAATTTTTTCCCCGAAAAAGTCGGATTTTCTCCCGGTCACCGTGTACTCACATCAAAATTTACCAGTACAGCCCTGCTCGTTTGGATTCAGTCTTACCTCTCTTCACGCTCTTTCTCAGTCAAAACACTTGAAACGTCATTTCAATCATGCCCTCGATCTCACCTGTGGTGTTCCGCAAGGTTCTGTCCTCGGGCCCCTCTTGTTCATCCTCACCACTCCACTCAGTTGACTCATAAAAGCATCCACAGTCGACCATCATCTATATGCTGACGACACCCAATTATTCATCTCTTTCTCTCCAAGCAACTTCTCTGACTCGGACATAGATAATCTTCTCTGTGTGGTCACCCAAATCACCTCTTGGATGACCTCAAATCTCTTCTGCCTGAACCCCTCCAAGACGGAATTTATACTATTAGGCCTCAGAGAACAACTCAAGAAAATTCTAGATCCCTCTATTTCCTTCAACAATGGCTCTTCTTCCAACCACACTTTCTCCGCAAATTCTCCTAGGTGTTATCTTTGACCAGCATCTTAGCTTCTCCGACCAGATAACCCAACTTTCCCGCACTTGTTTCATGCACATACGAGATCTCCGCAGAATCCGACCTATGCTGGACTTAAAAACTGTATCCACAATAGCCACATCCATAGTTCATGCGAAACTTGATTACTGCAACACTCACTAACTAAACATTGATATAACCCAAATTAACCGCCTCCAAGCTATCCAGAATGTCCTCGTCCGTGCAATGACGAAAATCCCCAAACGTCACCACATCACTCCTGTCCTGAAATCACTTCACTGGCTCAAAATACCTGAACTTACAATCATCCCAGCCGTTCTGCCTTCGTCAGTTGTTCACCATCCAGCCACCTCGTTCAACACGCTCCTCGTCCTCCATTAGCCTACACTGCTTCGCCCTCCCATCACTTCATCACTGAAATTCGCAAACCGCTCCATAGTCATTGCCGTTCCACCTCTCTGGAATAAACTTCCGCCAGCACTTCGGCAAACTTCCGACCCATCATACGAACTCACCAAAACTCCACCTCTCGCTATATCCCCACAGGTCTTTCACTCAAAACTGAAAACATTGCTCTTTCTCAAATCCTATCCTGATTCTTCCTCTTCTCCTCACATCCCTCAGGGGCTTCTATCCCTATAGCCTACATGGCGGGCGCAGCTTGCGCCCAGTGAAAAATAGGGGGGGTCAGAAGACAGCCAAAATTCACGTCGGTTGGGGGAATTAAGGTCGGACATGGAGGGCAGCGTTCAATCTAGGCATCACTAGGAGGAAGATCCCCCCAGAAAATACTGTAACGGTCGGCCCTTCGGACGCCCCAAACTGCGCCCCACCACCGCTCTGTTGTGTGGCATTCAACCTATGGTCTAGAAGTTCAGAGCAATTGTAGTCGAAAGGGTTTACTCGGCTCAGCAGGGATCCAGCTTGCCCAGAGTTCACTTCTGCAGGATATGACCTTTCTCCTCTCTCATCAACCAGGGCCGAGGGAGGACATATGTCCGAGGCGCCTTGTCGGGCAGCAACAACACCGCTGTTCTGGTACTTGTCAGGGTCCACCTCCCACACAACAGAATTACAGGCACATCCTACAGAGAGCTCTGCCATCTGATCCTCTAGCCTTCTTATTTGTCTGGTCTGTCGCTCTATCTCTCTCTGGGTATTTTCTTCTAATTCTGTGTATCGTTTCTGACTTAGCTCAAGAGTATTCAAAAGCTTTTCTAATACCGGGGATGGGGCTACAACATGCTCGCCCTCCGTGCTCACAGAAGTTTCTGGTGTAGGACTCCTATCTTCACCCACGGGGCACCCGATGGTAAAAGGCTCCCTCACCTCTTCAGAATCAGGTGCAGACATTATTTGTACAGGTAATTCACTAGACTGTGCATTTAAAGTATTTAATTGCAGAAACCAACAGTCTTAACTACAGTACAAAATTATCGCTTCAACTGAAATTGCTCTACAGCCTAAGGAGAACAATCTCCTTAATTATCGTTCACTAGTATCGATTTAACTCTGAGTCTTTTCAGTTCTACATTTACTAGCAACTACCTCTGCTATACATTTCTAGCCTATTGTCAAACATTTAGCAATCTTGACACGTAGCATTTATCGCTCGGCAATTATTAACGCAATTTAATAATTTGAGGCCACAAGCTTCGATCCTACTTAGCAAAGTTTATACTTTCCTGCTCCCAAGAAATTCCTGATCCTCCCTGAGATAATTTCTTGTCAGTGATATATCTTTTCGGCCCGTTTTGCCTTCCAGATATCAATTTCACACACGAACATCAAATTTCGCCAGTTTCTCGGACGAAACTGCTCCAGCACTTCAACCGTGAGTTGCGCTGTCTCCGAGGACCCAGTTGCTATGCCAATTTCAATCGGAATACGTTTATTTCTCGATTTATTGCACATTTAACTTCCAAAATGTCGTTTTACTCTCAACAGGTCTCACTCTCTCAGATTTTAGTCGCCAACTGTCAAATTTTAGTTAGAACCGCGGCGAATGCCGCGTCGGTCTATTTTGGACCAATCAGAAGCCCTCAATCCTTCGCTTCTGACTATTCTGCATTTGCATATGCTAATTCGCAGCATAATAATGATCATTAGCGCGTTGCAGCACGAAATGCTATTTTTAGATACCGCACTCGATCCATGGCAGTGTTGCCAAAAATATAGTAAGTAAGCCGGAAATCATATCTATATTAAAATAATTAATAGCGATTTCCTAAATCGCTACAATACTTCCCCTCTGTATAAATTTGGACAAAATGGTAGGCCTAATAGTTTTTAGCAAAATGTATACACTTTATACACTTTGAGTTTTTAATAGTAGTTATAGGCTACTATCTGCATTTTTGAATTACATGAACTGCTATAACAGCTATAATACATGTATACCATAATAAAAATTTCCTATTACATGATTATAATTATGTACTTTACTATTTTTTTACTATTTTAATAAATAATATAATCATATTATAATTGAAAAAAATAATGTTAATACAAATACTATTTTGCACAGCTAAATGGCTTCTCTCCAATGTTATCTTTCAAATTTCAGACAGTCAAATTTGGTCCTTGAACACTTAGTAAAGCAACATCATTATTAGGTGGGATTACAATGTAGGGCCTACATTGTATTGTATTGTATTGCATTGTGCTCTGAAAATTTATGTAACGCCTCTAAAGTGCACACTGATCAGAGGCGCAAAACATAGGCTATGGCTGCCCAATTTTGGCAGCAATTTCTCCACTGAAATAGAGTAGCCTAATTTTGCTAAGAGGACAGTTTAAAATGCTGAAATTGCAATGCAGAAATTGCAAAAATTTCTTATGCGAAGGGGCACATTCCCTCCCCATACCAGGTCCCTTCTCGGCGCTACACATGCTTCGCGATCATCTGCTGGATGCTCGTTTGTCCCCCTCCAAACAAACCTTCATTTCCCACACTAGAGAAGAGCATGCGCTAGATTACATTATTTTGCGTACACAGTGGAAGGCCGGTCCAGAAAAGGGGGAAAAGAAGATGGATTGCGCCCGGTTGCTTAGGGGGGATAGAAGCCCCTGACATCCCTCGCCATTTCAACTCTAAACATCACCCACCTTAGCCGTCCATCTGCCTGCCTGACTCTCCGGACTTGACCCGCTGCCTATCGATTTTGTTTTGATTGAGCGCCTGTGAATAAGCTGGTTCCCGCGACTTGGCTTTTGTGGGCGCTGTAGAAGTCTCGAGATTACGATTACTACACCCCTAAAAATCAATAGCTTATATAAACAGTCAGAGTTTTCTGGGGTTGTTTCTGACAGAAATCTGGGCTTATTTTTGAAACCTCAGTGGTAACACTGGACGTAATCACTCGCCATCAGTGATGCCACAGCTGGGTTTTTTCCACTAGATCTGGGTTTTTTCGCCTTCGTCTGGGTTTCTGGGTTTTTGTGTGCAAAATCTGGGTTTATTTTGGTGAGTTGACATTTTGCACTTACAACACATGAATATTCTGTGATATTCAATGTAAAATGGTTGTGATACATAATTTCTTCCACTAATTTTAATTTTAAACTCCACAATCAAGATTTCATGTTGTCAATTCACAAATAATTAATTTTTATAACCTGAAGAATAGTTCTGCACAGAAATAAACCATTTTGACATTTCAAAATAGGTCAGGTCAATCGTCTCTTTCATTGTTAAGCCGTATTACATCTATAACATGCATACTGTTATACATTGAAGGTCAGGTCAATACTCTAGTGGTATAATAGCCAAGTTGTTGGACATGTTGCAGAGTAGGTGGCTAAAACGTTGGATTGTAGGTGTATTAAGAAAATTTGGCTGAAACCTCGGACAACTTTAAAACTTTGTAAACTTAAGCCACGTGTGTTATGTGCTTACAATTTTGGTAGACTCGACCCGCTGCGCATGCGCACACAAATATATTGATTAAGCTTATTGTCAGTATGGATCCCGAGTCTATGACAACTTTGACAATTAATATTTTTAAAGTTGTAATTACATATTATTCGACTCTTTTGAATAAGCACTTAGTTAATCTTCAAGCGAACAAGCGAAAAACCAACTGAATTTGAACAAAATGGGTCTAAAATAGCTTATATGAATAGTCTGGGTTTTTCTGGGCTTTTTTCGGAAGGAAGTCTGGGTTTATTTCAGAAACCTCAGTGGCAACACTGCTCGCCATTTTGTGCGGATGGAAGGCTGAGTCCGATTTTCGGTAAACGTGTATTTTAGCGTCGTAAATTATTCGCTCGTTGCAGCATTGTTATTTTTAATCAATCCAACTTCTAGTTTGGCGATAATCCTTTTCATCGATCCAGCTTCGGTAGCGTTCTACAATGACTCGGTAAATCGTTCTACAATGACTCGGTAGATATCGTTGCAGCGTTGTTATCTTTAATAAATCCAACTTCTAGTTTGCCGAGAATAATTTTAATCGATCCAGCTTCTCTTTAGGCAATAATTTGTTCGATAAATCCCGCTTCTATTTCGTCAGCAAAAATTTTTCAGCCATTTTTCATTGAAAATTATTGTTTATCAATCCAGCTTCAATTTCAGCATATATGACTGCACTAACCCTAAAACTAACCCTAACCGACCCTCACGGCGCCTAACCTGAGCCCTAACCGACCCTCACGCGCAAAATCCCGCTTCAATTTCGTGAGGAAATATTTTTCATCGAATTTATAAAAATACACTTACTTGCTACCCAGTCATTGTAGAACGCTACCCCAGCTTCTGTTCAGGCAAGAATGTGTTTGATCAGTTCCGCTTCTATTTTGTCACCAACTATTTTTCATCAATATAAAGTTTAGGTTATTGTTACTGACGTCTCGGTAGGAAGTAAACAGTATGGCGGTCGCAGATACACGCAGAATAGAGCGGTCTCAACTCCGGCGATCGATAGCCCAATGTTTCCGCTTAATAGTCAATGGTCAAAAGACACGGCAAGTGTGCAATAAGACAGCAGGCACAAGTAAGTAAGTAAAAGTCCAGCTTTTTCAATTGCATCAGCTGTTTTATGAATCCAACTTCTGTTTCAATAATGATTATTTTTCATCAATCCAGCTCCAATTTAATCGAGGTAATCCTGCAGTTTAGGTGCTTTTATTATTTTGCATTGCTTTCTTCAACACTAGTCTTTGGTCGCTGTTTTGGCGCGAGAATATGTTTTTCATTTATCCAGCCTCTATTTCTTCCGCGTTATTTTCGTCAATCCAGGTTCTATTTAAGCAATAACACACCATCATGCTTCCAGTGTTAATGTGTTATTTTCGTCAATCCAGCTTCTTTGTCAGGTATAAAAACACCTCTATTCTGCTTCTATTTGTTAACCGTCTTCTTCGTTCATCCAGCTTCGATTTCACCTAATATCTCCATCATCCAACTTCCATTTTTAAAGCTTTTTATCATTCATCCAGCTTCTATTTCATATATATATATATATATATATATATATAAACCTTCATTAAGCTTCCATTTCTTAAGAGTTTTATCATTCATCCAGCTTCTGTTTCAGATCTGTTAAAACATTAATCCAGCTTCTATTACTCAAGCGTTTTTCATTAATCCAGCTTATATTTCAGCTTTCTTTTATAGTTCAAAGGGGAAAACATTTTCAATGTCTTCCTTCAAACTATTGCTGATAACTATCCCGAATAACAGTGCAAAATAATAAAAGCACCTAAACTGCAGGATTACCTTAATCAGAAACATTTTAATCAATCCAGCTCCTATTTAATTAAGAAGATCCTTATCCATCCAGCTCTAATTTAATCAACAACATTTTCATCAATCCTGCTCCAATCTAAGCTATAATATTTTTATTAACCCAGCTTCTGTTTCTCGCCTGTTATTTTCGTCAGCCCAGCTTCTATTTCAAATATAAGAATACCATCATCCAGCTTCCATTACTTAAGCGTTTTTTCATCAATCCGACTTCTATTTCAGATCTAGAAATACCTTCATCACTTACTTACTTACTTCACACAACATCACTGACTGAAGCGGGACCCCAATGTTTCGCGCGGAAACATTGGGCTATCGATCGCCGTAGTTGAGGCCGCTCTATTCTGCGTGTATCTGTGACCGCCATACTGTTTACTTCCTACCGAGACGTCAGTAACAATAACCAAAGTTTACCCTATCTTACTTTCGGTATACGTGTATTGTAGCGTCGTAAATTATTCGCCAATGCACGGGTTTCAGCATTAGTTGAGTGCATTTCAAATTAAGGTACAAATGTTTGTTTTTTTATACGACCACCAAGACACCTAGAACTAACGTTGCAGCGTTATTATCTTTCATAAATCCAGCTTCTAGTTTGCCGAGAATCCTTTTAATCGATCCAGCTCCTATTTGGGCAAGACTTTGTTCGATAAATCCCGTTTCTTTTTCGTCAGCAAATATTTTCATCAATTTTTCATTGAAAATTATTTTTCATCAATCCAGCTTCAATTTCAGCATAATGACTGCACCAACCCTAAAACTAACCCTAACCGACCCTCACGACGCCTAGCCTGAGCTCTAACCGACCCTCACGCGCTAAATCCCGCTTCTATTTTGTGAGGAAATATTTTTCATCAAATTTATAAATTTTGGTGGTCGTATAAAAAACAAGAACCCAAATTAAATACAAGTTATATTGATGAAAAATATTTGCTGATGAAATAGAAGCGGAACTGATCAAACACATTCTTGCCTAAACAGAAGCTGGATCGATGAAAAGGATTTTCGCCAAACTAGAAGTTGGATTGATTAAAAATAACAATGTTGCAACGAGCGTATAATTTACTACGCTAAAATACACGTTTATGGAAGCAAGATTGATTAAAGGAATTCGTGTCTAAATAGAAACTGGATTGATGAAGGGATTCATGCTAAAATAGAATTTCAATTGATGCAAAGTAATTTGCTTTTTGCTTCATAGATATTCATTCAGGAATTTAATTCACTACTATGAAATGGCAAATCGGAGAAATAATAACATTTGGAAAAGCTATGTTTAACTTCAATGCAAAGATGTTGCTGTACATTGTTAATTTTGCAGTTCGAACCTCATGTTTAAGTCTCACATAGAAAATAACAGTTAAGAGTCATACATTCAAAATGAAGTCACTTGGTGTCGATAGTCGCAGTGTCATGCAATCTCTAATAGCATGAATGCCGGATTTCCATTAAGACAACAATTCAGGTGCTTATGCGAGATCATAAGCTAGATCATGGCGATGTTCTACTTAATGCCAAACCTGGTTAAATTATTCATTTATCGGAAGAATTTGTATAGCACCTCTTAGAAAGAGGCACTCGCAACCCCACTGGGGCCAAACAAAACTGTTTTAAGGTGAGAGAAGAGTGATTGAGAGGTTCTTTACAAGGAATGGAGCATCAAGGGGGGCCATTCCAGTTCCGGGCTCATGATAAATGTTTGTCTTGTGCTCGTAAAGATTGCATACTTAATTAAGTGTACTTACCTATTAAGAAGGTATGATTGTGCCATATGGAACTGTGAGCTGAAGGTTTTTTTAAAATTCATTTATTTCCAAAGACAAAAGACACAACACTGTAGATGTAAAAGTACATTAACAATATTGCAAAATTTCAGGTAAACTAGAACCAAAAATGCACTCGATTTGGCATCACATGCTCAAAATTGCCCAAGACACAACGGGGGAGGGTGGTGGTGCTTGGGACTTTAATGTGTTTTGAAGAATGGTTGTTATGTTTTGAAACTATCTATTAAGTGGGATGTTGCTTCATTTTAATAGGTGCCGGAAGTTCCTTTTGTCAAATGCATCATGACAAGCAGCATTATGTTGGAACATGTGAATATTATGTGATAACGCCTAGCTCTCACTGATCTTCATCAAGTCAAAATATTCACCAGGAATTTTAACTAACATCAAATAAGTTCTTCTTCAGTTGTGTCAACTGGCTCAAATGTCAACTGGCTGGACAGAATAAGAAGGCAATAGAGTCCAATTCTACAGTATTTGGATGGCTTGAATATTTTATCACAAAAGACAATTGCTTTTGTGGAACTAATTTCTGACAAAATTTTACATAGAATTATTATTGAAACTTGAAACATGTGAAGTTTCACTTGTATTGATCGACCAAAGACAACGTTTCTACACCGGCTTTCAAATGGAAATCACCTGTGCTGAAGAAAAGTCTTAAGCCTGCAATTCAAATTATGCAAAGAAACAAGTGCACACTCTGGTGATTCATGACAGCTCATAAGAACCAATTTTGGTGAAAAAAAATTTCGACACAAATCATGGAACCCTGGTGAAATTCCAGCAACTCTTATGAGGAAGCATAGTACAGTGTAACCATGCAAATGCCAGTTACATGTATATGGAAAATCATATACCAAAATACACTGGTTGCGAGTGGAAACATTTAGTGGAGAAACACCTTGCAAGTACCAGCAATATCGAAAGTCATTTATTCGACTTATTCATAAAACGCAAGTATGAGAACCCTTGAAGGAACCAAATTCTACAAATGTAAGTTATGTCAGAAATCATTTACTCGAGGTAGTAATCTGAAAACACACATGAAAACCCATGCTAAGAAGAAATCATATAAATGTCATTTATGTCAACAGTCATTTACTAAAGGTGGTAATCTGAAAGTGCACATGAGAATCCACACTGGGGAGAAACCATACCAATGCAAGTTGTGTCATAAATCATTTACTCAAGGTGGTGATCTGAAAGTGCACATGAGAATCCATACTGGGGAGAAACCATACAAATGTCATGTATGTCAACAGTCATTTACTGAAGGTGGTAATCTGAAAATTCACATGAGAATCCACACTGGGGAGAAACTATACCAATGCAAGTTGTGTCATAAATCATTTACTCAAGGTGGTGATCTGAAAGTGCACATGAGAATCCATACTGGGGAGAAACCATACAAATGTAAGTTATGTCAGAAATCATTTACTACAGGTAGTCACTTAAGAAGACATTTGAGAACCCATACTGGGAAGAAACCACACAAATGTCAGTTATGCCAGAACTCATTTACTCAAGGTAATCATCTGAGAATGCATATGAGAATCCATACTGGTGAGAAACCATACAAATGTCAATTATGTCGTGCAGCATTTCCTACAGGTGGTGAACTGAAAGTGCACGTGAGAATCCATACTGGGGAGAAACCACATATATGTCAGTTATGTCAGAAATCATTTACTCAAGGTTATTATCTGAAAGTGCACATGAGAATCCATACTGGTGAGAAACCATACAAATGTCACTTATGCCAGAAATCGTTTGCTGAAGGTTGTACTCTGAAAAAGCACATGAGAACCCATACTGGTGAGAAACCATACAAATGTCACTTATGCCGGAAATCGTTTGCTAAATGTGGTAGTCTGAAAATGCACATGAGAATTCATACTAGCGAACATCCGTTCATTTGTGAGATTTGTGCAAGAGGATTCATCCGACTTGCTAGTCTAACGAGACACATAAGATCTCATACAAACGAGAGGCAACACACGTGCGATAAGCCATTTCGAAAGGGCCGTTCTTCAACTAAGCAACCAGAAATACATCCTCATGGTGTCGAAATCATGAAAAGTGAATCCATTGGTGGCCCATCTGTTCAATGCATGACATTAGAACTACGTAGTGGAGACGTTATGTATGAACCAAATGACTGGCTATTATGGAACACGCATTCGGATTCCAATAAAGCAACAAATTCGCTTCTAAAATGTAACAAAGTTAAATCACCCGAGGATGCAAACCCATACCTGGAAAGATCTTTTGGATGTGGTATATGCAGTGAAATGCTTGAAACTGAGATGGAATTTCTTGAACATTGTTCTGGCCATCGCCTTTCCCTACCTGACGACTTGTTTCTAGACCTCTGCTGATTTGTAATTTTCAACAGGTGTGGTTGAAGGTTGAGGATTAACAACAATCATTTGCATTAGATGTTAATAATAGGCTACATTTACATTTCGCTGTGGACATAACATATCTACTGACATATTTTTACTGGCTATCTTTTTGACTCCAAAATTTGCAGACTTTTTGTTTTTAAGACCTGAATTAACCGCTCGGGATCCACCTATAAGGAATAAATTCACATTATGTCAAAATAATTACAAGTGAATCTGCTTGTTAGTGAGCACTGCGATGATTGATTCTGTGATGATTTTGTTGTTTTATTATTTAATTCTTTGACTTTATTGCAGTTAGAGAAAATTAATAATCTCCATTTCATACATTGTGCGTGCTTCTATGCCTGTGCATGAAATCTCTTGCATCCGAAATAACCTATTTATAACTCTGTATTGTAACGTTTGTGAAACGTTACCAGTTTCGTACTTACATTTCTAATTCTATAGTTAAATCGTGGGTAATTATTTTTAGATCATAACATTGAAAAAGAACTAAGATACTGCTGTACGAGGCTTCTGTAAAATCCGGGGAATCAGAATCGTTCGCCTGGCCAATAGGAGCCCACTATTTTGTTGATAAGGGTCGCCTGATAATGGCGAGATCTGGCAGTGCGTTTTGATTGGTTCTTGGCGATCAACATAGTTTGCGACCAGATTTTGAGATAGTAGGAGCTCCGCTCAAGATATTGAAGACGTTGGAGGCCAGATTTTGAGCGGTGTCACGACAACTGGTTCACCGACAACTGGTTCACGGACAATTCGTTCACCGACAATTGGTACACGACAATATTATTGGCTCACCGGCAAATGGTGAATGGAAGATGGACGAAGGTTCCATATAGGTTAAATAGAAGCTGGATTGACAAAAATACGCTTGAGAAATGGAAACCGGATTAATGATAAAGCGCTTGAAAAATGGAAGCTGAATGCATGTTGAAATACATGAATGAATATCATCAATCCAGCTTCCATTTATCAAGCATTCTATTCATTAATCCAGCTTCTATTTCAGATACAAAATACCATTATCCTGCTTCCATTTCACGAGCGCTTTTTTATCAATCCAGTTCCAATTTAAGTAAGAACATTTTCATCGATACAGCTCCAGTTTAAGCGAGAACATTTTACCAATCCAGCTCCAATTTAAGCAATATTATTTTCATCAATCCAGCTCCAATAATATTGTCGTGAAACAATTGTCGTGAAACAATTGTCGGTGAACGAATTATCCGTGAACCGGGGAACGGACATTTCCCCCCTGGACATTTCCCCCCGGACATTCCCCCCCCGGACATTTCCCCCTGGACGTTTCCCCCCCCTACCCTAGGACATTTCCCCCCTCCCCCGTATGCGGAAACCATTGCTTTTGTCGTCTTCAACAATTTAGGCCAGAATATTTTCATCAATCCAGTTCCAATTTAAGCCAGAATATTTTCATCAATCCAGCTCCAATTTAAACCAGAATATTTTCATCAATCCAGCTCCAATGTAAGCAAGAATATTTTCATCAATCCAGCTCCAATTTAAACCAGAATATTTTCATCAATCCAGCTTCCATTTAAGCAAGAATGTTTTTATCAATCCATTTCCAATTTAAGCAAGAATATTTTCATCAATCCAGCTCCAATTTAAACCAGAATATTTTCATCAATCCAGCTCCAATTTAAGCAAGAATATTTTCATCAATCCAGCTTCCATTTAAGTAATATGTTCGTGCGTTTTAAACGCATAGCTATTTAAGTGGATTCCATAGCATTTACTTCAAAGGAATCGTTGTAAAAGTTTCAGATTTAATTATACAGGCCTAGGCGTAGGTCTAGAATTCAGGGTAGGACTTGTATGGTCATTTGAGGTGGTATGCACAGAAGGGGGGAATGTCCGGGGGGTAAATGTCCTAGTCGAAATCAGGGGGGAAACGTCCAGGGGGGGAAATGTCCAGGGGGGAATTGTCCGGGGGGAAATGTCCTACACTCCCGTGAACCAGTTGTCGTTGAGCCAATTGTCGTTGAACCAGTTGTTGGTGAACCAGTTGTGGAACCATTTTGAGCTGGTAGGAGCTCCGCTCGTGATATTAAAGACATGTGAAGTTGGAGGCCAGATTTTTAGCTGATAATTAGCGAATCGTGTTGAAGAATGGTTGATTTTTTTATGGTCAGTAAGAACTTGGCGAAGACGATGATCTTTGAAGAATTATTAATTCAGCTGATGTGTGACAAAATTCGCCCCGGGTCAAATTTCAACGATAGCAATGTAAATTCTCAACGGCGAAGAGCCTTGGCTTCAGATACAGAGGGAAGTGATTCATAAATATTTCTCATAATTGAATCCGAGAATTCCTAAGTAAACTGCTGTGAGAAAAAATCTAGATCCTGGCAAAAAAAACCTAGAAACCTAGACACTCGTGACCGAAAATTGAACAACACTGATTTTGCTTCCTGAGCCCTTTCAGATGTTTCTTATGCAGTTTCTGCTGCTGATCACGAAAATCGAGTGTAGGACATTTCCCCCCCCTGGACAAAACCACCCCCGGACAAAACCCCCCAGGGTAGGACAATTCCCCCCCTGTCGAACATATTGCGGGTAAGTGGTATTACTATAAAACGGCGGTCCTAAGTGTCCTAAGTTGGATCGATGAAAAGATTTCTTGCTAAATAGAAGCCGGATTGATGCAAAATAATTATTACTTAAATGGAAGCTGGATTGGTGAAAATATTCTTGCTTAAATGGAAGCTGGATTGATGAAAATATTGTTGCTTAAATGGAAACTGAATTGATGAAAATATTCTTGCTTAAATGGAAGCTGGATTGATGAAAGTATTCTTGCTTAAATGGAAGCTGGATTGATGAAAATATTCTTGCTGAAATGGAAGCTGGATTGATGAAAATATTCTTGCTTAAATGGAAGCTGGATGGATAAAAAATAATTGTTATTTAAATAGAAGTTGGATTAAACGCATTTTCCCTAAATGGAAGCAAGAGGGGAATTGTCCGGGGGGTTAATGTCCTAGGCTAAATCAGGGGGAATTGTCCGGGGGGGGTTTTGTCCAGGGGGGGAAATGTCCGCGCCCCACGAAAATCACCTTGACATTGTCCCATCGAGTGTAGGACATTTCCCCCCTGGACAAAACCCCCCGGACAAAACCCCCCCGGACAAAACCCTCCCGGACAATTCCCCCCAGGGTAGGACAATTCCCCCCCGTCGAACATATTGCGTGTAAGTGGTATGACTATAAAACGGCGGTCCTAAGTGTCCTAAGTTGGATTGATGAAAGGATTTCTTGCTAAATAGAAGCCGGATTGATGCAAAATAATTTTTACTTAAATGGAAGCTGGATAGATGAAAAATTCTTGCTTAAATTGGAGCTGGATTGATGAAAATATTCTTGCCTAAATGGAAGCTGGATTGATGAAAATATTCTTGCTTAAATGGAACTTGGATTGATGAAAATATTCTTGCTTAAATGGAAGCTGCATTGATGAAAATATTCTTGCATAAATGGAAGCTGGATTGATGAAAATATTCTTGCTTAAATGGAAGTTGGATTGATGAAAATATTCTTGCTTAAATGGAAGCTGGATTGATGAAAATATTCTTGCTTAAATTGGAGCTGGATTGATGAAAATATTCTTGCTTAAATGGAAGCTGGATTGATGAAAATATTTGTTATTTAAATAGAAGTTGGATTAAACGCATTTTTGCCTAAATGGGCGCAAAGGGGGGGAATTGTCCGGGGGGGTTAATGTCCTAGGCTAAATCAGGGGGAATTGTCCGGGGGGAATTGTCCGGGGGGAATTGTCCGGGGGTTTTGTCCAGGGAGGGGAATGTCCGCGCTCCGTCCCATCACGTAATGTTTTTGAGAAATCTTAAAATGTTCTTTTTATTTAAATATTGTTCAGCTATTACGTTATAATAAGCTTCGTGTAACTGAGGTTTGTCCAGGCATGCACTTAGGACAGATTACATGAATGTTTGACTTGAATCTAATATTATAAATCTCAAAGTTTGTCCTGTACGGATTTATTTTGAATTTTTGTTTCAAGCACTCCTCTAAAATGACAGAGATTCGTTTTCCTAAAATTTTTGCAATTCTTACCCAAATTTGTAGGTCAACGTGTCTATTTTCAACTCTCAATTCACTTTAAAACCCCAGATAGCGCCTGTGAGCGTTTTAATTCGAGTGTAGGACATCCACCTGGACAAAGTCCGACAAACCATGTGCCCCGGACAAAAAAAACAGGGTAGGACACCACCCCCTGGTAGAACATATTGCGTAGCGGTGGTCGTACTATAAAACGGCAAGTTCGAATGATGAAAAGAATCCTCGCTAAATACAAGCTGGATAGATACAATATAATTTTACTTAAATGGAAGCTGGATTGATGAAAATGTTCTTGCTTAAGTAGAAGCTAGATTGATGAAAATTTTCTAGCTTAAGTAGGAGCTGGATTGACGAAAATGTTCTTGCTTCAATGGAAGCTGGATTGATGAAAATAGTCTTGCTCAAATTGGAGCTGGATGGACTAAAAAAATTGCTATTTAAATGGAAGTTGGATGAAACGAATTTTTGCCTAAATGGAAGCTGGATTGCTGACGATTCATGCGCATGTTCTTAATTCCACCAACAGGTGTTAGCTTCATATCGGAGTGACTGAATGACACTAACAAGTTACAAGTCCACGACTGAATGACAGCGACAGGTGATTACCCGTATGACACTAATTAGTTGACACATATATAGATGCTAAACTACGCGTTTACCGCAAATCTAGTGTTCAGGGGTAATCTGAAACCGGGGTAATTTGAAACCTTTACACCGGGATAACACTGAAATCTATTTTATTAGTATGCGATTGTACATAATTTTTTCATGGTCAAATCATCGGTTATTTAGATTCTCAAATATTCACCAGATGACAGAAGAGAACTTTCTCAAACCAGCTTCTATTATAAACGAGCACTGATCGAATCACTCGCCATTTTGTACGGATGGAAGGCAAAGTCCGATTTTCGTGTAGACTCAATTTGTTGCTGCAATAAATGGTTAGTCTTAATTCATATGTTTGTTGGTTAGTGTCCGCTAACACGTTTCTACCAAATATAAATATTTGGCCATTCGTTCTCATCGTTTTAACCAATTTAATTATTCCTAATTGCATTCATGGGTTTTAGCGACGGTCGCCTCCAAGTTTATTAACGAAAATAATCATAGCTAAATAGGGTAATCTATCGTTTTAAATTATACTAAATTTTTGCACTGGGGAACAATCATTTTTCCTCAATGCCCCTTCTACTTTGGCATGAATCATTCACATCAATAAGGGCCTCCATTTAGGCAAGCAATCATTTAATAAATCGTGCTTCCATAATTTCAACAATAACAGTCCAACTTATGTTAAAAATAACAATTATTTTTCATCAATCCAGCCCCAATTTCAGCATTAATGCTTTCATAAATCCAACTTTTATTGAATTAAAAATTATTCTCATCAATCCGACTTCTACTTGGCAAGAATTCTTTTTGTCAATCTGGCTTGCATGCTATAAACGCTAAATCACATGCATTGACGAATAATTTATTCCGCTAAAAACGATAGATTGCCCTAAATAGAATTAAGATTGATGCAAATAATTTTTATTACAACTGGGATCGATGAAAAGATTCTGACTGAGTTTGGAGCTGGATGAAATATAATTGTTATTCATGTGGAGGATGGTTTGATAAGAAAGATAATATTGTTATTGTTCAAATAGAAGCAGGATTGATTAAAGGAATTCGTGCCTAAATGGAAACTGGATTGATGAAAAGGATTCATGGTAAAGTAGAAGTCGGATTGATAAATATAATTATGGCTTTGCTTCATAGATATTCATTCAAGTATTTAATTCACTATTATGAAATGGCAAATCGGATAAATAATTAAATTCGGTAACGATATATATTTAACTTGAATGCAAAGATGCTGCTGTCACTATTTTGCAGTTTGAACTTTACGTCTTAGTCTCTCATAGGAAATAACAGTTGACAGTTGAGAGTCATACATACAAAATGAAGTCACTGGGTGTCGTTAGATGCAGTGTCATGCTATCTCTAATAGCCAGAATGGCGGACTTTCGTTAAGACAACAATTCACATGTTTGTGTTATAGCTTAAGCTTGATCATGGCGAAATTCTACTTCGGTAAAAGTGCATTTTAGCGTATTTAATTATTCGCCGGAGCATGGATTTCAGTTTTTATCAGTTACTCGTTGGATTGACGAAAATAATACAGGTTGCAAAATAGAAGACGGATTAATCAAAATAATTTTTAATGAAATTGAAGTGAGATTTATTAAAACAATCTCGATGAAATCGAAGCTGGATTGGTGAACAATAATTTTAGATTAAATATTAGTGATTTTGATTAAAAATAATTCCTCTCTAAACAGAAGCGGGGTTGATACAACGAATTTTTGCTCAATTCTTCCGCCCCCATCCCCACCAAATAAAGGGTGAGAGTGCTGAGTGATTGAGGAATTATGTACATGAAACGGAGCACCAAATGAAAGCCATACCAGTTCCACTGGTCAGGATGAGTGTCTTTCTTGTGCTAATAAAGATTACTTACTTAATCACTTACTGGCTTATGAAGGTGTCATGTGTTTCTGCCGGTGACCGGACAAACTGGTAGCGGAGAAAATGGTACGGACAAAATGGTATGGATGAAATGAAAGCTAGATTAGTGAATTTTTATATATGAAATAGAAATTCATGGATTAATGAAAAGACGCATGTGAAATGGAAGCTGGATGAAGGCTCTGCATGGGTATTTTTATATATGAAATTGAAGCTGGATTGATGAAAATAACACTTGAGATACAGATGCTGTATCAGGGTATTTTCACAGCTGAAACAGAAGCTGGATTAATGAAAGATGCATTACATATGGATGTTGGTTTAAGGAATCTTATGGCTGAAATGGAAGCTGGATACATCATGAAACACGTGAAAGAAAGACATCAATCCAGTTTCCATTTTTCAAGCATTTTTTCGCCAATCCGGCTTCCATTTCTCAAGTTTTTTATTCACTAGAGCTGTTTTTTGATGACAAGCAACATTACATCTGTGCAGGAACTTATCGCTTGTCTCTGAATGGGTGTTTGTCGTTGTCAAGGCGCCCTTGTAGCAGCATGGCCACGTTACGGCGCCTTAGAAATTGTCGTCATTATTATTATTATTATTATTATGACAGGTATTTCAGAACGCCTTGCTCTCAATGATCTTCATCAAGTCGAAATAATCACTGGACAGGAACTTTTATTATCATCAATAATTTCCTCTTCGTTTCATATGCTCCTGAATAAAAAGACAAAGGAATCCTTTTTCTGCAAAAGTTGGACGACTTGAATATTTAATCAAAAAAGACTGCTATTGTTTGTGGGAGTAATTTCTGACAAAATTCCAAAGAGAATTGTTATTGACACTTGTGATATGTGAAAAATTCACTTGCATTGATTTGCCAAAGAACGTTTCTACACAGGCTTTCAAATGGAAACCACCCCTGCCGAAGAAAAGTCTTATGCCTGAAATTCAAATTATGCGAAAAACCAAGTGCACATTCTGGTGATTTATGCTGACATATCAAAAGATACAATTGTTGCGAAAAGCATAAATTTCGTCACAAATCATAGAACCCAGGTGGAATTCCAGCAACTCCTATAAGTGTTAACATACTACAGTGTAGCCATGCCAGTTATATTGAAAATCATTGGTTGATCTTGCATATGGAACCCAATGTCGGAGAAACACCATGCAAGTACCAGCAATGTCAAAGACTATTCGGTCTAAATGCTCATAAAAACGAAAGTATGAGAACACATGCTGGAAAGAAATTCTTCAAATGTCAGTCATGTCAGAAATCATTTACTACAGGTAGTGACTTCAGAACACATTTGATAACCCATGCTGGGGAGAAACCACACAAATGCAAGTTATGTTATAATTCATTTTCTCAAGGTAGTAGTCTGAAAGTGCACATGAGAATCCATACTGGGGAGAAAACATACAAATGTCATTTATGTCAGAAATCATTTACCCAAGGTGGTCATCTGAAAGTGCACATGAGAATCCATGCTGGGGAGAAAACATACAAATGTCAGGTATGTCAGAAATCATTTACTGCAGATTGTTCTCTGAAAAGGCACATGAGATTACATACTGGAGGGAAACCATACAAATGTCAGTTTTGTCAGAAATCATTTACTAGAGGTGACGATTTGAAAATCCACATGAGAATCCATACTGGAGAGAAGCCATACCAGTGTCAGTTCTGTCAAAAATCACATGCTCATGGTAATCAACTTAGAGTGCACCTAAGATTACATACTGAGGAGAAACCATACAAATGTCAGCTATGTCAGAAATCATTTACTCAAGGTGGTCATCTGAAGGATCACATGAGAATCCATACTGGGGAGAAACCATACAAATGTAAGTTATGTCAGAAATCATTTACCCAAGGTGGTTATCTGAAAGTGCACTTGAGAATCCATACTGGGGAGAAACCATACAAATGTCAGTTATGTCAGAAATCATTTACTAAAGGTAGTGATCTGAAAATTCACATGAGAATACATACTGGGGAGAAAAAATACAAATGTCAGTTATGTCAGAAATCATTTACCCAAGGTGGTGGTCTGAAAGTGCACATGAGGATCCATACTGGGGAGAAACCATACAAATGTCAGTTATGTCAGAAATCATTTACTAAAGGTGGTAATCTTAAATCGCACATGAGAACTCATACTAGGGGAAAACCATTCATTTGCGAGATTTGTAAAAGAGGATTCATCCGACTTGGAAGTCTAAAGCAACACATGGGATCTCATACAAATGAGAGGCAACAAGCATGCGATGAGCCTTATCATAAAGGCAGTTCTTCAACTAAGCAGACAGGAATACATCCCCAGGGTGTCGAATTGATGAAAAGTGAATCCATTGGTGACATAGCATTAGGCCTTCGTGGCGCAGACGTTACTGATAAACCAAATGACCGTCTGTTGTGGAACATGTATTCGGATTGCAATGATACAGCAAGTACCCTTCTAAATTGTGAAGTCAAATTGCCTGAGGATGAAAAACCGTACGTGGAAAGACATTTTGGATGTGGTATATGCAGTGAAATGCTTGAAATTGAGAAGGAATTTCTTCAGCATTGTTCTAGCCATCGCTTTTCCCCACCTGATGACTTATTTCTTGACCTCTGCTGATTTTTCTTTTCAGCACCTGTGGCTGAAAATTGAGTATTGACAGCAATCATTGAGAAATGTAAAGAATACATTTTGTTTTGAACCTAAGCTACATATTGACATATTTTTACTGGGTATCATTTTAATTCCAGAATTGTTTTGCATCAGGCATGCTGACTTGTTTAAGGTATAACTTAAGGAATACATTTACATTATGTGAAAATTCTGAAAAATGAATCTTCTTATGGGTGTGTGCTGCGATGATTGACTTTGTGATGATTTTGTTGTTATATAATTTCATTCTTTGATTTTATTGCAGTTGTTAGAGAATAATCTCTATATTTCATACATTGTGCATGCTTCTATGCCTGTGCAAGAAAGACCTTGCATCACTAAAACTGTGTACTTGTATTTCATATTCTTACAATTTAAATTGAAATTTGTTCGGCCAATTATAATTATTATATGGCCCATTAAAAAAGCAATGTTGCATAAATAATTATAGGTCCTGCATGGTCTAATCATCCCTTAGGGACTGTCCATATACTTACGCAGGGGTAACCGGATTTTATGCGATTTGAGCACGGGTACACAACCCCGCCCGGGCAAACCCCGGACAATTCCCAGGTTAGGACAATTTCCCCCGCCCGGATTAGACATAAATTACGTATAAGACAGCAGGTAAATCCTCCGAAAGGCGGTCCTAAGTTCAAAGCACATCTGTTGGTGGTACACAAGTAGGGTTGACAGGACAGTACAACTTGCGTCTTAATTCGGGAAAGTCGCGAGAAATGCTGATCCAAGTAGACGGAAAATTAAGTCACCACCTGATCGCATCAACAACGTTTAAAGGGTAACATCAATGCGAATCCTAGGCGTTACCATCCAAGACAATCTTCGAGCTACAGAACATGTTTCTGAACTGCTGATGTTCTAGATCACTCTATGCATTGAGAATGCTTAGAGCACATGGACTGCCCTCTGACGCTCTGCACAAAGTAGCTCGAGCCACTTCTGTCGCGAAGATCCTCTAGGCTGCCACAGCCTGGTGGGGTTTCGCCATGAGCGATGACAGAACTAAAATAGAACGAATGTTGAACCGGATGCAACGACTTCGATACCTTCCCACGATGTTCCCAAACATGCAGAAGCTAGCTGCTGGAGTTGATGCTAAGCTGCTTCGTAATGTAATGCTAAATGTCAATCATGTCCTGAGGAGCCTGTTCCCACCTCTAGTAAATACCAACTAGGCTATAACTTGCGCCATAGATCGCATCCTTTTGTTCTACCATTTAGGGATGATAGAAACTTTATTCCGAGGGTTCTCTTTGCCTCCAATTAGTGACAGACAATGTTATGTTCACAATATTTTTGCCGTTGCTGAATTTTAATGTGCTTTGACGTGTAACTGGGTGCGGTGTGTCACCTGGATTTGTCTTTTTACTCTTTTTTCTAATTAAACGAGAATTATTATTACTCCAAGTCCACATGGGCCTCAATCAACGTCTGATACGGTTCCACGACAACTGGTCTACCGACAACTCGTCTACCGACAACTCGTCTCCGGACAATTGGTCTAACGACAACTGGTCTACAGACGAATAGTATTGATGAAATAGAAGCTGGATTTATGAAAATGGTTTCTTAGCTTAATTGGAAGCTGGATCGATGATTTTATTCATGAATTTCGACATGCATCCAGCTTCTACTTCAGATCTAAAAATACCTTCATCCAGCTTCTATTTCTCACCCGTTATTTTCGTCAATCCAGCTTCTATTCCAGATATAAAACAATACCCTTATCCAGCTTCCATTACTTAAGCGTTTTTCATCTATCCAGCTTCTATTTCAGATCAAGAAATACTTTCATCCAGCTTTTATTTCTCATACGTTATTTTCGTCAATCCAGCTTCTATTTCACCTGACGACTTATTTTCTTTTTGTAAAAGAAAAATCATCCGGATTCCATTTTCTTGCGTTTTTCATCAATCAAACCTCCATTTCACCTGTAAAAACTTTCATCCAGCTTCCATTTATCAAGCTCTGGATCAGTTGTCTGTAGACCAGTTGTCGTAGACGAATTGTCCGGGGACCACTTGTCGTTAGACGAGTTGTCGGTAGACGAGTTGTCGTGACACCGTCTGATACCCACTTTAGTTATTTTTCCACAATTCTACTGTCACTACTGTCACTACCTACTGTCACTTGCATACTGCCAGTGCAGGCGCCTTATACCTATGCAATTAACTGTATACTATAGGATATAATACTTAACTCTGGTTGGTCCAACAATTAACCTGGAATGGAATTCCCTTGAGTATGCGACACCTCCCAGGCTGTTCTCAATTTCACAAACTGTTGAGGACTGTTTTTTTCGCTTGATCTCGGCCGGGAGCACCTCTGAATAGGTATCTTGAAGGGGCGCTATATAAATTACGATAGATTGGTTGGATAGATGGATTGACTGATTGATTGGATGGATTGACTGATTGATTGGATGGATTGACTGGTTGGTTGGTTGATTGATTTATTGATTGATTGATTTATTGATTGATTGATTGATTGATTGATTGATTGATTGATTGATTGATTGATTGATTGATTGATTGATTGATTGATTGATTGATTGATTGATTGATTGATTATCATTAGCATGCCGCGACGCAAGACTGGCAAGAAGGTTCAATTTACAGACTTCTCCTAAAAGAAGAGTACTTAATCTCTGACGAATGAATTGGTTCATTTCAATCTCTTGTAAGTTGTAGACCTACATCTTAAAACCAACAGATTTCACAGCAGACACATTCAGAATTTGCACAAATCAACAAACGCAACAGTATACAGACGACTTTCATTCAAGTGACGCATTGAACACAGAAAAGTAAAACCATTTCAAATAATTATGAACCACAATAATATTTGTTATAGGCCTAAATGAACGCTGTTACTAATCATCAATGGACGCAATTCTGACTAGGGGCCTAATAAGATCACCTAGGCCTATAGGTCTACACCCATATTTTTGCCAATTTTTTTGGTAATATTAATTAGGGCTGTACCGCTTGGTGTTCGCTTCGTGGCTGAATAGTTGCGCTCAGACCGGATACGGCTGCCATAGTGAGCTGGGCTTTCATTAACTATCATTGACTCAGTGGCGTAGCCAGTTATTTTTTCATGGGGGGGCAGTGGGGTGGCAGCTTAAAATGATGGGGTGGCTACCGTTGGCAATTAAAGCGTGCATCGGCATCGGTATATTGCCATAGACTATGTATTTTTAGATTTTGGATATATAACAGTATTGGACATAATACGCAAGCAAGCATCACTAGCTTGTCTGTCCCACAGTGCACTATAGTGGCCTGTCCAACTTTCCCTTCACCCACCCTATAAGAAGTTGTACAGGAAGTTGTATAAAAAATAAATTAAGTCAGAAATTATATAACATTGTTTAATTCTTTATCACTCGTAAGAGTAAAATGTAAAACAAACGCAGGGATTGGGGGGTAGCTGGGGGGCAGCCCTTTCATTTGGGGGGGCGGCTGCCCCCTTGCCCCCCCCCCCCCGTAGTTACGCCACTGCATTGACTCTTAGGCCTACAATCTATTTTGCTTTCGGTGACGATTTCTAAGTTTAGTTAAACAAGTTCCAATCCTAGTTTACGCAGATTGGCAGAATGATGTAAAAAATTGCATATAGTTAAGTAGGTTAGCTGCTTACTCTTAGTTTATGTACTAATTAATAGATCTGAAACTTTTGCTTACATTTCAAATTTTCAATGTTGTCTGTAGACCTATTCTGTACACTATTCGCAGGCTATATAGTTGGTCCAATTGTTCGTATTCGGTAGAATAGTCATATATTATAATCACCTATTTGGTACAGCCCTAATAATTATTATTAGTAGTATTAATATCATTATTACTAATATTATTGTACGAATTATCAGGATAATTTTCTAGGACAGAAACGACAGGAATTGTTCTGCGACATTTGAAAGCTGACAACATCATTCTGTATACTGATTAAGTCGACTTGATCAAATCACACAAATCGCAGACATCAAAGAGGGACTTAATCAAATCATCGATCCATGGCTAATCGTGATTACATGGAAGAAACACGATTAATGATTATGCAGTTGGAGGCGCACTCAAGTAAACTTAATACTTGTATCTAATTATTCACAGTAGACTAAAAATTAATAATTATGTTTCAATCATTCAAGTAATCAGTCAAACAAATAATAGTAATTAAACGTCAATTAATTATAATTCAATCAATCCAGGGACCGACCCATCAATCCATCGGGTCTTGCTCCAAATATCTGGCTGACGTTGTGCTTCGATCGTCCTCATTCAGCTTCCTCCCACCATCCACTTCGTTCATCCAACCTCTTGGTTCCTCGCGCTAGAACTGCTATATGGCTCAGACTCGATCATTTGTCTCAATTGGTCCTTCTCTTTGGAATGCGCTTTCGTCTTCTGTTCGCTCTACAATTCTGTATGGCAGGACTTCTGTCTTTTTCCTTCTCTCATCTCAGCACCTGCTTCTTCTCGCAGGGCCTTGTGCACTGGGAGCACTTCTGAACGGTTCATTAGGTGGCGCTATGGTGGGTACCGGTATGTTCGCTGCCTTGCAGCCGGAGGGTTGCAGGTTCGAATCCACCTCAAGCCGCCGCGTACTGACCTTGGGCAGGTTCTTCACTCGCAATTCAGCGTGAAACTCGGATTCAGTGTCCGCGCTGTTGTCGGGAGCGTTTCTGAGTAGGTAGGCTATCCTGAAGTAGCGCTATAACAGGTGCACGTACATGCATATAAATGGTTAAGTACAATGCAACACAATCCAGAAATCAATCCATCCATCAATCAACCTTGCAACTAATCAATCACATAATCATGTGCATCTACATGTATATAGAACTTGGTCAATCAAAAAAATCACTTTAAATCAACTATATTTAAACGATAAGTTAATTGCTTCGCAGTAAATGGAAAGACAGCCGCAGTAGAAACACAATCAATGACGTTACAAAATCCGACAAAATCAGCAAAAACAAAATTCGCCTGAAATAAATATTCGATACCTGGTCTAAGATAATACCCTGTCTGCCCCGCCCCTCTCTGAAATCATTGTTTCTCCGTCAGCGCTCGTGAATAAGTTGGTGCCCTGCGCTTGACATTCGAGTCGTGCGCTTTGGAGAGTACGGATAAGATTACGACAGTCAAACTCTAGGTCTACACCTATTGTGGAAACAATGGTGCTTCCTGGAATTGACAACGATTGGCTTTGATACGGAGCTGTTGCCTGTTGTTTTCTTCATTGGCAACCTTCAACACAACGACTAGTCTGATGTACACGGAAGCTTCTGAAAATGGCAACCGTTGTCTCAACTACAGCAACGGTTGTCCATGAAATGAAGGACAGAAAACTTCTTTCAGCCAGATTCTTTAGAGCCATAATTGCACAACAAGAGCATGAAGAGTTGATCAGATAGAAAACTCTTCAGCTACACTTTTCAACAGGCTCGATCCAATAACGTCCCACCCCCAAGTCTCTTTCCCTCTGGAACTGTTGTGGGACCCGTACGACCAACCTGGATCTGCAGAGAGGGCACATGGGTCCCATCCATGGTGAGAAATACCCGAGGGGTTGGGGTTTCATGGACCCCATCTAATGTCGGGTTACATATGCCCACTATCTCGTCTGAATCTTATTGCCGAGAGTGGATGAATCCGGAATTGATATTGGAAGTAGCAACAGAGCCTTGAACGATGAGATGAAACAAAGAAGACAGCATCACGAGGTAGAGACTAGACTGAAGAGATGCTCCTATTGTTGCGGCAGCCGGTGCTGCCGATCGAACTCCATGCGCCATCTGGTGACTAGATGCCTGACGACCGGTTTCAGTGGCTGAGTCTTTGTAGTCGATGAATTCTTCCTCCGCATCATCGTCATCATCACCATCCATCTCTCCAACCTGATCGTTTTCATCGTCCTCGTCATATGATGGATCTGAATATGCAAAAACGTGACAATTATGCACCGAACTGAATCTAATATTCTAAGCTGATCTAATATGAACATTTGTAAAGCACTTCTAACTGCAGAGCTGCTCAGAAGCGCTCTCAGCGTGACACGCCCGTGAAAAGAGAACGGTCTTTATAAGCAGCGAAGATATGCAGGTGAATTCCACAATAATCCTACAGCCAGTAAATAAGTAAGCTTTTAGTTTACGGATAAACTATTTGACTGACAAGTGAAGGCAAACTAGAAAATGCATAAAATATTACTAATAATAAGATCTTGCACATTCTAGGCATCCCAGAAAGGTATTCCTTATTCTTTTTTAATATCTGACAGATCCGAGAAAACGTCTGTGAAAATAACAATAAAAACAACAACAACAATAATATAATAATAACATCATTCCAGGTTCGTAGTCTTTTTCAGCAGTTTCTGGACATTTTTTTAACCCACCTGCAGCATCATCCTTAATATCTTTGGTAAAAACGATCATAATAATAACAACAACAACAACAGTAGCAGGAATAACAATATCTAGCTATAACAATAGGCCTATCTCTGTTTCATCTTGCTTACCAACAGTTATGATAATTATTGGCCTTTATTCTGATAAATTATGTAACTGACTTGATCTTCGAAGGTCTGGGCTACCAACAACACAGCCTATAGCTATCTTGATGTATTAAAATTAATGGCACAATAGAACTGATTCGATTCAATTAACAAGCAGGTTATTAATCCCGCTGGAAAGCCCTATACCAAGGTTGTTGAGCTGGAGAAGCGGAGTGGTGAAATGGAGGGATACGGGTCGACCAGCTCCCGCTCGGGACATCGCCTGGACCCTCACAGCGTACGTCGTTCCTTCCAGGAGACCACTCAACGAAAAGGAACGACTCTCCTAACACAGAAATGTAATGTAATGTAATGTAATGTAAATCTTCGAGAATTTCTCAGCGCCCACAAAAGCCACGTCAGGGAGACCAGCTTATTCACCGGCGCTATATCAAATCAAGTCCGCAATAGCCAGAGCTGCCGTTTTCGTTCCGGTGCCAGGTCAAAATCCGGGGAGGTCAAGCGAGGTCAAGGTCAAGTGAGTTAGTGAAATGCAATGCGGACGCTTTCACGTAGATTCAATCAAATATTTTTCTGTTTCAATTCAATTGTTTCTTTCAATTTCAAGTCCTTCCCTCACAATTATTGAAGAATTGCCCCTAAGCACCATCGACTGTTGTTTGGTCAATGGATAGCAAAACAATCACAACAGTCATAATTATGTGCGTGTGCAAGTCTGAGCGAGTGAGTTATCAGTTGAGTCTGTCTGAGCGAGTGAGTTATCAGTTGAGTCTGTCTGAGCGAGTGAGTGAGCAGTTGAGTCTGTCTGAGCGAGTGAGTGAGCAGTTGAGTCTGTCTGAGCGAGTGAGTGAGCAGTTGAGTCTGTCTGAGCGAGTGAGTGAGCAGTTGAGTCTGTCTGAGCGAGTGAGTTATCAGTTGAATCTGTCTGAGCGAGTGAGTGAGCAGTTGAGTCTGTCTGAGCGAGTGAGTGAGCAGTTGAGTCTGTCTGAGCGAGTGAGTGAGCAGTTGAGTCTGTCTGAGCGAGTGAGTTATCAGTTGAATCTGTCTGAGCGAGTGAGTGAGCAGTTGAGTCTGTCTGAGCGAGTGAGTGAGCAGTTGAGTCTGTCTGAGCGAGTGAGTGAGCAGTTGAGTCTGTCTGAGCGAGTGAGTGAGCAGTTGAGTCTGTCTGAGCGAGTGAGTTATCAGTTGAATCTGTCTGAGCGAGTGAGTTATCAGTTGAGTCTGTCTGAGCGAGTGAGTGAGCAGTTGAGTCTGTCTGAGTGAGTGAGCGAGCAGTTGAGTCTGTCTGAGTGAGTGAGCGAGCGAGCAGTTGAGTCTGTCTGAGCGAGTGAGTGAGCAGTTGAGTCTGTCTGAGCGAGTGAGTTATCAGTTGAGTCTGTCTGAGCGAGTGAGTGAGCAGTTGAGTCTGTCTGAGTGAGTGAGCGAGCAGTTGAGTCTGTCTGAGTGAGTGAGCGAGCGAGCAGTTGAGTCTGTCTGAGCGAGTGAGTGAGCAGTTGAGTCTGTCTGAGTGAGTGAGTGAGTGAGTGATTGTGAGTAATGAGTGAGTGAGTGAGTGAGTGAGTGAGTGAGTTAGTTAGTGAGTTAGTGAGTTAGTGAGTTAGTGAGTTAGTGAGTGAGTGAGTGAGTGAGTGAGTGAGTGAGTAGTGAGTGAGTGAGTGAGTGAGTGAGTGAGTGAGTGAGTGAGTGAGTGAGTGAGTGAGTGAGTGAGTGAGTGAGTGAGTGAGTGAGTGAGTGAGTGAGTGAGTGAGTGAGTGAGTGAGTGAGAGTAGGTAACAAACGGATCAGAAAGCCCAGACAAAAGAATTGCGGGGGAGGTGATGGGCCAAAAGATAGCCCAACAAAAGGATGCGAAGATAAACCAACAAAAGAAGCATGACGTCAGCAACAGATGTGGTTATCGATACCCCTTTTAATGCCTGGATTTCTTAGCCCACTGGTTTATAAATCGACACACTTGGCTGAGCACTGGATGCTGAGGAGGCTGAGGTGGCAGGCCCCACCCCCACCCCCACCCCCAGCTGGCTGCGCCAGCGGGATTTCTGCTGATGCTGCTGCAGCTGCTGCTGCTATGAGTAAGCCTTTTTAAAACCTAGCATTATAATTTTTGCTAATACGTAGACAGACAAACAGGGGTTACGAAGCAACTAACCACACACACTCGCACTACAGTGGAATTGTGTGAACCTGAAATCCACCCCCACCCACTCCCACCCCATGCAGACTGGCTGAATTGCCCAATGGAATTATCCCTTCTGCTGCATTAGATGCACAAACAGCATGCGAGGTATTGCCCACTGGAATTACCCCTTCTGCTGCCGTATCTTCTGCTGCTGCTGTAGCTGCCCACATAGCAGACTGGCTGTGGGTATACGGCTAAAACCATCAGAATAATAGACGAGAAAACATAGACAGACACACAGGAATTACAACAGACGCACACACAAACTCTACGTTGGCATTGAACCATCTGCCGAAATCATTAGCATTACTAATAACTGCTGATGCGAGTCCACCCCTCTGGCAAAGGGCAAGCATTATCGCACATCGCTTTTGATCAATTCTTTGCAGTGTAACACCACTGCTGATGTACTTGAGCATGCATAGACAGACACGGCGTAATACTGAGCGGCACACACACATACACAACATCTGTCGCTGCAACTGCAGCAGCCAAGTCAAGCATGGACGCACAAATCGTTTGATCATTTCTTTGCATTGTAACGCAGCAATTGATGTACTTGTACGTGTATAGACAGGCACCCATTAATAATGACCAGCACACACCAACACACACACGCACACACACGCGAACACACGAACACACACGCACACGCACACGCACACACGCACACACGAACACACACACGCACACACGAACACACACGCACACGCACGCACACACGAATACACAAGCACACACACACACGAAGATACAAGCCCACACAAACCCACGCACACGTGCTATGAGCTAACATTGCAATTCCAATCATTTGCTTAGGACATAGAACGGCAATTGTAGGAAATGACATTGGTCGGTCGTATAAGCTTAAAAATTAATCATTTTACAAGAAGCTGGGGGCCTCATTGTATTTCTTATTCTGGTGAAGCGGACGCCGCACACGCTGCATTCGGGACCATGAATATACAATGAACAACGAATATTATAATAGTCGAACCCGGATAGGCATTCAAACAGACACACACTGAATTTCCCCTTCTACGGCTGCTGAGGCAGCCAGCCATGCATATACTTTCCCATTATGCAGCTGCTGCTGTTAATGCAGATGCCCACGCAGCAGCCAGATCCACGGGTATATGACTAAAAACCACCATTATAATAGAGATTACCACACACCTATCCACAGGCGCATTCTCACTACGTCAGCGTATTTCCCATTCTGCGACAGCTGCTACAACCACTCATGGATATACACGTTTTTCCCCAGAGCGCTGACATTGCACAATGTTTCTGTTATGCTCTTGTAATAGATGCAAACATCTAGCCAGTCAACCACACATACTCAGCCGAATAACCAAAAGTACCCTATGTGCAGCTGCGCCGAATATAAAACCACTATCCTAGGGAATACCAACGGCCATCTGTAAAAGCTAAAAACCGCGTATTTTGGTTTTTCCATTTTTTCAAACTATTGCACAACGCGTTGAAATCTGCAGACGGTCATCCAACCAGACATGCAAACATATTTGTTGCACCACACAGGGGCAATCTATTGTCAAGGTGGGTTATAAAAAGCCGGCTCCAATCGGTGTTTAATCACATGATTTCCAGAGCATCGACCGTTTGCCAACTTGAACCTGGTGGAGACGTCTTCAACACGTAGATTCGACAGCATCATCCGTTTGATATCTTCAACCTGGGACCGAGGCCTGCCGTCTTCTACACAGCTTTTCGAGCCCAGCACGTTCTTCTTCAACCTTCAGAGTTCTGCCAACTTGAGCCTTTACTGCAGCTATGGACGCAAGTTAGTGTACTACATTTGAACGCATATCTTCTAAACATATTTATTTAATATAATACACTATGCTTTATAGATCTATATACCTTAAATTTCTTTGCGTCTTCGCTTTCGCCTCGCATAAACAATATTGTATAAGATATTAGACCTTCACTTTAAACGCAACTTACAATTATCTTTTTCTTTCTTCAGTTTCTAAACTTCGATCAGAAATTCATCAGCTCAAAAAGAAAGAGGAGAGTCTTATGGCCAGAATACAAGAGCTGAGTATGTATTCTCTATAATATTTTCCATTATTTTTACTTATAGAAACTGTCTTCGTCATTTATTGCTTAAAGTCATACATGATTAATGACAGCATGCTTAAAAATAATTGAATTTTCTTCAAAATACGATATCTTAAATATTTATATTATTTTAAATCACTATAGTGAATCTTATAATTATATTGCAGAAAGAATACGTGGTGCTAATGAAAGCTCCAACCCTCGTGATGTGAAACGTTCGAGTTAGTATTTGTAGGCCTACATACAATCATATGAAGCCTTTCTTTATCGTATGGTAATACACATTTCATTCTATTGGCAAAAGACCCCAACAGCAAAGCTATATGGCAGACGTATGGTATTTGTATATATTTCTCGCCCATAAAGGGCTGCTCATACAATATGGTAATACACATTTCATTCTATTGGCAAAAGACCCCAACAGCAAAGCTATATTGTAGACGTATGGTATTTGTATATATTTCTCGCCCATAAAGGGCTGCTCATACAATATGGTAATACACATTTCATTCTATTGGCAAAAGACCCCAACAGCAAAGCTATATTGTAGACGTATGGTATTTGTATATATTTCTCGCCCATAAAGGGCTGCTCATACCATATTATAATACACATTTCATTCTATTGGCAAAAGACCCCAACAGCAAAGCTATATTGTAGACGTATGGTATTTGTATATATTTCTCGCCCATAAAGGGCTGCTCATACAATATGGTAATACACATTTCATTCTATTGGCAAAAGACCCCAACAGCAAAGCTATATTGTAGACGTATGGTATTTGTATATATTTCTCGCCCATAAAGGGCTGCTCATACCATATGGTAATACACATTTCAATGTAGTTGTTTGCGAATAAATGGCTTTAGCATCATACTATCTTCCTTGCGTTGTGACTTTAAACAATAATACCTTTATAATTTTGTCTCTTACAGGACTTGAGCAAGTTATTGTTGCGCCTCATGCCCCTTCGAATCCACAGCATCCAGAGCGTCGGGCAGGGCCCTCTTCTGCAGCATCAAATACAGAACCAACAAGTAAGTGCATAACAAACCTGTACCATTCGCATACAAAATATTTTGACCATGTAAGACTCTAACGAAAATATTTTTTCTTACTATCTTTAGTAATTCGCTGCATATTTTAAAAAAAAAAAAATTCTTTTTAATTACAGTGGCGATTTTGGACGTGGAAGATTCCATCTTGATGAGATCTGCCGAGGAGGCTGAACTAGCCGACATGTGGGGGCCCATGAGCGATCAGGAGTTGTTGGGATATGTCTTACAAATAGAAGCGGAGGAAGCAAAGAAAAAAGAAGCAAGAAAGCTGGAACGAGGAAAAATGCCAGGTATTGACGGCATGAATTTATTTATTTATTTGTTTATTTTTCTTTCTTTCTTTTTCTAATCAATCCATTTTTTAGACAATAAATATTTTTAAACAAAGTACGACATCTAATTGTAACAAATTGAAATAAAGAATGAAACGCTTCAATAAATGAAACATTTAAATTTTCTTTTCTGTATTTTTTAGCGAAAAGACGACTTGAATCGCCCGACGTAAGCGTAAAGCCCAAGGAAAAGAAATTTAGTAAGTGAATTTTAAATGAATTTACGCTCAAAGTACGTTCAAAAATAAATGTACACTATTTCTTGAATTATATCAATTTGTGTATAATAAAACTTATTCTTTTTATTCTTGCAGATTCTGAAGGAACCGGAATTATTACATTCAAGGAGTCGGGCGGGGAAGGATCATCATCCGGCGGCCAGAGTGCACCAGCGTGTAAGTTATTACCATCATCTCTGAAAATCCTATACTATATTTACATAAATTGAGATTATTTCACATATTACCTGGAATACACAAGCAAAAACACGTGCATTGTATTATATGTTTAGATTTTTTTTTCTTGCGCTCTTACCAATCACGAACACCAATTTGTATTGCTGTTTAGGCCGATGTGACTCTTGCCATTCTTACAAGTCAACACTGACGAATGGTCTCTGCGAAACCTGCTTGAAGCACAAAGAATGTGTGAGATGCAAGTGTCGAAGGCCATCGCGTTTCTTCCGTTCTGGACAAGATCTGTGCATTACCTGCATGAAGAAAGAGCGCAATCCCTCCGTGCGTACAGCGACACAGAACGCATTTATGGACATCACCTTTCCAACGCCGGACACAGCGGACGTCCATGGCATGCTGGTGGAAGAAGCTCAGCAGATGATCAGTGCTTTGGAGGAGACCGTCAGAGATGAAGGGTGAGTTTGTGTTACGCACAAAGTTGTATATTTTTCTTTATAATTAGAACATTGTCAATTCACAGCTGATTGGACTTAGTATAATTTTCTCTCCAAATTGTGGAATATGGAAAAAATTTCTGTTATTGCATTTACAATATATTCAGGATTGATTCAATCTTTGCACACTTAAACAAATTCTTGCACACTTAAACAAATTCTTGCAGACTTAATCAAATTCTTGCAAACTTAGACAATTCTTCTTTGCCCATGTGCAGTCTTAATTCTGATCTTACTCTCATTTACACTTTCCCTCTATAAATTTCGTTCTATATACAATATGCATATTATATGCAGAAAATTAACGAAGTTGTATAATGATTCTTTAGGCCGGTGAAATGGTATGTGGCAATAGATGTGGAATTTCAAAGAGAGTGCTCCGAAGGCGAAAATAGAACCATCGCCTACTTCAAGTCCATACCATCTACTCTACTACATCCATCGCAGATACCAGATCAAGTGCAAGATGCCATCCAAAGAATCGACGAATTGGTAGATACTTTCGCAACTCAAAATTCGGGGTGGGTAGTCAGCAGTGTGGCCAATTTTAAATTATCTAATGCTATATACGATCCAATTGGGGCATCTAGCTATATTCCAACTCCAAGATATTTGATTGGGAAACATGCAACATTGAATATTCAAAACACAGACGACCAGTGTTTCCTCTATAGCATCTTATCTGTGTCGCATTTCAAAACCAACAATCCTCAGCGCGTAAGTCACTATGAGCCATATCTAGACGAACTTGAAACTAAAGGCTTGAAATTTCCTATGACAATCGATCAAATTCCTCTTTTCGAAACCATGAATGCCGATTATTCCATCAATGTGTTGTACTTCAACCCCGATGACAAGTCCTTTACGCCCCTATACGCAAGTGCTCACAGGGGTAGGAAACACATCGTTTCCCTTCTTCTGCTTGATGACGGTGTTAAGCGCCACTACATTACAATACGGAATCTTTCTGCTCTTTTAAGAGGAAGAAATTCGCACACTGGCGGAAGGATTTTTCCTTGTCCTTATTGCTTGTACTGTTTTACCACTGCTGCTGGGAAACACACACACATGGATGAATGTGGCAAGCACGGCTTGCAGTCTGTGCGCTACCCAAAACCTGAAAATTCAAATTTGTCATTTACAAACACACAGCATGAAATGCCTGTTCCATATGTAATATATTCGGATTTCGAGAGCTATCTATCGCCAAACGAAACATCTGTCGGAAATTCAACCAAAATTCTCGATACTCACACGCCTAGCGGTTTCTGCTGCTTGACGGTATCGTCTTTTCCACATTTGAATGACAACGAGCCATACACTTACTCGGGACCGGACGTAATGTCCCATTTCTTTTCTCATATAAAATCCGAACAAAATCGTATAAATAAAATTTTGGCTACCAACACACCCATGAAAGCGTTGACCCAGCAGCAGCGGATAGAGTTTGATTCTTGCACTGCTTGCCCTTCTTGCTCCATCGCTCTTTCTGGAATCAACAAAGTTCGACACCACTGTCATCTGACTGGTAACTTTGTTTCTGCTCTTTGCTCTCCTTGCAATCTAAAAATGAAATTTCGAAAGCCCACAAAATCTAAGAAAGGCAAATCTGCAAACTATCTGCTTCCAGTCATCTTCCACAACCTTAAAGGTTATGATTCTCATCTGATTCTCAAAAACATGACAAAGGAGTTTGCAGCGCAAGAAATAAATGTCATTGCAACCAACATGGAAAAATATCTTTCGTTCGAAGTCAATAATATACGCTTTTTGGATTCCCTCCAATTTCTAAACTGCGGTTTGGACGTGTTGGTGAAAAATTTATCGAAAGAGGATGATTCCAAATTCAATCATTTGCGGCGAATATTTCCGGCCGAATACAAACTGCTTTTGCGTAAGGGGGTATTTCCCTACGAATACATGACTTCAGCCTGCAGAATGACCGAAAGGACTCTGCCGCCCAAAGGCTGCTTTTTCAGTAAATTGACGGACGAGGACATTTCGCAAGACGACTACGAATATGCACAGAAAATTTGGCAGACTTTTAATATGACGACTATGCAGGACTACCACGATCTGTATTTGAAGACTGACGTCATTTTACTGGCCGATGTTTTCGAATCTTTTCGTGCCATGTCCTTGGACTTTTACAAACTGGACCCGCTTCATTACTACAGCAGCCCCGGCCTGAGCTTTGACGCGTGCTTGCGCATGACAAATGTAAATTTGGACTTGATTACAGACCCGGACATTTACCTGTTTGTGGAGCGGGGCATGAGAGGTGGCGTTTCCATGATTTCTAATCGGTATGCAAAGGCTAACAATCCGTATCTCGCTCAAGGATACGACCCGAACATTCCAAACAGTTACATCATGTATTTGGATTGTAACAACCTCTACGGATATGCCATGTCCGAGCCGCTCCCGACGGGTAAATTTAGATTTTTGGACGAAGATGAAATTGACGATTTTGACTTGGCCTCTAAATCGACAGACGACGATTTTGGTTATATTTTGGACGTGGACTTGGACTATCCTTCTCATCTTCACGACGATCACAACGACTACCCCCTTGCACCAGAGACGCTTCACATACGACCAGACATGATATCCCCATACGCAAAATCTGTTTCACAGAAAATTTCGGCTAAAATCGGTACCGGAGTCACAAAGTTGGTGCCCAATCTCATGGCAAAGACCCGGTACGTCGTGCATTACCGAAATCTTCAATTCTATCTTAAAATGGGCATGATTTTGACTAAAATTCATAAAATCCTCGAGTTTCGGCAAAGTCGATGGCTGAAGCCATATATCGACTTCAACACTTCCAAACGGCAGGTTGCAAAATCTTCCTTTGAAAAAGACCTCTTTAAATTAATGAATAACTCAATTTACGGAAAAACAATGCAAAATAATCGGAAGCACCTGACCGTGAAGCTTGTCACCAGCGCGAAACGAGCCAAACGTTTCGTGGCCCGCCCAAATTTCGAGTCGTACAATATCATAAACGATGATTTGACCGTCATAAAATTAATAAATTCAAACGTGCTCCTCAACAAACCCCTATATGCTGGTATGTGCATTTTGGACATTTCAAAATTAAAGATGTACGAGTTCCACTACCAGCATATAATCCCCATTTATGGATCTGCCTGCAAACTCCTTTTCACAGACACTGACAGTCTGTGTTACCACATCTTCACAAAGGACATTTACACAGACATGCAGCACAACTTATCCGAGTATGACACTTCCGATTACCCCTGTGAGCACTTTTTGCACAGCCGCTCCAACGCAAAGGTAATTGGAAAGTTCAAGGATGAATGCAATGGGGATGCTGTTGTCGAATTTTGTGGCCTTCGCTCAAAAATGTATAGTTTGCTCTTGGCGGGCGAAAAGGAGAAGAAGACCGCCAAGGGGATCAAAAGGGGGTTCGTTAAAAAATATATCAGACACGCAGAATATAGGGCGTGCATTTTTGAGGAAAAGCCCACTAGCTCCAAATTCTGTGTGATTCAGAGTAAGAATCATGAATTACACACTGTTGAGTTGCGAAAGACTGCCCTTTCTCCGTACGACGACAAACGTTTCTTATTAAATTCGTCGGATTCATTTGCATATGGCCATGTTGACATTGCATTATATAAAGACAATTGATGTTATATATTATCTGAAATGCTATGTTTTGATTTAAATGTATATATTAGATTTGAGCATATTATAGTTTGATTTGCGATTTATATTAATAGAGAAAGAGACACTCCTAAGGATTCTGCTTGCATGTTTGTCTGTGAATAAAGAAATTTTGTTGAAGAAAAAAAAAATGCAAAACAAGTTCACTGTGTCTGTTCTTTAGTTCGCTATAATACAAATAAAAGACCAATTCCACATGACAGAACTTTATTCAGAAATGCTTAGATTTAAAGTCCGAAAGGATTGCATTGAGTGCATGATACAAATCCCAATTGATTTGAATGATCTAAAGAGCAATAACATGGCATGGCGTTTTTAAGTTCTGGCAAATGTTCGTGGAGCTGGGCAATTTTCAGAAGAAGGCTGTCCCATTCGTCCAGCCGTAGAGCGATGCCGCTGCGAGTTGGTCTCTCCTTGGTGGTGTTTGGTGGTAGAAAGTAGCGCCGAATATTCACACATCTGAAGTCCTTGGAAATCGTTGCATAATAGCGACCGCCGAGGTGTTGGTAGACGTCAACAGGTTGATTCGCCTTCATCAGTTGCACATTTCTGTCCAGTTCGTCCAGACAAAAACGAAATCTCGCCCAAGCGGATTTGTTGAAGGATACTCCCTTCTTTGTTGGATAGCTTTTGACTCCATCTTCTGCATATTCGCGTATATGCACCATTAGCTCATTCTTGTAGTAGCTAGCTGTGAGATACCGATTGTTGCCTATAGACTCTTTGAATTGCATAGCCTAGAGAAACACAAAATAAGAGAAGAATTTTGAGTTATATTGTAAATATTCATACAATTGCTTCTTTACACATGACCATCAATATAAAATATCTCCATCAAAAGAAAGTTTAAAGAAAATTCTATCATACTTACTGGAATTGGTACGAGAGTTCGTGCTGCAGCCATCTTTCGCCGTAGTAAGTGTCGAATAAGCTCGCATCGAAAATGAAATAGAAATGATTCCAGCCCGTTCAATTGCCCTTTTATAATATGAGTATTGCACAACCATAAGAAAGAATTGCATGTAAAAAATAGAATTGGGGAATTAACAGAATCATGGGAAATTTATTATGCGCTGGATAGAAATAGCCTTATAGCATAAAGAAAAAAAAAATAATTGCCTAGTCAAGTGTGTTTGGGAAATCCCGCTGGCGCATCCAGCTGGGGGTGGGGGTGGGGGTGGGGCCTGCCACCTCAGCCTCCTCAGCATCCAGTGCTCAGCCAAGTGTGTCGATTTATAAACCAGTGGGCTAAGAAATCCAGGCATTAAAAGGGGTATCGATAACCACATCTGTTGCTGACGTCATGCTTCTTTTGTTGGTTTATCTTCGCATTCTTTTGTTGGGCTATCTTTTGGCCCATCACCTCCCCCGCAATTCTTTTGTCTGGGCTTTCTGATCCATTTGTTAACTACTAGTGAGTGAGTGAGTGAGTGAGTGAGTTCTCTATGTACAACACACTTCCTGTACTGCCCTTTCTCGGTCTGCAGGTCTCTACCCCAGCCCCATATGTAGATTACCTATTAATCGCCCTTCCTCTTATTCCAGTCCAATTCATCTTAACGCACTCAATAACTTCTTCCAATCCACTGTGTCAAACACTTCTCAAGGTCCATATAGCATATTATGTATTATGTCCTGACCATGATATGTATGTTTGTCTCGTTACCCCTGGAAGGACTTTCGTGAGGGTTGAGGCTGCATCCGCAAACGAGCTGTGTCCCTGGGACATCTGACCCCAGATGACCCTGTAGCCGGACACCCTTGGTCCTCCTCCTCCTCCTCCTCCCTCCTTTCCAGTCGGTCCGTCCCAGTTGAGTTTAGCCGTGATGTTCGACTGACTGATGAAGAAACTGTGCTGCAGATTGGACGGCTCATCTGGCAGACGATTCGCTGGAAATAACAACGAAATTTTAGGTATAGGCCTAAAAATATTGAACCCCAATGAACCGGTTAAATTGCTTCTTTTTATATTCTTGTCTTATTTCTATGATTTAAGACAATAGGATTGTAACCCAAAGCAGTTACAATCTATTCCCAAGCTATAGTGCCGTTTGCCATTACAAATGTTATGTTGGTATAATTTTCCACCATTGGTTACTATAAAACTGGCCTACCATGAAACTCGGCCTACCTTACATTCGGACTGCCATAAAACTGGCCTATCATAAACTCGGCCAACCATAAACTGTCTATGAACCTGGCCTACCATAAAATCTGCCTAACCCTAACATAAAAATGGTCTACCATCAACCTGGCCTCCCATACACCTTGACTACCGTAAAGTATAACCTTTTCTACCACAACGGTGTCAAGCAAAAAAATAAGCTTAACATAACTGACCGACGTTTGGACAGTCTGGTCTGACTTTGCCAACGACCGGTGCCTCAAAGCAGGCAGGAGTGGCAAGGGTGAGGTGGTTGGTCGGACCAAGGACACCCTGATTCGTCACAGACTGGATGCGGATCAGGTACCGGCAGTCGAACCTCAGATCGTAGATGACAAAGGACGTTTCCTGTCACAAAAATCAAACAGCATATCGTTTGCTTCAAACTATTATTATAATGGGTATAATCAATCATAAGAGACAAAGAGATAATAATATTATTATATTTGTTTTTATTTGCTACCATTGCATGCCCATTCGACTAAATTCGCCTAAGATTTTTGCAGATATTCGTATAAATTATTCCATACTTATTGGCTTTTGTAAATTTTGTCTATATGTTGGCCTATAAGTTATTTTGTCGGTTTGTTTGTTTTGCCTGCTTGTGCATTTTTGGCTGTTGCCTCCAACCCAGTCTTTAGAGGCCAATATACGCGACAGAAACTCTTCTCTCGCCTCTGTCGGCGCAATAGGTAGCCTGCGCAATTCACATGTATCTCAGATGTCTCTTCTCTGCGGCGTTTGATACGGTGGACCATGATGAGCTCCTTCTGCAGCGACTACACTTCTCATTACCCTTTCATTCGTTTAAATCTTACCTTACAGATCGTACTCAGATGGTGCCACATGGTGGTCCTGGGTAACGCTACAGCGGCTATATAGAACACCCTGGGTCTTGGTTGAGTTGTAGGCGCCCCGTAGGAGTGGATCTTTTAGGTCGCTATTTTATTTTATTTTATGGTCGGCCTTAGGTCGCTATTGCAAGACCTCCACCTTTGGATGACCTCAAACAATCCTTCAAAGACTCAATTGGTCTGGTTCAGAACCAAACAACAGTTTACAACTTTAAGCTTGAATTTCAATTGCTGGCCTCGTTATTCCCTGACTTCACCTTTTTCTCCAGCCTTCATGACCTGGGTGTCAGTCACACTGATAGTGTTTGACGTTTACCGAACACTTACTTATCTCTCCTGACCCGCTCCTTTTATGATACTTGCCGCTGAGAAGGCGTGTATGAAAGAGAGAGAAAGAGACACATAGACAGGCAGACAGACAGAGACAGACAGACGGATAGAGAGAGCTAACAACACAGACATTGTTTGCCTGTTCTTTGCAGTGGATAGGTCATAATGTGGAGGCTTTACCAACCTGAGTGCTGCTTGACATAACCTTCGCCAGTCCATCATCCGGCACATGATCCGCGATGCATGCCTCGGGAGACCAGTAGACGAAGATCCTGTCCACCTCTGGACTTCCATCGTCCCGACCGGGCAGGGACCATGTCACGTTGGCCTTGAGGACTCCGTTGTGGAAGAAGGGTCGGTGGGCGACCAGCTGGAGTGGAGCGGCTGGAGTTGGGACGGAACGAACTGTGTTGACCGGGTGCTGCATTCGCGATCCAACCCCTGCTCATCCAGCAAGGACAGAAGGGAAACTGCCTTACTTACAGTCCACGGTTCAGCCAGTAGGCCTATATGAGGATTGTAGAAAAATAACTGGGGGTGGTCAGACGTTGATTTGTGTGGACTTGGGGTGTACAATGAGGACTTTACAATGGTGTCCTTAAAAAAGACAGGGATGGTGAACCCACACAGCCACCACCCCCCCCCTACCGGCAATTCTCACCCTGGGTGCACCCTCTTTGTTAGCTACATTTGCAAGAAGATAATGTCCCAAGAGTGGCGAGAGGCTTAACCGGTTCACCCCAATGGTGGTTTTTTTCAGAGATTTTAATCACAGCCAGCATGGTCTGCAGACGGGGGGGATTTGGTGGGTTGTTAGGCGTTCGAAGAATAAGGAAGTAACCTTATCTCAGCTGATCAATAATTCGTTGAAACAAGAGCAGAATAATTATTGAGGTCATACGGACGCTTCAGAAAAGCAGCGAAGATTTAATTCTTTTTGTGGTATTACACTACAGCCTAGCACAGAATGGTCTGATCACAGAATGATCTATAGTAGGCCTATCTTCGTTTATAGAAAATGTATAATTATTTCAAACCGCGTCTTGGTACAGATTACATAAAAAAATAATGGTTTATAACAATAACAATTAACTTAATTAAGGGCAGCCCAATTGTGGAAATTACAGTGGAAGAAGAGGTGAGATAGCCAGAGAGAGAGACAGACAGACAGACAGAGACAGACAGAGACAGAGACAGAGAGACAGAGAGAGACACACAGAGACACAGAGACAGGAAGAGAGAGAGAGTGTGTGTGTGTGTGAGAGTGAGTGAAAGAGAGAAAGAGAGACAGAGAGATATAGAGAGGCAGAGACCGGCAGACATAGACAGACATACAGAAAGACATAGACAGAGACAGAGAAAGACAGAGAGGCAGAGCGAGAAAGGGAGAGACCTTGTTTGTCTGTTCTCGGCAGTGGATAGGTCATAATGTGGAGGCTGACTTTGTCGCTCTTCAGCCGCTTTTCGCCATATTGACAGATCGCCAGAATCTGAAAGTATAGAGCATCAACCTCACAAATTAAAGCTACATCTAAGAGACAGACTGACATAGCGGACCACGTTGAGAAGATTTAACGGAGCATTGTGTGCCAATCTCGCCTTCCGAAATACTCTCATAATTATCATCGTTTATGGTTAATCAACTAAACTGGCTTCCAACATACATGTAAAGTGTTTGCTCTGGTCCTCAAGTCCAAACTGAGTCATGCGCCGAAATATTATCTCACTAGTTCTCCTCTCGTAATGATTCGTTCTCCATCGACCTCTCCATTCTTTGCGTACAGTGCAGGTCTGACTGGTTTGTCCCGTTAGCCATAGACAACTAGATTGCTCAAGCTCGACCCTGTTATGTAATTGGACGCTGCTTATGGAATTTTTCCATTCCCCACTCTACATGGGACTATTCTTTCTGGATTGCAATGTACAATACATCTCTCTCTTTTTAAGACCTTTTTTCTCCTGAGGTTCTCGCACTGGGAGCACTACTGAATGGCCACAGCTGTGAGTGGCACTATAGAAATTAGCCTACTATTTACCTTACATTACATTGCAATTTGCATCATCTGCGCATCTTCAAACCATCAGAGTCTTCATTGAGGAACTTGGTCAAACAGACTGTTGTTTGGACACCTAATGCTCTGAGATTCTACATAGCCTAATGTTCAACTACGTGTACAATAATTGGAGTTCATGATTCATTCTCAGGAACTGACTTGAACAAAGTAGGTCGTGTCTGGTTCGAGGTCAGGTATTTGGAACATTAGCTGGTCCCCTGTCACCATCTGACGAACGTCAGTTGACGACTGCAGGCCACCAGTCTTCGATTTCTTACTCCAAGAAATCTGCAAAAAATTCTCGCAATGTCATCATTATTTAATATTTCAAATGAAGTATAATTTGAAAATAGGTTTGATTTTTCAGAGAACACTTCATGTAGTATTGGTGGAATTTAAAAAAGATTAATAATTAATAACCGGTAGATTTTTAAGAGAATGCTTTGTTCGCAGTGTTAATCCAGACATCACTAGAGGGAGAAATTCACCCAGAAATGAAAAATTGTCTCCTATAAAAATTTGACAAAATGATAGTAGGCCTATTCAGTTGCTGTTCACGCTACTGTACATGTAGACCTATCACATAAACGATTATACTATGCCGCAATATTATCTACCATTGTCTATATGATTGTAAGGTTGCTATTTACTAGTACCGGTACCGTATAATATACATGTATGATACTATCATATTATAATGGGTGGAATTTACTAAATATTATATTTTCACAAGTACTATTTTCGAACGACTACACGTAAGATAAGAGAAATGACACACCCGCCCAACTACATTTTTGACAGTTTCTCACCCTTTCATTCATTCATTTCAAAGAATTTATATAGCGCCCCTTCGAGACGACTACTCGGAAGCTCTCCCGGTCTCAGACTGGCCAGTACGACAGTTTTGAGATGTGCATATAGACTACAGAGTCATGCTGGGTAGACCTTGGGGAACATGCGCAGCAACAAAGAGATCAAACTCCGAAGTGAGGGTTAAGTGACCAAACACCGAGAAGGCGTTATTATGCATGGACAACATTTATTTATTTATTTATTTTTCCTCAACCAAAACGACAAACAAACATAATACAATTATGGCATTGAATAATACATTAACATAATTTGGTTAAGAAGGGGAGACCCAGAAGGGATGTAAAATCCCGCTAATAGGGCCACCCATAATTCATGTAAAATATAAAAGAAAAAACATGACAGAACATTCAATTGTAGGAATAAAAAAAATGATGAGGAAGAGAGAAAAACAAATTAAGCAATCGACATTTCTGTATATAACGAGAAAAACAACTCTTAACTAATGACTACATGGTGGTTGTGTGGTCAAAAGGGACGCTGAGCACACCCTGTTTAGTTACTTAGTGTGTAAGAAATGCCAAAATAATTATTTATTGACTTTGTTTATTTTATTTCTTTTCTTTTCCTCAACCAAAACAACAAACAAACAAGATACAATTATGGCATTGAACAATACATTAACATAAATTTACATTTATTCGAAGTTATATTTTCAAGTTTTTCAAAATCAGTATACGGACTCTAACCGATAGTAGCCTACTAACCTTGTAGCGACTGATCGGCAGATCGGACTTTCGCGGATGGAACCAATGTAGATTGACGGCCACTTTTCCGCCCATGATCAGAGTATCGCCCTCCGTCACGTTCGTCGGGGGACCGGGTCGCCTCGGCTCTGCAATAATCACCAGCAGAAATAAATATCATTTTCACTCGTCATTTTAAGACATCCGAATCCTGTTATCACAATGTTTTCTATTAACTTATATAGTGCGTTATTATTGCAATATCAAAGACATCAGCAGATAGATATAGTCACTAAAATCTCAATTAAAAAATCACAATTCGTTGAAGAAGAAAAAAGAGCAAGGTCCGATTGATGAGAGAGAAACCAGAAGCCAGGCTACGCTTGGTATTTTATTCCCAGGTAAACATGACCCCTCATGCAGGGACTCCAATTGCACGCCCTCCCTCTAGCAAATTCAGCCATAATGAGAACACCGACAGAACATTATTTGTGGGGATACCAGACAAGAGCTAGGACTGGCCATCAACTTTCATTCATTCATTCATTCATTTACTCATTCATTCATTCGTTCACTCACTCATTCATTCATTCATTCAGTCATTCATTCACTTATTAATTCATTCACTCATTCGTTTCGAAAATTTAAATAGCTCCTTTCAAGGTTACTACTCACCAGTGCCAAAAGTGTGGGGAAAAAGTGCCTGGACTCCCCTTACCTCTCCAAAGAAGTGCCTGGACGCCCCTTACCTTTCTAGTCTGTGCTCGCCAATAAGTGGCTGAACGGCGTTCAGATTTTAAAACAAGTGCATGGACGCCGTACATGACCTCCAGGCACACTTTAAGCTCTGCTACTCACGTAGTACTCAGTAGCGCCTTTGGCCCATGTGCGAGGCTAAGAGAATAAAGTTGCTATCACTTCATGTGTCAAGAATAATAATTATACTCTCGGTGTTAGCTAAGACTCGTGCTTCCCGACTTCAATCACAGAGGTAATGGCGAAATGAGAGAATATTGGGGGGAAAGAAGAAAGCTGAGGTCACCATAATTATCATGCACGTACCTTTGGAGAGGGTGAAAGCCTTTGTGTGTGGGGAGCTTCCCCGGCGCCCGTTGATGTTGACGGCGGTCACCCGGAACTGGTACCAGTGACCCGGGGTGATGTCATTGACAATGGTCGAAGTGCTAGTCGTCTGAAAGATAGAATGAAATCTTTTTGGGGTAGAGATACTAGAGAACAGACTCAAGAACTGATTTAACATTTTACCAACCGACCTATACAATGTATAGGCCTACATGTTGTTCAAACTTGTATCTCTGTTTCATGGTCAGCCCTCACACAAGTGGGAAGGGGAATGCACTCAGTGCCGTTTGCTCTTACCTCCATCATGCAAGGACAGGATTTCCTGTGTTCGGCGAAACGATATGGATCGAATGGCTTCCCACTTGAGCTGCGCCTGTCTGTTCCCGAGGTCACACTCTTTCTCTAAGGGATAACCCTTTTTCACTTAGAAGCGTGCTTTGGGGTCGATAATGTGGCACATTTAATCGCATTCGTAATCGTCATCTCAAAATTTCTTGAGCGCCACGTGGAAGCCAAGCGCAGGGCACCAGCTTATTCACGAGCGTTAAATAACCGAAATGAGTATTTATTTGTTTATTTACTAGCAATTTGAAATCTATAGCGCCCCTTCGGTGTTACCTACACAGGAGCGCTCCCAGTCCAATACCGGTCGAATAAGACAGCGTTAAGAAGAGAGAGAAATCAGGCAGAAAGACCAATACAAAATGTATGTACTTGACGAAGGATAACAGAGAACTCAAATTTCGTCTACCAAGTAACAGAAGGACGTAAGTGAGCCGACATCGATATGGAAATAATTGAAAAAGTAGTTTGACACTTTGTATCAAATCAACGTTATTATAGGCCTACATAATATTCATTTTGGTGGTGAATGGGCTATAAAAACATGCACTTTCAAGAATACAACTTTGATCTTAATAAAACACTGTTTTAGCTGAAATAGAAGTCACTTACGCCCTTTTGTTTGTATAGCACGTCAGGATGAATAGTCACTTACGCCCATTATGTAAGAAACACAACACTGCCAAATTTAAAGTAATTATTTTTACTGAGGTAGGTAAGTAACAGTAAATTAGGCAAAAAAGAAAATATTATGTTTCCAGTAACCCGACCGACCCGCTTTTTTGCCGCGACCCGGATAATTTTGTAAAGAAATTAATTAATTTTTTTAAAATAATGGATTGGGAGGGAGTAAATATTCGTGATTTGCGTCTGCTAAGGCATGGCAATAGATGGACAGTGAACATAAAATTCTTTGTTCACAAAATGTAAGAAAAAAACAAAATTAATACAAGCTCTCTTTAGTGTCTTATTCTTTTAAGATAAGCAGCAGTTACGACGCGTTCCGTCAGCCATTTTTCTTTACTAGCTTCTGTCACTTAGCCTACGCCCATTTCACTGTAGCTATGTCACTTACGCCCTTCTGTTTCTCCATACAATATGTCAGCTGTGTACTTACGCCCTTCTATTACTGCATATAGAACAAATATAAGCCCGTCCCTTGCGCCCTTCTGTTTCTCCAATCAATGTCAGCTGTGTACTTACGCCCTTCTATTACTGCATATAGAACAGCCATAAGCCCGGCACTTGCGCCCGTCTGTTATTCCACAGATACTATCATACCCGAAGAACACGATAAACATAGAATAGCGATTTTTTGGAAAGCTGTCACTTACGCCCTTCTGTTACTTGGTAGACGATTTGTTAATGTGATGCTTGGTGTCAATAAAAAAAATCATTAATTGAATTGAATTGCATGGTCAGTGCATGGTCACCTCCTGTAGATCAGGGCTTTTTTGACGTGCAGTTGTACACAAAATATGCAGTTCTAAATAGATTTGTGCAACTGTAGAAGAACTTCTGTCACAAGTTCTGTGCAGTTAAAACTAGCAAAAAAGGTCATTGTCATCCGATTGGAAGTAATTTACCATGGAGGATGGGAAGGAAAAGAAGGGGTTGTGCAGTTCTAAAAATTCCTTAAAAACAGCCCTGCTGCAGATGTCGTATACCTGTGCCACTTGTTGCCAGGCCGACATCTCGCCTTCGATCTCCTTCGGTCCGATGTTCCATCGCGAATCGATGATGTAGAGAATTGGACCAAAGGTCAAGTTTGAGGTCATGACCGAATTCCATCGGAGTTCAATGGACGATGAAGACTTCGGTCGTTCACGGATGACTGGACGATCCGGGATGTCAGGAGTTTCTACGGAATGGAGAAAGAGAGAAACAGGTGGATAGACAGATAGACAGACACAGGGTGAGAATTTCCGAGGGTTTGGGGGTTTCAACACCCAAGTCTTTCTTAGACCCCCACAGTAAAGTCTGTTTTTCACACCATAGTTCCAAGTAGATTATAATCCAACTCCCCCACCCAGTTATTTTTCCACAATTCTCACACTAGAGAGACAGCAGTAGATTGAAGAGATAGAGAAAAGCCGAAGGCAAAGACTGACAGTTAGGCACACAGACAAGAGTAAATGCAGACAGAGAGAATGCAGGCAGACAGATAAACATACAAGCAGATAAACAGGCAACAAGAGAGGCAGGTAGCAGAAATCAACCATAAATACATACATACATACCTTTACATGCATACATACATACATACATACATACATACATACATACATACATACGTACGTACGTACGTACGTACGTACGTACGTACGTACGTACATACATGTATGTATGTATGTACGTACGTACGTACATACATACATACATACATACATACATACATACATACATACATACATACATACACACGTACGTACGTACGTACGTACGTACGTACGTACGTACATACATACATACATACATACGTACGTACGTACGTACGTACGTACGTACATACATACATACATACATACATACATACATACAATCATACATACATACATACATACATACATACATACATACATACATACATACATACATACATACATACATACATACATACATACATACATACATACATACATACATACATACATACATACATACATACATACATACATACATACACACACACATAGGCTACACACGCAGAACATGCATCAGTTGAACAATGACTGGTCTATATTAGAAGCATTACTGATACTAAAATTAATGACATCTAATTGGTCGAAAACGCCGTGACCAAAGGTAGGTTCCGGCAGAATCCAGACTTTTCCACAGCTCGGTACAAAACTTCTCCTACCTCTCCGCCTCTCCCCCCACAACAACCACCTCGCCTTACCTCTCCCCAGCGCCCACTGTGTAAGAAGACAGCGGGCTAATTCTTCACAATATACAATGTACCAGCTCAACCGTATACCATTGCCAATACAAGAGGATAGATATTCCAGAGTTTAAGCGCTGACTGCGGTCAGTGGCGTAGACAAGGGAGGTTTCGGGGGTTAAACCCCCCCCATTGGCCTAGGAAAAAAATTAACGGTTATTTATCCACTTAAATAAGAAAGACAAAACAATTGCTTGTAGTAGCAATTGTTTTTCTTACGTTATTCCCTTTGTTACTTACTCTATTCCCTTTTTATTTACTGCAATACTGTTGAGTTGGTGTCAGAAAGGGCATCTGGCACCAACCCCCCCTTCCCTCATCATAAATTCCTGGCTACGCCACTGACTGCGGTTGACCGCTGCGAGCAAGCAAGCGCTTCCACTACAAAGCGATTCTTCGTGGCTTCATTAACCTCAAGCGCTGAGAACTACAGTATAGCAGACGACTTCATAAGCTGCGATGGGGTACAGTGGGGGGGGGGAGGAATCGACGACCAACCAATCATCGGCCTTAGAGACGAGCGCTATATAAATGTTCATTATCTAATGACGAACAGATGGAGATCATGAGAGGAAATTTGCCGAAATCTGTCGACAGCAGCAAGTCCGGGGAAGGGGAGTGAGAGAGAGAAGGGTAGGGAAGGAAAGGTATATACTTTGCAAGCAGGCCCTATATAGGCTACTCGCTAATTATGCCACACTCTGACTTTATGTATACAAGATCGTAGTGTGGCTCACGGCTCAGGCACATACAGCGTAACGTGTCTAGTATAATGAATGAGAAGAAGTAAAATTCGGTATGATGTGTTTAAGTTAGCGACTTTATTTTCTAAGTCACCCTACCTCCATCTTCCCCTCCTCTCCCTTCTCCTCCACCGTCTATCATTCCTTCTCTCTTTCCTCCACCCTAGCTCTCCTTCACCCACTCCTCCCCATCTCCTCTTCCTTCTCAACCAGTGTTTGATCTAGACCAGTGGCGGATCCAGAAGGTTTAAATGGGGGGGTAATTTTTTTGGAAAAAGATACCAATAAAGCCGCCAAAAAGTTGACGACCTTTTTTTAGTCGTCAGTGATCACAATCGGGAGTATGGAAATCAAACGGGGGTCACGTCCCAGGCGATTTTTTATGGGGGCCTGGTATCCTGTTTTTCTTTCCCGCTGCATTTATTTAATGACCTGTTGAAACCACGACCCATGAAATTTTTTAAGGGGGCCATAGCCATTTTGCCCTCCTCCTGGATCCGCCCCTGATCTAGACAACCTTTTGGCTGGAGGAATCATGTTTCTGGTGGGTCTATAGACGCCCCTTTCCTTTCCAAAAGAAGTGCCTGGACGCCCCTTTCCTTTCCAGACTGCACTGCCCAATAAGTGGCAGGACGGCGTTAAGATTTTAAAATAAGCGCATATATCAACATCGTCCATGATCTCCATGCAGCCACACTTTCACCCCTCTGACATGCATCCTGCATCTAACCGTCGTATTGAAGACTCCTTCTCGTCGTCGTCGGTGGCTGGCAGGTCCACCCGCCGCATCCGTCTCCCGTCTCCGCTGGGCAGCACTTGAGTTGCGGCTGCGCTGGCGTCAACGTCTCCGGACAGTCGGCGTCCGTCTGGCAGCTGGCGTCGGCGTCGGTGGCGGTGCACGGGTCTTCGCCCTCTTGGTCACCGTCGGCGCCGTCATCATCGTCGTCGCTTCCTCTGCCCGATGCGTCTGTCTCGGTGACCGCCGACGATGGAGGACATTCGCCCGATCGTAGCGTGTTGACACGGCGGACGAACTCGCAGCTCTGGCGACACGGACGGTCGACTGGGGACTACAAGTGTTGTGATGATCACACAAAAGACAGACAGATTGAGATAATCCTAGTTGCATAATAGGACATTGATTGGTAATATCAGTGGTCCAGTTTAACGTCGTCATCGGTGTCGTCGTTGACGTCGTCATCATCGTCATCACCACCATAAAACATGATTTGGCCCATTATCAAAATCATCATCACTTTCATCGGCACGATCGTCATCGTCGTCGTCGTCATCATCATCATCATCATCATTATCATCATGGTCGTCGTCGTAGTTGTTGTCTTAGTCATCATCATCATCGCCATGAAACATGATTAAACCTTTTATCAAAACATCATCACTATCATTATCATTTCATTATCATCAGGCATCACCGCCACCACCACCATCACATTCAGCACTAGCAGCATTTAATTCTTCTCACACTTTTAATATAGTCGTCGTGTGAAACAATACGATCTGTCATTCGAATCCGTCAACACGATCGTCTTCATTTCATCGATTCCTGACGTAACAAAATGAGGAGGGGTCATTGGGAGGATAGGGGGTCATTGGGAACATTGGGGGTCATTGGAGGTCATTGGTGTGTCACCCTCTAGAGCAGAGAGAGGAATCGTCGCAGACATAGAATCGGCGCCATTTCCCAATTTCATTCGCTCAATAATTCCCGCCTTACTATATAACCGCCCTCCGCATCTTTCCGCCTCAACCTATTATATCCACTACACGCTTTCCATCGCTTCATTCCATACCTAGCAACACATTTCCAATTTAGCGGTCATTGCAGCTAACGGACAGTCAAGAGTCAGAGAGAGACAGACAGACAGCCAAGAGTCAGAGAGAGAGACAGACAGACAGACAGCCAAGAGTCAGAGAGAGAGAGACAGACAGACAGACAGACAGACAGAGATAGACAGACAGCCAAGAGTCAGAGAGAGAGAGAGAGAGAGACAGAGAGACAGAGAGACAGACAGACAGACAGACAGAGACAGACAGACAGACAGCCAAGAGTCAGAGAGAGAGAGAGAGAGACAGACAGCCAAGAGTCAGAGAGACAGACAGACACCCAGACATACAGACAGACACCCAGACATACAGACAGACACTCAGGCAGACAGACAGACAAGCAGACAGACAGGGACGGACGAAGAGAGCTAGGCTGCAAGAAGATCCACTTTCAAAGCATCACCGCTACCGTCGTCGTATCTCCTCGCAATCACTACAGTTCATTGTCTAGGCATTGGTGACAGGCAACAGCCAAATCGCACAGGGAATGGTAAGTATCAGACAGTCAGTCACCACCGCGATGCCTGTGTAATGCAACTCTCCGGAATTTCTGATGGTCACGCCAAAGAGGCGCTATATAATTATAGGATCAAGCTCCAGGGCTTTTTAACGTGCAGTTGTGCCAAAAATATGCAGTTCTAAATTAATGGATATGTGCAGTTGTAGAAGCACTTCTGTACAGTTAAAACTAGTTGAAAAAGACCATTTTCCTCCGATTGGGAGCAATTTACCATGGAGGGTAGGAAAGGAAATAAGGGGTTGTGCAGTTCTGAAAATTCCTTAAAAACAGCCCTGTCAAGCTCGAAATGGCCAAGTTTGATCCGATCCAATGCCAAGGCACTCGATCTTGTCTAACCCGACGCCGAACAAATTGTTATTGCTCAAGGTGTCTATGAATATTAATTTTAAATAGAATTATTTTCTGGTCTCCGATCCGCAGCAATGAGGATGGTCACGATGATGATGATGGTAAAGATGATGATGATGGTGATGGCGATGACGGTGACGATGACGATGACGATGACGATGATGGTAAAGATGATGATGATGGTAAAGATGATGATGATGGTGATGGCGATGACGGTGACGATGACGATGACGATGACGATGATGGTAAAGATGATGATGATGGTGATGGCGATGACGGTGACGATGACGATGACGATGACGATGATGGTAAAGATGATGATGATGGTGATGGCGATGACGGTGACGATGACGATGACGATGATGGTAAAGATGATGATGATGGTGATGGCGATGACGGTGACGATGACGATGACGATGATGGTAAAGATGATAATGATGGTGATGGCGATGGCGATGGCGATAGCGATGGCGGTGACGATGACGATGACGATGACGATGACGATGACGATGACGATGATGATGATGATGATGATGATGATGATGATGATGATGATGATGATGATGATGATGATGATGATGATGATGATGATGATGATGATGATGATGATGATGGTCAAGATGATGATGAAATTGATGATCTGTCTGCCTTGGTTCCTTGTTGCTTTTCCTCCTCTCAGAATAAACTCATTTAAATTGAATTTGATTTTATATTTCCATTATTATTATTATTTAATTATTAATGTTATTAATCTTATTATTATTATTATTATTATTATTATTATTATTATATATTATTGTTGCTGTTGTTATTATCATTATTAATGTCATTATTAATATTATTATTCAGTGCATCTAGATTCTTTCTGGAAGGGTGCGAGATGAGAAAGGTGAAAATGAGCGACATGTGTATCGGCAGAAATTTAGGCCTACGAGCTGCTTCACCGAGAAAAGGGAGGAACAAAAAAACGACCGACAGAGCAGAGAAGCGGGATGAAGAACGCTGTAGATATATAGCCTAAACTGGTTAGACGAGCGATGATAAAGGAACGTGAGTGACAGTAGGAATTGCGGATTAAAAACCTTATTAGAAACCATCTCCTGCTTATATTTATTATGCCCTCGAGCGAAGTTTTGTGTTCGAGCGATTGACCGGTGGTGTGTCAAGAAAAGATCCAAGTTGTAGGTTTTGTCTGTCAGAGAAGAGACAGAGAGAGACAGAAAGTCAGAGAGAGAGAGAGACAGAGACAGACAAGACAGACACAGGGAGACAGAGAGACAGAGACAGACAGACAGAGACAGATAGAGATACACACAGAGACAGAGGAGAAAATATAGAGGGGAGAAACAGAGAGAGTGATGGCGAAAGAGAGAAAAAGAGAAAGAGAGAAAGACATAGGACGGGAGAGAGAAAGTGAGAGCTGGAGGTAAGGGGGGAATGGGAAAGAGGGAGGAAGGCAGGCTGGGAATTAAATGGAGAGCTAGATAGACAGACAGACAGAAACAGACATACAGAGACAGAGACAGGCAGACAGAGAAAGAAGGTCATGCAACACCACAACCGCAAATCATGACTCTCGTTTCCGTCCTTTACTCCATCACTAACTCCGCCACTGGTTGCACTCTGCCAGTGCCAGTCCCAAGCCTGGATAAAGGAGGAGGGCGTCGCTAATGGTCTTTGTAACCACACAGTGACGTTAAACTGCAAGTACACACGCGTACACCTCCATCACTGATGAGTTTTTCATTGGCATGGCACTTCATCAATGTCAGATAACAATAATACATTGATTATTAATTTGCTTGTATAATAATAGCTCAGATTAATATCTGTGCTATTTTCGCAACGCTTGCCACTTGAATTACTTCACCGTAACCAGGCTGTGCAGCTAAACCACCTAGACATCATAATATGGTTGTTGTGTGGAGTTAAACCACTTCGCCACAAAACTCTGTTCTGTGGGTTCTCAGTTAATAAACATAACTATCTCCCCACTATCCTGCAATCACTACTCATTCAAGAATTCATTCAAGAATCTCTACAGGGCCTCTTCAAAGGTTCTAAGATAATCGATGACGAAATCGACACCCTTACTGAATTAGAATCCTTATTCGTACTCTACTCGGTGCGGTAATCCAGAGCGCGGCTGGCGTGGGAGAGCGATTCCTATGGGAAGCGAAATCCTAATAAACTGCGAGCAAATTGACAATCTGTTGACGCGCACATAAGAGAGACAAATCTTGCGTCAACGACAATGCCCCTCGGCCACCGGAAAGAGGATGGGGGTGGGGGGGGTAGAGAGTGAGGGAGGATGGGAGGGTACGTGGGACCGCATGACGCCAGCGAGTGAAGAGACTTCCGCCTCTCTCTACTTAACGTTAACACTGGGGTCTATTCTGACGCCATCCGGTCACGTGGTACGGCTAAGCGAAACAAACTGAACGAACGTCGTGGTTTCGGATGTGGCTACATATACGTAATGGGAGACAACGCGGTTTGTGTACAACACCGGTCTAGACGTCTTTCGGGGTTGAAGAAAAGATAACTTGAAGACGAATTATTTCCTTTTAAGAGATTTTCGTTAATGGATCTGTTTAAATGATCCAACGTCATTACAATCATCATCATCATCACCATCATCTTCTTCTTCGTCTTCTCCATCATCATCATCATCATCATCATCATCATCATCATCATCATCATCGTCATCGTCATCATCATCATCATCGTCATCGTCATCGTCATCATCATCATCATCATCATCATCGTCGTCGTCGTCATCATCATCATCATCATCATCGTCGTCGTCATCATCATCATCGTCGTCATCATCTTCATCATTATAATTGAACCGCCATCATCATCGTAATCCCCCATACAAATCAGTCAATTAATATCATCATCAACATCGTCATCATCATCACCATTATCATCGTCATCATCATCACCATCATCATCATCATCATCATCATCACCATAATCATCACCATCACCATCATCATCATGAGTTATACACTCATTATTGGTTGCCTGCTGATTGTTTGACTGCTTTGCTTTATCGGCAGATTGATTAATCGAGTATATTATAAGTTATAACTAACGGTTACTAACCGGTAGTTGACACGCATCCTCGCACAGACTGACGCTTGTGAACGGTTGATTGCACGGCCGAAGACACTACAACAATAAAACACAAACAACAGCTTTGCAGCAGGGTTCACATAAATTACGCTGACAGCTGCTGCTAACCTACATTAATGCTAGCCGCCAAAGATACAGTACCTCCTCATTATGTGCAATTAAAAAATCTACTTGCATGTCATTGATTAATCAATTGGTATTCTGATGTAACTTCTGTAACTTGTTTCGTATTGTCCATTCGTGTGCAAGCTTATAGGCCTAACAGTGGGTTGTTGGACATTATAATTTCTAAATACACCATGTGACATATTATTAACCTGTTTCTTCATTTAATTTGATAGGCTATTATTGTTCTGTTTTTGTTCACTGTGTCAACCTGTTAAAAATGCCGTCACGCTAGAGACCTGCCACAACAGTGACTGTTGTCATTTCAGATGCATAGGCCTAAACTTACGACATGCTAGTGACCTTCTGTTATTCATTTCTAACGCCATATGACTTCTTCTTCTTCTTCTTCTTCTTCTTCTTCTTCATTAAGGAATTGTCAACGTCGTTTAATTACCACTTACGTTACCGCTTAAGTTAGAGACTTGTTAATGTAATTCACTTCTAAATATTATTATATTTACAACGCACGGCTGCTGCGAGAAACCCTGGACGATTAGCCATTAGGACGATTATAGTTTAATGAGCAATTCATATAAAATTGTTTTCGACGTAGACTATGGTTTAATGTCCATTGTCCAACAAGCAAATAATAATTATTATAGGCATCATTATGCAACATAAACATTATGTCGGATGCCAGCGCCCACCGACGTCACAGCACTACACTCCGATACACGCATATTCATGATCTCCTGTTGGGCCGAACTGTGAGTGAAAAGTTGGATGGCGTTCACAGTATGATTGGCGAAGCAGTGAACGCGCTTCAACGTCAGCGACTGGGTGACAAATGATCGCGCAGGTAAGATGGAGCGCAACCAAGGATGCAGCGTGAACGGTGAAACCACAGCAGAAATTCGATACGAGATGCGTTGGGCTACGCGCCGCTACAGGCAACCAGCCCAACACATCATACATGAAGGCAGACAGAGGAAAATTTGGGTATTCGTCGAATGAGCCGACCAGCCGAGCGCTTAACCCGATCTGTTCGGTCCAAGACTCCAAAGGGAAGGCCAACAAGGATCGACCAAAAATGTACAGTAGCCTATAGTTATCCTGAATATGATAAAAAAAAATCCGAAAAATATACCCAAAAGACGATAAAAATTAAAATAAGGACAAATATTAAGGAACAAATCAAAGCCCTCAATCGATATTATAATCAGATCCGCGCATGTAAGACAAAAGCGACTTGCATCCAGGGTTGTTTTTCAGGAATTTTTAGAACTGCACAACTCCTTCTTTCCTTACCTATCCTCCATGGTAAATTGCTTTCAATCGGAGAACAATAACCTTTTTGGCCAGTTTTAACTGTACAGAAGTGCTTCTACAACTGTACAAATCTATTTAGAACTGCACATTTTGTGTACAACTGAACGTTAAAAATTCTGCTTGTATGCACATTTTCCCTTAACCACACTTCATCCTGTCACCTTAACAAACCTGTCGCAGGCCTCATTTTAATACTCACCTCTGGTATCCTACCCATTTCCCAACCTAAGTCCAAACGTAATCACCGGTGAGGACAAGGTTCACGGCCTCACAGCGCGACCAACAACGGATGGGGTATACTCTTCGACAACCAGAATGAATGCCCACGCTGCAACGGAAGACGTGAAGGCCCCCATCAAACGCCCGACTGTAAACGAGTTTCCGGCCGATTTCTCGGCTCAAAACGGCGCAGAAAACGCCATTAATTACGCGAAACGGACGACATTAGGCGCCCATTAGAGCGGGAAAGCAGAGCAGACGATACAAGGCGGCGTCGGCTGCGATACGATGGCGGCGTATATATGCGGACGCGTTCCGTTTGCGATTAATTCAATTGCACAGAGCCACTGGGCAGCAAACGGACCATAAACCAATGCCACATCATTTGCCAACAGCCTCCCTCCAACCTTCTTCCCATCTGCTGTTCGAACGGCTGCCGGCTAAAGCATGTCAACATGTGTGCAATGTATGTATGTATGTATGTATGTATATATGCATGTATGAGCGCTTGTTATAGCGCCCCCTTCAAGATTCTTACTCAGAGGCGCTCCCGACTAGGAGTACAGCGCGGACACTGAATCGGAGCTTCACGCCGAAGCGCATGAGCAATTGCGAGTGTAGGACTTGCCCAGGGTTGCTACGCGGTTGCTTGAGGTGGATTCGAGCCTGCAACTCTTCGGCTGCAAGGCTACGAACATGCCCACTACACCACCGCGCCCCACAAATGGCACAAAAACAACATAGTAACAGGTCATATTAATCTAGAATTTGACACATGTCCCCCCTCGCGACTGTTATTGCAGAACACGATATTTACTATTAACAATTCATCAAGCACTGCCAATCACATATGCATCCGTTGAGTATACCAGGCGATACACGTTGATGGTGCCTAGTTTTAGTAGACATTGCTCTCTGGATCAGAGCAACGCAAGGAACGTCCATATACAATTATGACTCTCCGACATTTATGTATACGATAAAACCGAACGTCCACCAATAACGTCCTTCTCGGTATTAGCCTATATACAAGTCATGTAGTTATGGATAAACCTGCGTTCACGAAGTTGAGGCAATTAGCCGTGGTTGACCGCAACGGAGCACCTGGCTGGCGGGTCTTATTCGCGGTATACGCACAATTAGATCTATCTGCGAGAAGAAAGAGACCGCGGAAGGAGGAAGGAAGGAGGAAGGAAGGGATGAAGGAGGAAAGAAGGGAGAAGAACAAGACCGTGGAAGATGCCTCGAGGAGTAACTGTCCATAGCAGTATACGCTCGATTGCATATTATATGCCACAAAATTGAAAAGAACAATATTTCTGCTGACATTATTAATGCAACGGAAAACCGCAACGTAAGTTCTCTCTCTCTCCCTCAATCTGTCTCCTTTGTCTGTCTTTCTGTCTGTCTCACTGTATGTCTTTGGCTATCTCTCTCTGCCTTTCTCATTGTGCTTGTTTGTCTGTCTGTGTCACTCTGTCTGTGTGTCTGACTGTGTCTGTTTTTGTGTATGTTTTAAAAATGCCAATAAAGACCACGTAACTAGTAGGCATATAATAATAGCCGACAGCAGGTCGACTTCTGCGGCTATTGTATAGGCCTACTATAGTTATTAGTTATATTATATAACTTGCTTGTTTGCTGTTTATACTGGCATTGTGTCTTATCCAAGATGATACATGTAGGCCAAGTGTCGCCATCCTCCTTAACCAGGCTTGGGACTGGCAGAGTGCAACCAGTGGCAGAGTTAGCTGTATATAACAGCTTGTTACATGTTTAACGACACCGCCATATCAAAGATGATTGGTGTCGCCATCCTCCTTTATCCAGGCTTGGGACTGGCACTGGCAGAGTGCAACCAGCGGCGGAGTTAGCTGCATATAACTGAATCCCACCCCTCTTATAGTCACGCATAGGCCTTCTTACTATACCGCGGTCGAGTGATTGTCGCCTTTCTTCAGTCGGACAATAGCCCAACAACCAAGACCGCCAAGATTCATCGCCCACACGCATCACACCAAACCCTGTGTCTCCCTGTCTGTCTCTCTCCGCCTCTCCCTTTGTTCGTGTTGCTTCGTGTCCCTCTCCGCCTCGCTCCTCATCCTAATCCTCGCGATATCCTAGAACACGCTTAACGTGATCAGCGCCAAAAACCAATTTGTCGCACAAATCCCTTAACGAAACACGCCACGCAGACACCGCGGCAACAGCAAGCTGTAAGGAGGGTCCAGCAACGTATAGGCCTACACGACGGTGTCGGCGACAATTGCAGCTCCATCATAAATGGGAATCATTTTCCGGGCGAATACCCCGACCTACCCGGCCACCGTACGTATATCCACCCGACAACCTCATCGGCGTTGACGCTACCCCCCCCCCCCCCGGGATCGGCGCAAAAATTATGGGTACAGGAAATTTGGCGATTTCACGGAGCGCAGATATGACGACGGTGGCAGAGCATAAAACGGGCGGCGGCGGCGGACATGTTGGGAGATAGGCGCCGCGAAGGATGCCGGGAGTAACGGGGTGAAAGAAAGACCACAAATCAAGGAGCGGCCTGTAGCATCAGATCATCGACCGATGATACCTCGCTGCCGAAATCAAGACGTAACTACCGGAAGATATATTGCGTCGCGATACATAAATTGTGGTGTCGAAGGAAGATATTATTATCGCCTATGCTATGGCCAGCTCAATGTTTGGCGACGGAGACTTAATAGCGTCAAAAGTCATATGGAAATGAACCGTGATCTACATTTTCAATGACATGCGTACTGACGAGGATGTACATCGTAGCCTATAAGATTTATTGTGAGGGAAGAGTGTAATGTAACCAGTTTGTTTTGTAGCATCACTGTAAAGTACACGTGTATAATCTTCCTGAGATTCTGTAGGCTATTATACAAGTGACCGTGAACATCGAGAATAGAATGCAAACGGCTTTGATTGCTAACGAACCCATGGCACTTAAATCTCTACATAGGCCTATTATTACTGAATTGAAGCTTCGTCAATAGATGTAAGAACTTTATAAATAGGCCTATGTATAGCAAGAACAAGACTTAATATAACAGTGGCGTAGGCAAGGGTGGTTTCGGGGGTTAAACCCCCCGCCCATTGGCCTAGGAAAAAGTTTTTTAAATGTTATTTATCCACTTATAATTATAAGAAAAGCAAAACAATTGCTCGCAGTAACAATTGTTTTTCTTACTTTATTCCCTTTGTTACTTTATTCCCTTTTTATTTACTGTAATACTGTTGGGTTGGTGTCAGAAACGGAATCCGGCCAGACCATTAAAAAACCCAACTCCTCCATCAAAAATTCCTGGCTACGCCACTGTAATATAAGGGTATTACATAATTAGGTACTTGTGGGTTTGACGACCCCACATAAATATAAATTCGATGAAAAATATTTCCTCACGAAGTAGAAGCGGGATTTAGCGCGTGAGGGTCGGCTAGGGCTCAGGTTAGGCGTCGTGAGGGTCGGTTAGGGTTAGTTTTAGGGTTAGTGCAGTCATTCTGCTGAAATTGAAGCTGGATTGATGAAGAATAATTTTCAATGTAAAATTGATGAAAAATATTTACTGACAAAATAGAAACGGGATTTATCCAACAAATTCTTGTCTAAGCAGAAGCTGGATCGATTAAAAGGGTTCTGGACAAACTAGAAGTTGGATTTATTAGAGATAACAACGCTGCAACGTTAGTTCTTTCATCGAATTTATATTTCTGTGGGGTCGTCAAACCCACAAGTACCCATAATTATAGCTATCAGCTATGATGAAAGATGGTCAAATTCTAAGATGAGATCAACAATTAATTTCTAGAACTACAAAACGTGATAATAGCAAATGCTTAGCAAGAATATTATATGAAACTTGCAACTGCAGTATACGGCTGAGCTTACAGCTTCACAATCGGGTTCCTGTAGACAAGTGAGAAGCGTCACCGACTCATAGACTTGTGATAGTTCAGGATCCAGTGCTCTCTGAAACAAACACAATGACAATCGGTAAACAAGTGCACAAAAACAACAAATAGGTATGAAATAATAATACCAAATAATAAGTACATAAGGCAATCTGAGCGTTATTTAACTAATTAATTAGTTCATTATTTATTTATTTCCCGAACCCAAAAAATTAATTAGTTCATTATTTATTTATTTCCCGAACCCAAAAAAGCATAATATAATATAAAAGCAGTGAACATAATACATCACATAATTTTTTTAGCAAGAGGAGACCCAGAAGGGATGGACAATTCCTCTAATAGGGTCACCCGTAGGCTAATCATGCAAATAAATGATTAAAACACAATAGTGCATGACAGCATGACAGGAATTTTTGATGGGGGGAGTTGGGGGTTTTAATGGCCTGGCCGGATGCCGTTTCTGACACCATTCAATTGCAGGAACACATAGATCATCATTCATCAATATACAATCAATTAATCAATCAACCATAATCTATATAGCGCCCCTTCAAGATACCTTCTCAGAGGCGCTTCTGATACCGAGATCAAGCGGGAAAACAGTCTTCAACAATTTGAGAAATTGAGAACAGCTTGGGACATAGGCCTTTAGGCTAGAATAGAATGCACCTAAATCAACAACAAAAGCAACTCTTAACTATGGACTTGGCAGAAGCACTGAGCAGAAACTCTAAATATTTAATTATCAGGAAGTGCTTTAAGTAAGCTTATATTATGCGAAGTTTAGCCTATGCTTAAATGATCTTTAACAATCAATTAATAATTTTTAAAAATGTCGGGTGATTAATTGGCTGTTCCGGAAGACACCGTTGTCATGGGCGGAGTTTGGTTTCCGTATTTGGGGGGCTAAAAACTTGGTCCAGAAGGCGCTTCGTTTCGGCCGGAAAAAAGTTTTAAAAAGTTGATGACCTTTTTGTCGTCAAGTTCAAATCTCATGAAACTTACTAAGTATTTCCCGGCCGATCATCTGACTGTCTGACTCCTGTTAGCTACCTTCGTCTATAGATTCGTTTATCTGTCAGTCTTCCAACCACCTCCCTCACGCTGCCTCAGATACATGTAGAAATTGTAGGCCCATGTGTGGTGTCTGTGTAGAACACTTCATGGGTCGCAGAATGTGTCAGTATTTGACCCCAAACAGGAACACATAAATCCCTCACGCCAGGGCTTAAAGTGTGCCTGGACGATCATGGACGGCGTCCATGTACTTGTTTTAAAATCTGAACGCCGTCCAGTCACTTATTGGCGAGCACAGACGGGAAAGGTTAGGGGTGTCCAGGCACTTCTTTTGGAGAGGTAAGGGGCGTCCAGGCACTTACTTTTCCACACTTTAGGCACTGCCTCACGCTATATATGGGGCATACGAGGACAAAGCGTATCATATGTATCTTGAAGCATCCGCCATAACATGTAGGCCTATAGGCTACAGGCCTTAGTTAAGACCGCACACTGCAGTCTGAAACTATAGGATATATAAATGTAAAAGTAGATAATTATATACGTGAGGGTTTTTTAGTTAAAACGATTGGGGCTTTGAACCTCGGGGGCCCGTGGATTTTGTCCACTTCGTTATACACTGTTAGAAATCTCACCGTATTTTTACGGGCATTTCCTGGCAGCTTTGTACACAGGAAATGACCGTAAAATTACGGCGGACAGTACTTTATTCTAGACCGTAATAGTTACGTTCATATGACCGTAAAAGTTTACGGTAAAAGAAGGTATTCTGACCGTAATTAACCGTGATTTTTTACGGTCACATCTCTTATTTTTGATATATTGGAATGCTTTTTACCGTAATTTTTACGGTCAGCTTTCGTATTTTTAGGGTTTTTGAATGTATTTTACCGTAATTTATACTGTCATATCTCGTATATTTCAATATTTTCGAATGTATTTTACCGTAATTTATACTGTCATATCTCGTATATTTCAATATTTTCGAATGTATTTTACCGTAAATTATACTGTCATATCTCGTATACTTCAATATTTTCGAATGTATTTTACCGTAAATTATACTGTCATATCTCGTATGTTTCAATATTTTCGAATGTATTTTACCGTAAATTATACTGTCATATCTCGTATATTTCAATATTTTCGAATGTATTTTACCGTAAATTATACGGTCACGACACTCATTTTTTGATGTTTTGAATGTATTTTGCCGTAATTTCTACGGTCATGTCTCGTACTTTTAGGGTTTATGAATGTATTTTACCTTAATTTAAACGGTCATATCTCGTATTCTTTAACATTTTCGAATGTATTTCACCGTAATCTATACGGTCATGTCTCGTATTTTAATGCCTTTTAGTGTATTTCACATTCATTTTCCACGGTCATGTCTTGTATTTTTAATGTTTTTCACCGCATAACGCGGCAATTTTTACGGTCATTTCTGGTATTTTAAATATTGTTAAATGCATTTCACCGTAATTTATACGGTATGTCTAGTTAATATTTTATTTTTGAAATGTATCTTACAGAAACTTTTATTTTTACAATTGGAACCCTGGCTCAGAATTCTAAAGGTTGTGGTTCAAATCCTGCATGGGTGTATGCCTCACATCCCTTCCATGATCTGAATCTACGTTAGGAAGCATGCAGCTGAACACTATTCCATCGATATACTAGGACTGAAGGGATCTTGACTCACACAAAAATAAATAATTATTGAGAGCCCCGAACATTGAATATTCATTTATATTTAACCTAACAAAAGTTCTTTCTGCAATCAAAAATTGCTACACAATCCATTAATTATTATTATTATTATTATTATTATTATTATTATTATTATTATTATTATTATTATTATTATTATCAATGTTACTATTGTCATTTTCATAATCAGCATCACAATCGTCATCAGCACCATCATCATGATTATTTTAAATATGCATTCACTTGTTGAGATGTTGAAGACGCCACGAGTTGTTTATTTACAGAAGATTTATTCTGGAGAGGTTGCGACTTTTTGGGTTGTAAGTGTTGTTTTATGTGTAGTGAGTGTATGCAAGTGCTTGCGCAGATTGCTGTTATTTGAAAAAATGTTTAGACTAATGAAGCTGTGTTGTAAATAACATTAGTTGAACTAGATTTTGAGTCCATTCCATTAAAAGATCTTGTTTTAAGCAACATTTAAATTAAACATTCAATTTTGAATTGTTATAGCAGAGTTGTTTGAAAAAATGGTAAGCAAATTTTAAGGAATAGCCTGCATTTACGTGGTTCCCGAAAGCAAACTGGAAACATTGAAAATAATATGTACGGCATTCGCTTGTGCTTGATTTGAACCAAGTTTTCAACCACCCTTGCAACGAGGGTTGACCGAGTCATGCACAATTTTTCTACATTGCTGTGTGTTCTTGAACCATTTTGCCTGTTCCGCCGTTGAGAAGATGTCCTGATGTTATCCATCCATTTCGTTTTTTGCCTACCTCGTGCACGTGACCATGGTGTCGTGCCTTAAGTCATGCCCTTCTCCAGCAACTCCTTATTTTTCTCCTGATGTGTCCATGGTATAAATCACCAACCTTTGCTATTTGAGCAGGGTGCCCACATGCTGTTTCGATACCAGAAACTCTGGTGCAATGCATACAAGCCGGAATATATAATTTATTTATATATATAGGCCTATAATGTAGGCCTACTTATGTACCTACATACATAATGTAATAAATTGACTTGAGTCTAAATTATAATTTTATGTTTTTACTTGGGGTTTGTTTGTGCTATATTTCTAGGATTTTAAAGTGATTGCTTACTTTAGAATGCTGTTCTTTGTAAATTAAATGTTGTTTAATATGGGCCAGTGTTAAATTTGCATTCAGTAAATGAGATTTTTTACAATACTTGTAGCTTATTTGCAGGAGATTGCTTTTTAATTTTTTACTCATTTTCTTTTAAATAGTAGGCCCTATGACTTTAGTGCTTGTAATTTCGCGCAGTGCTTAGGTGTTGACTGCGAGTGTTTATGCTGTTTATCGTAGGATTTTAAGGTCATTGTTTTACTTTAGGATGCTGTAAATAAAATTAATCGAAACTGGATATTGTAGCAATTCCAGATTTTAAAAAGTACATTTGGTAGATAAGGTTTAAAGAACTATTCAATGTTAAGCGTTTTCAATAATCGTTTACTAGCAATGATTTCTGCTACTTTTTAACAATATAGGCTATATTAAAATAATATGACTTGATCTTAACTTATAATGTGGTGTTTTTGCTTGGGGATTTGTGAGTGTTATATTTGAAGGATTTTAAGATGATTGTCTACTTTCATATGCTGTTGTAAATATAAATTTAGTTAAAATGGATCATTATTAAACTTGCCTTCAGTTAATGAGATTTTTAGTGTGCCTCCTGTCGTTTATTTGCAGAACAATTATTCTTTAAACATTTACCCTTTTCTTTTAAACAGTAAGACGTTAGAGTTTCTAATTTTGTGTTTTTGCTTACGTATTGTTGGCAAGTCTTTATGCTGTTTACTGTAGGATTTTAAGGTGAACGTTTTACTTAAAGACAACTTAAAGACAACTTAAAGACAACTTAAAGACAACTTACCTATTCCAACGGTTTTCTGTCTGCATCCAGCGATTCAACGCTGTTGCCTGCAGGGGCACATTCGAAAAACAGCCACTGCCATCTTATTAACTGTTCATTCCTGATTCTTTAGGTTTTATTTGCATGCGTTGTCATAATTGCCTTTGTGACTCGATCTCCATAATAATAATAATAATAATAATAATAATAATAATAATAATAATAATAATAATAATAATAACCCTCATGAGTCTACACATCTGTTTCAGCGCCTGTCCATTTGCACTCAGCGCTACAACGCAATAGCGTTTAGAGGGTCCTTCATGCATGACACCGCGGACCAGGTCCAAGAACCATAGTTGCAATTATTTCTCTTCGGAATTGATGTTAGAATAGGAACTTGTCCATAATTATAATTATAATAATAATAATAATAATAAAAAATAAAATAAAATCATACCCGACTTATACCCGTTCATACATCAGGCCCACTCCGCAGAGTCAGTGCTCCATTTCGGGGAGTTCGTTATTGCATCACATATGGGGCCGCAACAGGGTGACCCTTTGGGGCCTTTATTCTTCTGCCTGCCACTGCGACCTGTCTTACGATCATTGACATCCAGCTTCCGAGTCGAGCTACTTAGACGATTTGTCACTGGGAGGAAGACCCGAAGACGTGGTCAATGACATGAAAGTCATCTCGGATTTGGAGCCAAGCTTATGCTTATGCTTGAACAGACAGAAATGCGAAATCTTGGCCGGGGAGGAAGAGGTAGTCGAAACATGCGATGTCTTCAAACGAGTTACCAGAGATTCAATAACTCTGTTGGGGGCGCCGCTCAGTAGACAAAAATATTGGATAAAATATTGCAGGATCATTCTGAGAGATTGGAGCAGGCATTGAAGGACATGGTGAGTTTGCCCATGCAGGGGGCCCTGATGCTAATAAGATCGTGCTTCGGGGCCGCGAGGCTGACTTTCTTGCTCAGAACTGCGCAGTGCTGGGGACACATCTTATTGAGAGCTATGGACGATCAAATGAGACAGAGATTGGAGTCAGTCGTCAACATCAGACTCAGTGACATCGAATGGATTCAAGCAACGCTTCAGATAAGAGACGGCGGTTTCGGAATCAGACGGCTTCAGATGCTGGCATCTTCTGCATATATTGCTTCAGCTGCATCGGCCAGAAATCTTGCAACCGCAATTCTTCACTCAGATGACTGGCAAGATCCATTCAAGAATGACATTCTCATTGATCGCAGTGCGACGCTCCCAAGCGGAGAGGTAGACACCATCACTGCCAACTGGTCGAGAAGGACATTATCGTTGGTGTGGTCCTCGGCGACAGATCCGCTCAGCATGGCGAGGCTGCAGGCAGTAACATTCGTCCATGCAGAGGATTGGATGGCCGTTTTTCCAATGGCCTCCTGTGGATTATGTCTCAGCGTCAGAGTGGCGATAGGCATTCGCCTATAGACCTGGATTTCAGCGAGCCACACCAGTGCCAGTGCAGCTTGGTGACTGACCATGGAGGACATCATGGACTGGTCTATCGACTTTCTGGAGGGCGAGCAAGCAGGCATTTTACGATAAACGATAGGCTATCATCTGGAGAGCCCTTCAGCGAGCAGATGTCCCGAGCACCAAGGAACCAGCAGGTCTGCTCCGTACTGATGGCAAAAGACCGGTCGGGGCAACGTTGATCCTGTGGTCAAGAGGGAAGTACACGACATGGGATGCTACGAGTGTTCACACGTGTGCTAACTCCTATATTCATGTGACCTCCGTAACACCTAGAGCAGCAGCTGAAATGGCATCCACCAAGAAGATGGCAAAATATGTACACACGATTTCATTCCAGTCGCACTTGAGACCCTGGGTCCCATCAATGCACAAGGTCGGAAGTTCTTATTAGAACTAGGGCGGCGGCTGACCATGGCGACAGGAGACCCGCAGGAGACAGCACACCTCTTTCAGCGTCTTTCTGTTTGTATGCAACGCTTTAATTAGGCCTAATGCTGTTTCTTTTCGTTCTACCTTTGCATAATCGACCGGTGACGATCGTTAACTCCAGCACAACACATTTTTTAGTATTTATTGCTTTTAAAGCCTGAGGGATCATATACACCTCGGGCGCTAAAAATATAAAAAATAAAATAATAACAACAAGGGTAAAAATAATACTAATGTTTAAGAGTTACAGCTTTTCTCTTTCAACGCTTGTCGAAGGTTGCCCCTACTAAGCAGTTTAGTCTGGTCACTTTCTGCACCGAATTTCGGGGAATAAAACCATCTGCGAACACAAGCCGTTCCACAACAGCACGCATCCAATTTTTGCAATCCTTAGAGATCATAAGTGCATGGTGAAAATAAGCAATAAAAGTAGGAACCATTTAAGTGGATTCACATCATGAGCCAACACATCAAATCCACTGCCATTCAAGCAACCGGATCTTGAAGACGTCTCTCAGCCCACGAAAATTTGTGAATCTCTGCGAAATGAATTCAAATGCTATCAAATCATTGTCAGCCTACTGTAACGTGAACGGCCAAAAGCGTATCAAATTTATATTTTATGTTTCCAATCTACTTCCTCATAAATATAATAACAAGTAATGTTAAAACTGTTTGGTTTCGGTTCCATCAGGCATGATGCCAGAATATACATCAGGAAGCATGTGATCAATTATGAATTCAATTCATTTTTCGATTAATAAAGACTTCAGGCTGGGTGCATGTGTTTAGAATGAGAGAATTGTAGTTGGTCGATCAGCGTGATATTTCCTTACACCGTTCAAATTGGATTATCATTAGGCATGCATATGCCATGTTTCAATTTATCACTCTTAAACGTGAATTCTAATCTCACCCAGCGGTATAAAACTTATCAACATTAGTTCAGCCACTCAAAGTCTGCGATACTTTGAAATAAGGTCACCACTTTTGGATTCAGATTGTACTTTTTCTTCTTCTCTGCCTTCTCCACTCGACTGCCTCGTTCAGGGTTAATCTTGAAGAAGCACCTAACATAAGAAAATGAAGAGCAATGTAATACAAATCAAGCAAAGTGGCTAACTGTGGAGGAATTGAAGTCTTTTGGAAATGCACTCTGCAGGCAGCGAACGAGCGTGGACAGAACGCCACAGCCTGCCAGAGCACTTGATATCCACATGTGGAATGTAGGCTACTTTGCATGGGTAAAACGAACATCGCAAACGATAATGTGAGAGATCTCAAGTGGACTTGAAAACTGCCATTGTGGTAAGAAACTTTATTAATTTTCACAGAGAGAAAATTAATGGACTCCTCTACAGTATAAATCATCTCATATGAATTTTAAATAACACTTCAGGGCTAATTTTATTATCGAGACATGTTGCGTCTCGAGTTGTCCAATTCAAGAGGCTCTTTAAGACGTCTCGAAATAACTAAACGAATCCAAATTTTGTAATATAGGCCTATATAGCCTACAGTATATAACCAGCTCACATTAAGTATATACAGTAGATATATATATAATTATTATAACTAGCTCACATTAACGAAACCGCAGTATTAAAACAGGCAAAAATGCGTTCAGTTAAAGGATCTTGATGCATATGCAAAATTGTCTAATGGTTACCATTCTCATCTATTAGCCATAGAGCTATCAACCTAGTCCCAAGTTTTTCTGTTCTACTGTACATGCGGATCGAGGATTGGTCTACTGGTTCGAAGTGTTATTGTCTAGCTTAGATTGTTTTGCTGTGACCTTTTTATCCTTGTTAATTACGTTGTCCAACAATATTCAACATGACCTAACCGGCTTCTCTCTTTTTCGTTTTAGTGTAGGCCTAGGTGTTGATGATTTCTCTTGAACTAATTGATGCCATTCGAGTTTGCAATAGCAATTTTGAAATTACTTACTTCTCTCCATCCACAAAGATAATAAGAAAGAATTTTTTTTAAATAATTCACCTTTGAATGAAATCCAAAGTCGCTGCAGCGGCCTGGGGATACTGAATGTTCAGACAAAAAAAGCTTCCGAAAAGGGAGACAAATCCGACCAGAAATGTTGCGATATTGTCATTGACAACAACTTTGTCAATCGACAGCATGAATCGCCTTGCTGAGAAGCAAGATGACCCTAAAATATAGAACACAAATAATCCTTACGTTGCCGCTTACTTTACAAATAAGACTAATATTACGCTACTTCACACATGGGCAAGTGTAATGAGAGAAAGTAAACACGGTTGCTCACTGATTAGTCACACAGTATTAATTACCCCTAAATTGGTCATGAGCAAACAGAGGATATAACTGAAGTCAATGTTTGCTGCATATGAAATCCTGTACAGTACACGGCTTTTAATACACTGAATAGTGAACTTTGGAAATTTTTATTATACAGCGCAAATTTGACCGTTAAGACACTTTCTAAAAAGAAAACGAAGATACGCCAAAATAAATATATATTAGTCAGCGTTGCTGAAACTTGCACCTATAAATAAATATTCAAGGTCCACACTGAATGTAATCAGGATTATCTTCTGTTGAACTTTAATAAAAGAAATCCGAAAGTCAGCTAAAAGTTACCAAGTCTTGCATGCCGGATGTTATAGCAATATTCCTGTGGCAGTCAATCAAGACAAATAATAGGAAACTCTTACCACAAAATATCAAACATGGTGTTGCAGGTAGATCATGAACTTCGGAAGCAGCAGCAGTCTCCTAGAAATGTAAAAATTTGAAAACGATTAAGACAGTACTAAATATGTCCCGAAAATTAATGTTTCATTCCTCATATGACGATAAGTTATCATTATTATAATCTTTGCAACTGCTTCTTCATATGTGTGACTCCGACATTTACCCGTAACTGAATCGGCTTCAATGTTTTTAACTGTTCAAATCAAACTTGAACTCTAGACATTTATCTCCATTTATGATTTATATTTCTAGGAATTTTGTAAACATTGTGCATCCGTAGTAATGTAATGTAATGTCAATCTTCCAGCCCACAAAAGTCACGTCAGGGAGACCAGCTTATCACCGGCGCTATATCAAATCAAGTCCGCAATAGCTAGAGTTTCGTTCCATCCCAGGTCAAAATCCGAGGAGGTCAAATCGCGGAGACAACGTGGTGCTACGGTGGTTGTCGGTGATGGTGGTGGTTGGGTGATCGAATCTGATTGGAATCTGGATAGGATAGGTTGAAGAGTTCGGTTTTCAGTCGAGAATGGAAAGCAGCAGAGGAGAGTGCAATCGGAGGGGAGCTTGAATTTGGAGGGGCGATTGGAGAGATAGGAGGATGAGCGAACAGGCGGAGGTATGTTGGGAGTCCGTTCCAAAGAGCTGGTGCAGCATAGACCATGACATGATATGTCAGGTTTCTAGCTAGCAGTATATATTTCATCAATAAGGATTCAATAAATTATATTGCTTATATATAGACCTATATATCTCAATTTCCGTGTTTGAGCACAGTGAATTTAAAATCTCTGTAATCTAACGGAATACTGACATCAGCTCTGATGAAGAGAGTGTCCGCCTGCTCAGAAAAATATGCCATCAGGCTGAGGATCGCAGCAGTCAATACAGTATTCTTTGAGTCTTGCGACTCCTTCACGTCTTCGAGTACAGCTAGAGCAGCATCCTGAAAATGCAAAGCAATTAATTCGTTGTAACACAATTATAGCAGAATAGTGGAACTAATTGCATTTTTTCTAAATAATAATTACATTTAGGCCTACATGACGAGTGCATGGTGTTTCCAATGTATTCTATGCATTTTGATTGTTGAGTTCCATGTGAAAATAGAAATACTTGTGCCTCATGAAAAATTATATATTTTTACTACATCATAAGACAGCCGCAGAATAACATCGAAAACCAGTCTGATGACGGGTCTCGTGAAAGGAGCCCTAGGACGAGGAAGACCTTTGATATCGTGGGTTGAGATATTGAGTTAGTCTTGACATCCGCTCTATATAGGCCTATATTCATTCTGATTGATTGACTGAGTATCAACTTAACGCGGGGCAATCATCGTCCATTCGTATAGTCCAGCGTCGCTAGGCGACTACGGTAATGTGACATGACAGAGCTGCAGCGGTAAAATCATTTGAAATCCATGAAAACAGTCAGCTATTTTTCATCAATACGAGTAGGCCCTAGTAATTAATTGCCACACAAACATTGTAGAAAAAATAGTTTAACCCTTTTCTTAGTAATTGGATTAATTTTCAAAGAGAATTTACCTTGAATATTGGTCTGTATTTTGTGATATTGCTAGATTTCAAAAAGGCCCACAGTTTCTCTACTTTTCCGGATTCTTCCAGGCATTCAAGGATTCTAACGCCCATTAACAGTTCAAAGTGCGTTAGCATTCCTAATTCATTGAACAGGAATGGCCACTGCTTGACAACTTCGATTACTGCACTATTTCTATTTAGATCTTTCCTCTGCAGGATATACGTTAGCTTCATATGATTTTCAATTTCTTCTCGCACCCACACACGTTCTCCTTGATCGAAGATTTCTTGAAGCAATGCTTGTCTCCTTCGAAGGGAATCTTCCGACTCCTCCTCAGGCATGACGGTTGGTTGAGAGTTTACAAAGTCAAAATCGAGTTTTCGCTTACGCGTAGGCCTAGTGCTACTTTCGTCATTTGATTCATGCGCGGGGCCTTTCCTATTAACGTTTTCGACTCTTGCCTTCATTTGTTTGGCAAGTGATTGAAACCCTCCCACCATGACATCTCCACCGACCTGATCGCACAGAGATCCGGTGTGCGTTTGCACAATTTTCCTTGCGATGGTATCCGTGTGTTTTTTTAGTGGCTTAGAGCAACACTTAAAAATCTCATCCACGACAACCCTCACGAGATCTCGACGTGAAGATGGATCCAGTCGTTTGCCTTGCGCCAACAGGTCATTCAGCTTTTTTGATAGCCTAGATGTCGGCAAAGTGAACGTGTCCATCCAACTGGGATTGTACGCTGATGTGCTTGGAGTTGTAGCTGTTCCTGCTGGGCTGGAAACCAGCGACGCTGAAGGTGACACCACGATCGTATCTACAGTATTTGATATATTTCAAGCATTGAAAACGAAGTAAAAAAGCATAGAGGCATAGATTTCATTAGCTCAGCCAAAAGAGTCTTGCAGTAGGCCTAGTTTCAAAACATGATTACTGAAATATACGATTACCCAGAATGATATCAGTGAATTAAAACCTGACACATTCATATCGATATATTATTGCACACTTGATCAGCAACAAGTTCTCATTTAAATTTTAATACAATTGATAAAACTTGATTGTCAGACCGAATCCATTTTATCTAATTCAAGCTGAACAATCTTAAGATTCACAGCCGCACAAACTTAAGATTCACAGCCGCACAAACTTAAGATTCACAGCCGCACAAACTTAAGATTCACAGCCGCTGAGCCTACATTCGCACATTTGGATTGTAAAGAATCTTATGAGAGCTAAATTCCATACCACTAACCATGACAACTCCAATTTTGCAACAGTCTTCTTGCTTTGATAGGTGGCATGACCTCCAGCAAGTCTCTCTCATTCACCAATGCCAGATCTTCGACACATTCCACTCCAATGTCAATGAGGCGTTGCAAAACTTTCTGAAGGAGGTTTATATCCAGTGCCAAATTTGGATTTGACTTTTTAATGAACTGCTCTAATTCCATTTTTATATATCTAAAAAAGCATGATGCAATACAATGACTTTTTGATCAGAGTATTCATAAGCTGGGAGGGGATAGTGATCAAGTAAATTATTCAAATTTATACATTGAGTTTGGCTTAGATTTTTCTCCAGAAAATAAGTGTGCAATTTAACATCGTGCTCTGATTCATAACTTTCCACTACAATATTGACATCATTGTTACCTGATAAGAGCAGAAACAAAATTTTTCCAAATATTACACCATATTCAGTGTGTCTCACAGGAACATACGCTCCAGCCGAATAGTCTATGCCTTTGAAGTTTAATTTATTATATACTGTGCAATGTTCAACATCTAGACTGCATGCCAGAATGGCCGATTGGATTTGATCATTGTACAGTTGCAGAATAAATGCCTGGCCATTTTCACACTGTAGGGTAGGTGGGAAAATTTCCCCTTCACTATGGAAAGCCTGCAGCAATTGGTGTTTTTCTGCAAGTAACTTGGGCAAATTTTTGAAATTTTGGGCAGCTCTGGCACACTGCTTGAAATACGAGTGCTTGGATTCAAAGCGCATTGTCCACACGCGAATCAGTGGACCAAACTGAAGCATAAGGGTAGGATAGTGAGCCAGATAGTGATGTTTTGGCCTTAATGGGGTACCAGGAAACAAACGTTTTCTACCGTCTAAATAGTCCTCAATAAGGCACTGCAAATATGCAACTTGACCAAAAGTGACTCTCGGTGCACAGATAATTTCGACAATTTCTCGCAACAAAGTGCACAGCCACCAAATATCATCGTTCAATTCAAGAACTCTATGGCCAACAACAAGAGGCAGGATACGCAAGAGACACCAATTTTGAACTGCATGACCACTTAGATGGTCTGCATTATGTTTTACGCTCGGAGGTTTATTCCTGGAGTCACTGCCAAGGCACTTGAAATTGGATAACAATCGATTGAATTGCTCGTGCGTAAACCATTTTTTAGCATTAAAGTATTTGAAATACAGAGCTATGTCTAGGGAAACAACGCCCTCAAACAAATCATGACCAAGACAAGGTGGAAGGCCAGGGAGGCAAACATGGAAACTTTTTAATTTATTAAATAAAGATGTAAACTTAATCCCCCGAGATTCAAATAAACCAAGATCAGACTTAAGAGCATCAGAGTCGTAATTCATTGTATTTCTTGGTGCTCCAGTTTTATATGCAGGGCCATTAACAAACTGTTTTCTTTCAATTAGACAAAATCTACAAAAGAAAGCAGTGCTGCTGAAATTTTCTGTAAATCCTCCTATCATGTGAGATCCCAAATTATCGCCAGTTATGGAAACAACGCTTCCCTTAACAGTTTGCCCACCAATTTCAATGCCAATAGTTTCTAATTGCATTAAATCTTCAACTAATTTGCTAAAAATCTTTTCCTGTCCAAATAGTTTTAAATCTTTTTCTGTACATAATAGAATCAATTGAATGTGATCAATATTTGATCTGTTGTGTGGCATTATATCAGCCAAAGTGTAATAAACTGCTAGCACTTTGTGTTTTGATTTTGCCGATCCTAATGGATTAACTACCTCGAATGAATCTTGATACAAAATTAGTTTCAAAGCTGTAGGGTTATCGACGTAAAATGCATTGGCTTTAAACACAGATCCATCTGTAATGTCTTCCAGGATGTCAGAACTTGTCGAGAATTGCCTTTGTAAATACTGTTCTTTAATGGATTTGAATGCGAACAGGTTTTGTAAGCTCTGCAAAAGAGGCACGTATTGGTAATATCTCAACTGCCGGCAATTATTGTGTCCAATGTACACATCTATCGGGCTGACATAATGAAACATATTTTTAAAATATTTTAATCTGGTAAAATTGCTTCTCAAAGCACCTTCTGTAAATGTTGATTTAAGGAGATTTCTGTCAAATTCTTTGGCCAATTCTTTTGCTTGATCATCTGATAACCCATATGCCCGTGCCTTTGTCATTAGTTTGGACTCCACACATTTCTGGCTGGTGCTATGAATATCTAGAAAACCGTTTACAATATCTTGAATTTTACGTTCTGACAACAGATATTTGGCTTGTAGTTTCAAAAGAAACAAACCAGCACTGTTGACAAAACTGGTCTCGTTATCCTCAAGATGGAGAGTAGTAGGATTATCTGTGGGATCTAAATTAACCCCCTCATCCTCACACAATGTTTCTCTATCTGGACGTGGCCCATGACTTTCCAAAGTATTAGGATTATCTGTAAAACAAGAAATTTCTCTGTTTTTGTGATGCCGAGATAAGTGCGATGAAAAAGAAGATTTGTTTCTGAATTCTTTAGGGCAGTTTGGGAAGGGACATTGAATTGTCTGGCCTTTGCTAATGTGGTCTTTCAAGTGAGACAAATGGTCTTGAACACTTCTTGAAGAAATTCCACACAACGGCAGCATACAAGTCACCTTAGCAGCGTTGCCGTCTAATGTTTTCCTTCTTTTTATGTTATGATGGCGTATTGCATGAACTCGCAAAGCATCGTAAGTGACTAGAACACTAGGACATTCTCGAAAACCACATTTGAATGAAACATTACTGATGTTAGAATGGGATCTAGAGTGAGTCAACCACACCAATACAGAACAAAATGTGCGATCACAAACAGAGCAAGTTAGCGTTACCATTATGATATTTCTAATATCACCCTGAACTTTATTCAAGTTACGATAGTACGGTAATTTTTCAGTAGCAGATGTTAAATTGCACAATTTTTTCTTAAATTAATAAATCAGAACGGTGGATGCATAAAATAGTTTAAATTTGAGGGAAATTGGCACGTCCTCACACGTACACTGAGTTTTGATATCACAAAGACGATGGATAAGGTCAAATTATTCGTGTAGATATCTCGAAAAAGTTCCTACAAAAAATATTAAATTTATTCAATAAGCTCAAAGGCTAAGCGGTTAATAACAATAATGATGATAATGATGACGATGATGATGATGATGATATTAATAGTCATAATAATAATAGTCATATTAATAACAATAACAATAATAATAATAATAATAATAATAATAATAATAATAATAATAATCTTTCAATATACTTTAGAAAGTTTGTCCTTCCGTTTGTGTGTATGTTCGTTTGGGTTCCATGACACTTAATCCCGCGACACTTAATACCGCGACAGTTAGTACCGGACACTTAATCCCGCGACACTTAATCCCGCGACCATTTAATCCCGCGACAGTTAATCCCGGCGACATTTAATCCCGCAACCAATTTATCCCGCGACAGTTAATCCCGGCGACATTTAATCCCGCAACACTTAATACCGGAAAAGTAAAATAACATTTTAAGAAGCTAAATTCTATAAAAGCAATATTCAAAGCAATATTCACTATTGTTCAAAAGAGTTTAGCTTTTGCAGTTAAATATTATCAAAAACCAGTAAAATTCGATAAAACTGCAGCCGAAATTCGCCTCCATGTCACTGCCCTATCGTAGACCGAACTTAGCAAATCCTGTTTTAAACCCTTTATGATGCATAATTTTATGTGGCCTACAGATGTACAACAGAAAACCTGAACACTTTGAACAGTCGCACAATTATTCGTACTCACGTGTGTACAGGTATTAAGTGTCGCGGTATCAAATGTCGCGGGATTAAGTGTCGCCGGGATTAAATGTCGCCGGGAATAAGTGTCGCGGGATTAACTGACGCGGGATTAAATGTCGCTGGGACTAAGTGTCCGGGATTAACTGTCGCGGTATTAAGTGTCGCGGGATTAAATGTCGTGCTACCGTTCGTTTGTATGTACGGATGTATTTTGACTCTTCGTCACGGAATAGGCTCGGAAATGACAGAGCGTCGGTTTAACAATTTTTTGCAATTGATTATTACCCAAACTTTAAGGTCAATGCAGCTATTTTCAGCTCTTAATTCGCTTTAAAATCAGAGTTATTAGCGTTTTAAGACATTTTTGAGCTACGTAGTGCATTATCCAAGAGTCCACATCCGCATGACGTCATTCCGTTTATTCAACATTCCGGTTGACAAACCGAAACCTGTTACAGTGTACAATTATGCAGTTGAAACAATAATACGCAGATCACAGAAATATTAACAGAACAGACAGCATGCAATAATTGTATTAGGCCACAGTGAAAACACACACCCGCGTCTCAGGGACGGGTCATGTTTGGCTTTTTGGGATGCGGGGTGTGGTGGAGGGTTGCCGACAACCCGAATTTTAGCGGTTAACGCTTGGTACAATAATACGCTATTGTAAATCTTAAATTTCCCGGGCAACGCCCGGTAACACATCTACAAAGTGAGGCATAAAAAACAAAGCCCCAAGAATTAATTATAAAATATGGGGATGCGTGCAGGAAATGGTGTACAAAACAAAGGTCCGTGATGTTGCCATATTATAACGAATCGTGCAAGCTTGGAGCGATCTTGACCAGCGAATTATTGAGTCGGCGGTGCGTGAATGGCGCAAGCGACTTCGCGCATGCGTAGAAGCTAAAGGCGGACAGTTTGAGCACAAATTAAATTTGTTTGCATTGCCTGCTATTTAGCTATAAATTTCCTGAATTTCATTGACATTGCTTGAATATTGTAAAAAAAATTAAAAAAATTCTAGGGGCTTTGTTTCTATGCCTCACGGTGTAGTAGTAGTAGTAGTAATAATAATAATAATAATAATAATAATAATAATAATAATAATAATAATAATAATAATAATAATAATAATAATAATAATAATAATAATAATAATAATAATGATAATATTGTAATAATAGCAAGACCTCATATTGTATGCAGACATGCTGAGAGGAAGCCAGTGTAGTTAATTGAGCGTAGACGATGGTATATAAGCATATATAGGAAGGCAGGCAATCAAACCAGCAGAATTAAGGACAGATTGAATTGGAGATAGACCGACCATGGGAAGACCAATAAGAGGTGAATTGAATGAATCAACTCTGGACTATAGATATCATGGTAAATAAGTAAGTAAGTATATACTCTAATGAACCGCCTGCAAACGCACTGCGGGAACATCAATCAGTTATGAACAACAATATATATATATATATATATATAAATAATCAATAGGCCTAACAATGTCAGTGAAAATGCAGTTAATTTCATTGTTACATAAAGTATGCTAAATAGCAGAATAAACATATCGATAGTCGTTTATATATTATTCGTGTAATAAAACCTTTCCTAGTTAATGTATCAGCATAATATTATGGAATCTCTCTATTGTGTGATCGAGGGCAGAGGTAGTAGGTAACATTCTTTATAGGAGGCAACAGGCAATTAAGGACATGGCTAGGATTGTAAAGCACAGACGAAAAAAGAGAGGAGTCAGCACAGCCACAGAGGTCATGAAAAGACTTCGGCGGCATCAGAAGGAGCAGCAGCATTCTCGTAATAATAATAATAACAATAATAATAATAATAATAATAATAATAATAATAATAATAATAATAATAATAACAATAATAATAATAATAATCTGGACTATAGATATCTGGATTGCCCGGGGCCATGGTCCGGCTGCCCTAAGAAAACTGTAACTGATATGTGAAAACTATATCGAAAAAAATAATAATAATAATGACATTCAATGGCTAGCTTTAGAGACATTAGGTCCTATCAATTTGTCAGGTCGTGAGCTCCTTTTGGAATTAGGTCGTCGGCTGTCTGACGCCACGGGCGACCCCATGGAATCTGTGTATGTATTCCAGCGTCTGTCCATATGCACACAGCGATACAACGCTATAGCTTTTAGGGGTACTTTTATGCACGACACCGATGGCGAAAGCCAATAACCTTAGTAGCTAAAATTATTCTTCGGAACTTTTGTTCAAAGTAATAAATGATTATAATAATAATAATAATAATAATAATAATAATAATAATAATAATAATAATAATAATAATAATAATAATAATAATAATTGTGTTATAATAATAATAATAATAATAATAATAATAATAATAATACAATCCTCATCCATGTCAATTAAGCCCTTAATTGACATGGATGAGGGTGGTTGGACTCGCCCAAACGCACACAGCTTTTGCACTGTTTGACTGTTTGAATCATTTGTTGAAACAATAAAAGGAGTTATAATAATAATAATAATAATAATAATAATAATAATAATAATAATAATAATAATAATAATAGTAATAATAATAATAAAAATAATAATAATAATAATAATAATAATAAACAATAATAATATTAATAATGGTAATAATAATATAATAATGCTAATAATCATTATCATCATCATAAGCAACATCATCAACAGCAGCAGCTGCGGCATCATCAGCATCATAGTAATAATAATCATCATCATAATAATATCATCACCAGCAGCAGAAGAGACAGCGGCATCATCATTGGGAGGGGCCCGGTGGCGCGTTAAATTGCACACTGGCATGGACCAAACCTAGGGACACCGCAAATTGGACCTCTGGAAGCTAAAAATAGATGGAAGGAGAGTTGTCTGACCAGTATTATCATCATCATCAGAAGCAGCAGGAGCAGGGGCGGGATCAGAAACAGCAGCAGCATTTAATAATCATAATCATTTTCATCATTATTATCATGATGAGCAGCAGCGGCAGTAGTTTCGTCATCATCAGCGTCATAGTAATAATAAGTGTATTAATAATCGTCTCAATCACCATCATAATGATCATTTATTTATTTACTTTTCCTCAACCAAACAAACATAATACAAATATGGTGGTCAACGTAATACTTTAACATAATGGTTAAGAAGGGTAGACCCTGCAGAAGCCATGGACAATCCCGCTAATAGGGCCACCCACAATTCATTTAAAAATAATGGGCCACAAATTATTCATGTAAAATATAAAGAAGCGTAATAGCACACGACAGCACATTCAAATGCAGGAATACAAAGATAATTAGGGACAGGGCCGTAAATCTGTCTCTAGATATGGGGAGGGAAAATTTTCCCTTCGGAATTGGGCTTAGCATGCCTCCCTCAAGAAGCCAACCATTGAGTTCAGTGACATCCTATAGGTTAGGCCTATTTTAGTCGCTTAATTGTTTCGTCCAGCATCTGAATGGGTTAGTCCTAGACATCCACTTTAGCAACTCATTTGTAGGGTCTGCTACAAATTGAGATGTTACCCGCTTCTGTATTCTTCAGTGTCAATGTTTGACCATCAATTAGACAAGTCGGTTACATTCTTCTAAAATGCGTTGACAAGGGGTTAAACATGCCTAAGAGTTGAGTGAACCCCAGTCAGGGGCTTGTCCTATAGAACTTGGACTATAGGTCTACCTGTTGCACTCCGCCTTGGGTCTATAGAGGTCACCTGGTCACCTGGTGCCGTCAGCTCTTGGAGCTCTGGCGACAGTCATGATGTATCCTCTCCATTGTCTCCTGTTCATTGTCGCCTCTCTTAGCTCTTCCAAGCTCATTCCAGACTTTTCCTGTACTTCATCCATCCACCTCTTCCTTGGTCTTCCGCGTCTTCTCCTTCCTTCACCGCATGCCGTCATCATCTCCTTTTCCAAACCATTTGATCTCATCACGTAGCCGAAGTAGCTGAATTTCCGCCTGGTTGCTGCTTGTTGCAGTGTCTCCTCCCTCTCTATTCCGAGCTCCTCACGCACCGACTCGTTAGTTCTCTTTTCCATCCATGAGATCTTTAGCATCTTCCTCCAAATCCACATCTCACACGCGTTGATTTTCTTTTCCATATCCTGAGTCTTCGTCCATGTCTCGCATCCATAAAGGACCACTGGAAAGATCAATGCTCTCACCAATCTTTTCTTTGTTTCCCTGCTCACATATTTATCCTACCAAATCCTTCCCAGACCGTTCATTGCCGTTTTTCCCATTGTATACCCTTCGCCTTATTTCCATGTCACTTCTTCCCTCTTTCTCTATCATAGATCCCAGGAATGTGAAGCTCGAAACTACCTCTATCACTTCTCCATCCACCTCAAAGTTTTCCCATGTTGCAGTTGTCATAACCTTTGTTTTCTTTACATTGAAGTATAGTCCCGCCTTTTCGCTTTCCTTCCTGACTCTTCTTATTAGCTCGGCCATGTAGTTGGATAAGAGTGGCGATCAGAGGTAAGGTTAAAGGAATCATTCAGTACAAGTGGTAAAAGGCCATGGTTATAGCGGTACATATATAAACTCTCCTATCTGCAAGTCCCTAATTTGATCGATGTTTAATAATCATAAGCATCGTCATCAACAGCAGCAGCTGCGTCATCATCAGCATCATAGTAATAATAACTATACGAATTGTTGAATAAACGAAATTATTATTATCAACATTATTATCATCATCATCAGCAGCAGCATCATCATCATGGTCAACATAATCATCGGGAATAGCAGCTCAGCGAAACTGTGACCAAACCTAAGGACACCGCAAATCGGACCTCTGGGAGCTCAAATTATAGCTGGAAGTGCAGTTGTCCGAGCGGCATTATCATCATCATCATCATCATCATCATCATCATCATCATAAGCAGCAGCAGCAGCAGCAGCAGCGGCGGCGGCAGCATCAGAAGCAGCAGCAGCAGTATCGTCATAATCATTATCACTCTCATCATCATCATCATGAGCAGCAGCGGTAGCATCATCATAATCATCATTATCAGCAATATATATATATATATATAATAGTCATACATTGATAAAAAACCTGCGTATATAATATATATATATTAACATGCACAGATACATAAAGATAATGTGCACAAAATATCGACTTGTGTAGACATAGAAAACATAGGCCTATATAATTATATATGTATACATAAGGCAGGTTGAATACACGAATATAATTATTTTCAGAACAACATACAAACATATGCACATGTATTTGTGCACACATAAATGGACATATATACACACGTACATACATAAATACATACGCACATACGTGCATACTTATGTACAATACAAAGCATATACCATAGGCCTATGCAATTATACATGCAGGCATATTCACAATCACGCATGAAAAAAAATCCAACATAATTATATTCATATTTTATAACTCACATAAAAATCATATGCAGATCAATATAATGTAGATAATAAACGTTTGAAATAAAATTTTATTGGGTAAAGACAACATATTTAAATATTATTTCCATTCAAATCAAACATTAATTCTTACCTTAACAAAGAAGTTCACAGCGACAACTGTTCAGAACGGACAACTCCAACGACGCCAAAGACCTTTTATTGAAGCAACCGGACTACCTCCACGGGATAGCCTATATATATATATATATATATATATATATATATATATATAATTTGGATGGGTACCATTCCTGAGCTATAGCTCGTTATACATGTAGATCGTCATTACCAGCGTAGGGGTGTATAGGAACAGATTAGCGATTAACGACATAGCAGGCAGGTTTAAACCGCCTCAGCCGGTCGTACAAATGGAACCAATAGGAACCCTCCATCATGCTGATTAATAACGGTTTTAATGTCGATTGCTTGTTCATATAGCATACACACACATACATACATACATACATACATACATACATACATACATACATACATACATACATACATACATACATATATACATACATGCATACATACATATATACATACATGCATAAATACATACATACATACATACATACATACATACATACATACATACATACATACATACATACATACATACATACATACATACATACATACATACATACATATATACATACATGCATACACACACATACATACATACATACATACATACATACATACATACATAGATACATACATACATACATACATACATACATACATACATACATACATACATACATACATACATACATACATACATACATACATACATACATACATACATACATACATACATACACAAGCCCGTAGCTAGGGGGTGTTTTGGGTGTTTGAACACCCCACCCCCCAAATGAAATAATGTAAAAATGATATAGTGCATTTGGTAGCGCATGATGTAAGAACTACATTGTGTAATGCAATTTCCAGCAGAAACACGTCGAAAATCGCAGAAAATAGTATTTTCTGAAAAGACTTGAACGTATTAGGGTTAAAAAGGCAGAGAAGCAGGCGAGAAAGGTCGTCAGAAATTTCGCCTTCAAAAAGTCGGTTGCACCATGTACTCACCTCAAAATTCACGGTCGAGTAGCCTAAACACCACCGAAATAAATTCCTGGCAACGGCTTTGTACATACATGCATACATACATACATACATACATACATACATACATACATACATACATACATACATACATACATACATACATACATACATACATACATACATGCATGCATGCATACATACATACATACATACATACATACATACATACATACATACATACATACAAGATGCATATATATATATATATTCATACACACGGACGGACGGACGGACGGACGGACGGATGGATGGATGGATGGATGGAGTGAGTGAGTGAGTGAGTGAGTGAGTTCATTACTTGTAACTGCTCGTGCGCTTCGGGTGAAACTCCCACGCTGTGTCTATGCTGTTATGAGAACGCCTCTGAAAAATAGTTTACTCTTCGATATAACAATATAACTTGAGGTGGATTCGAACCCGCAACATTCCGGCTCCAATGCACCGAATATACCGCTACGTCACCGCGCCATACACATATGCACGCTTACACGTTCAAATACATAAACAAAGATAAGCTTAGTGAAAATGCCTTATGGATGTATGTATGTATGTATGTATGTATGTATGTATGTATGCATGCATGCATGCATGCATGGATGGATGGATGGATGGATGGATGGACGGACGGACGGACGGACGGACGGACGGACGGACGGACGGACTGACGGACGGACGGACGGACGGACGGACGGGCGGACGGACGGACGGACGGACGGACGGACGGACGGACGGACGGACGGATGGACGGACGGACGGAGTGAGTGAGTGAGTGAGTGAGTGAGTTCATTACTTGTAACTGCTCGTGCGCTTCGGGTGAAACTCCCACGCTGTGTCTATGCTGTTATGAGAGCGCCTCTGAAAAATAGTTTACTCTTCGATATAACAATATCATATATTAACAATACTTATAATACATTGAATTCAGCGCACAAATTATGACATAATTGCATATGTTTACGCCAATAGCCTATATCACCCCAGACACAGGAGCAGATACCCATCTTATACACTGAATCTTGGGTGGGGGCCTACTACATTATCAACATAATCCGAAGATATTCCCTAGACGCCACATTACAGGCACCCCGGTCACAGTGCCTTGAACCGGAATCAGCTTCAAAGATCATTATCGGGGGTCATTAGTCGATTAGCCGACACATTACGGGGAAACGGTCTACTGCAAATGTATGCAACTCCGGGGGATCCAGCAGACGGAGGGTGACGACGATGAGCGACTCAGTTGTGGCTCTGGTCACAATCTCAATCGCCACCACCACTGCCCACCACGGTCCCACCTATACCACAATCACCACTACCACCACCACCACCGCATCATCATCATCATCATCATCATCATCATCATCATCATCATCATCATCATATTCATATTCATCATCGTCATAATCATCATGATCATGATCAACAACAACAACAACAACCTCATCATCATCCTCGTCACCTCTACTATTCTTGCAACTATCATCATCGTCGTCGTCGTCGTAGTTATTATTATTATCATCATCATCATCATCATCATCATCATCATTACTATCATCATCATCGTCGTCATCATCATCATAATCTACTGCTACTGCTACTGCTACTGCAACTGCTACTGCTGCTGCTGCTGCTGCTGCTGCTACTACTGCTACTGCTACTGCTACTGCTACTGCTACAGCTACAGCTACAGCTACCGCTACTGCTACTGCTACTGCTACTGCTACTGCTGCTACTATACTACTAGTACTACTACTACTACTACTACTACTACTACTACTACTACTACTACTACTACTACTACTACTACTACTACCACTACTACAACCACTACTACGACTACGACTACAACTACTTCTTCTTACTTGTTCAGCTTCGTTACCATCATCGTCGTTGTCATCAACATCATCATCACCACCACCGTCATCATTTACGAATAGAGGCAGGGCGAGGGGGCACATAGACAGAGGCATTGAGATGGGCACAGTAGGATGAGAGAAGGCAAGGTGATACCGACACGACACGCCGACAGGCCAAGCACAGATAAGATTAATTACACTTTGACGACCAGAACATCACACGTCCGGTAATTAACGGTTATTGTCATCGGTCGACTAGACAACGGGGGGCATTGATTACAGATTGCGACCGACAGAACGGTCAGAGGGGAGAGTGGAAGCCTATAGACACATACGGATAACATCATCTTTATCATCATCATTATCGTAGCCATCACTAGTTTCAACTTCATCACAACTACGATCATCATCATCATCAGCGTCGTTGTCATCGTCATCGTCGTAATAATCATCGTCCTTATTATCATCATCACCATAATCATCATCATTATTTATGTTCATTGTTTCTGTCGTCGTCGTCATAATTGCCATTCTTTATATGGACGTCGTCATTAACACCCTACTCCTCCTCCTTATCTTTATTTCGTCGTACTCGTCGTCGTTGTCGTCGTCATCACTGTCGTCGTCTTCATGATACTCATTCTCATCCTCATCATTTTATTTCCCCGATCTCGTCGCCGTCATCATCGTGGTCTTCATAGTAATCGTAATCGTAATCTCCTAATTTCTAAAGCGCCACTCCAAAGCCAAGCGCGGGGCACCAGCTTATTCACGAGCGCTGCGTTGAGTTAGAAGGGTTGTACGTGAGAGTAGTCCGTGGTGGTCCGGGTCGAGTTACCATAGGATCAGGATCAAATGCGTTGAGTCAAAAGGGTTGTCCGTAAGAGTAGTCCATGGTGGTCCGGGTCGAGGTACCGTAGGATCAGAGGGGTGGAACAGCTACTAAGTTGGGTGTCGTCTCGACTCGTCTGAGCTGGGAATTGGAGGGTGGGGGATCAGCTGAAACAGGGTAAGAGTTCTTGAAAAGGAGTGTCTTTAGTTTCGAGTGAAAGGCCCGAGGTATGATGGATAGAGGAGCCTGAGGAAGGTGATGGTGTG
>OX457044.1:6098249-6113249 GCA_949752735.1 Lumbricus terrestris
TTGAATTAGTGGGCCTAAGCCTAATTGTATTGAATAAAGGAACTCATAGCAGGGAATACAGTAACCTATAGGCCTACTCGGAAAGAACTGACCATGGGCGGAGTTTGGTTTCCGTTTTGGTGGGGGGGGCTAAAAACTTGGTCCAGAAGGCGCGGCGCCGAATTTTTTTTTCCGTTTCGGCCGATAAAAGTTGATGACCTTTTTTGATATATTTTCATTTTTTTATTACTATGTATTTCCCGGCCAAAAAAGTTTATGACTGACTAGAAAGTTTTAGTCGTCAGTTGAAAGTCCTTGGGGGCTAAGCCCGAAAAAATAGACCTTTTACACGGTAAAAAAACCATGACTATAGTGCTACTTGAGGGGGCTTTAGCCCCCCCCTAGCCTCTGATAAACTCCGCCCATGAGCATTGTTTGGATTAATATCCTCCTCTACATGTGGTCTGCTTTCTCTTCCACGGGACTTTTGTCCAGTTCTTTTTACATGTATAAACTGCTCAGATTTTCATCTGTGGGCGCGCCTGGGTCGGCAGCGCCTCTTAATATAGTTACCTTGAAATAGCGCTATATAAATTATTCAGATAGGTACTGATGGTATTGTTGTATAATTGGCGAACAGGTCTAACATAGGAGCAAAGTACAGAGCAACCTCAAGCAAATTCATTAGCAGTCTTAGAATTCTCATGTTGAAGACGATTTTAAAGAGCAGCGTAAACGTGGGTGGCCAAACCAATGGCAGCCTATACAGTATGCATCCGCATATAATTGGTTACTTATGTCGGGTATTACACACTTGATCTCAGCTTCACCAGATGTTCCCAGAGATTGCAACACCGACAGACAACTAACTCACTCGACTGTATACAGTGTGCACTATACATACAACCGTATCCTGTTCGCAGTACACGCGTCTGAATATATAATACATAAATATATAATATATATACATATAATATATATATATATATATCTATTGCAAACGTGACACGCTCACAAAGACTCCAGTGGCTGTCCGAAGTATTACAGTAATAAATATTTGAAGTTCATAACCAACGGGTCCTGTCTGCTCCTATACGTGGTATAGATCTGATGCTGGTGAAAGAAAGCATTCACTTCTGTCCAACTTTCTTGAGTGGGAACGACGGCCGGGAGAGACCCTGAAAAGGTTTAATTCCGCTGGGCAAACAAGGGCAGAGGCAGACGGCAAACACGCCGCCGACTGGCATCGATCCTATCCCCGGTCGACGCTGCTGCTGCGTGGGTCTACCCCGTCGTCGCCGTCGTCGTCAAAGGGTGTAGTGTTTGTCAAGCGGGTAACGCGGTCGGCGCGTAGATATTAATCCGGTATATATCGCCAATGAGAAACAATTGTATGAAGGGCTTTCTGTTATCACAGGTGTGTACACTCGCCCGCAGACCGATCACTCCACTCCAATCCACTCCAATCCACAAAGGATGATGCGCGTTAGAAGAAAAGATGAGCGGTGAAAGATATTCAAGAGCATGTAGCGGAAGACAGGCTAATTATAACAACACAGAGACACATGTATGCTCTGAATAAAACCCACCACACACACACACACACACACACACACACACACACACACACACACACACACACACACACACACACACACACACACACACACACAGTAACACAGGCACTTTACAGAGACAAACGACAAGACAGACAACAGTCTAAGAGAGGAAACGGAACAAAGAGTCCTCGGAGAAGACAGAAAGCACATAAACAGTGAGTGATTAAGGGTAGACCTTCTTCTTCTTCTTCTTCTTTGCTCTCTTCCGTCAGTCATGCGACGACGATGAGGCTCTCGCATGACTTTGCCAGACTTGTCTATTTCTGATGAGATCCTTTGCTCCTGCAATCCCAATATCCAGATTCTTCAGATCCTCTCTGACGTTGTCCATCCAAGTCTCTGGTTGTCTTCCTCTGCTTCTCTCTCCTTCTATATGTCCGTGCAGGGCCGCGAGTGGTAGTCTGTTTCCCTCCATCCGCTCTACATGACCGAACCATCTGAGCCTTCTTTTCCTGATTTTATCCACTACTGTTTCTTCTTCGTCCAGCTCCTCCCTTGTCTTCTCGTTCCTGATTCTCTCCCTTTTGCTCCTGCCCCTAATTCTCCTCAACCAGCCCATTTCAGCCACCAGCAATCTTCTCTCGTCTTCCCTGCGCAGGCACCAGCACTCTGAACCGTACAGCAGCACCGGTCGTCCATCGTCATCAGTAAGAGTTTCTTGGTCAGTTGCCAGGTGGTGACCAATCCTCCCCTGGCAGGGTAAGGAGGCTGTTGGGTCCCATTCGACCTCTTCCGCCCTGAGGTGCCCTTCCAACACCTGCCGCCTGCGTTGGCCAACTCTTTCAGGGTTCCTGGTGGGCCTGTCCACCACGCGTAGCGCCCTAGGAGGTGCTTCGGCCATAGGCCTTCTCCCCTGATGGCATAGCCCCACCAGGCAATCCCCTACTTGGTGTTCACCCCCCCACCGCGGTGAGGTGCAGGTCGGACTTTGGGGGGTAGACCTGCACCCGGGCAAATAGATATAGGCCTAAATGCCGCCCTTAAAGCGGGCAATCAAACAGGGACGGTCATATAAACAATAGCAAATACAAGACCTTCCTGTCCGCCCGCCGCTTATACGCTGGCAGACTTTCTTTCCCAGCGTCGAAATTCCAAATCAGTATGCATGATAGTCCTCGGGATCAGTCAGCCCCTGCCCCGCCACTGTTAGTTCTCTGACTGTGCCAGTCCCAAGCCTCGAAAAAAGAGGAGGGCGACACTAATCATCTTAAACATCTTAAATTCATCAAACAGCATCAAGCAGCCCAGCAGACCTGACAACAGTTTTCATCCAGAAATAGCGCTATGTAATTACAAATCAACTTCATCGATGACCACATCGTCCACTTACAGCAAAGTTTATTATTAGTTTTATGGCGAAGACCCGATTTTTTGCAGTTCCGCCGGGAAATAATATCTTGGACATTAGGGGCAGAATTATGTCACATGACATGAGTTAAGAAATGCAATCAGTCATGTGAGCAGCAGCCGTGAGCCACACCCACGGACTGTGCATCAACAGAGAGAGAGAGACAGACAGACAGTCAGACAAAGACAGAAACAGAGACAGAGAGAGACATGCAGATAGAGAGACAGTGAGACATATAATATTATACATAGAGACAAAGAGAGAGAGACAGAGACACACAGACAGGGATTCTCGTTAAGGTCTCATTTAGTCCATCACCCAAGCCACTTTGCAACTCCATCGTATTCTCAGTTCTGCCGGTGATGACACAACGCCAATGACGATAATGTCAACAGCATGTCATTTTAGAAACATCACCAACGACGCATCGGATTGGAGATATTCCACCCCACTATAGACCTACGCGAAAATGGGATCTTCGTATATGACTGGGGCCCACACCAATAACAGGGTGCTATATATAGTATACCATAACCTGGCGATTTGTCGATAGATTAAATGTCCGAAAATCGTTGTTTTCATTAATCAGATATCGCTTTATATATGGTCTTCTGCCAAGATGCAAGACTCCCAAATCGGAGTCCCAATGCACTTGACGTGTCACTCACTTCATCGTGGTAGCCAATGGAAACACTCCACCAGTGGCGTAGCCAGGAATTTTTCATGGGGGGTTTTATGGCCGGAAACCCTGGTTTTTGCTATTTTTTCTTTCTTAAATGAAAAAATAACCTTAAAAAATCTTTTTTTCGGACCCAATGGGGGTTTTAACCCCCGAAACCCCCCTTGCCTACGCCACTGCACTCCACAGCTCCAGATGAATCCCGGCTTTGAAAACATATACTATCTTATACTATCTTATAAAGCAGAAATTGTTTGTGTATCTGTGTGTATGTCTGTCCCAAGAAAGGCTCTGAAACTGCACGCATTTGAATGACTAAACATTAAATTTTAGCAAAATCTGATGATTCCCGGTAGCGCAATGGATAACACGCTGGGGTATGGTGCGAGAATTTGCGAGTTTGGGCGGACATGCTTTCTAGACTGCAGCTGCTAGCGCCGTGTAATTGCAAAACTGTCTGTTCTGTTGGTAGTTAAGTTTAATTAAGATTAGGCCTACTGCATAGCTTGTAAATGTAAAGCGCAGCACGTCTTGCAGGCGCTTCACTAAAGAAAAGATTATGATTAGATAGACAGAGAGGGACAGAGAGAGACAGAGAGAGACAGACATTGAGGCAGAGAGACAGACATTGAGACGGACCGAGAGACGGACAGAGACAGAGATACAGAGGGACAGACAGAGACAGAGAGACAGACAGGCAGGCAGAGACATACAGATAGGAGACAGACAGAAGACTCAGGGAGAGACAGCGACAGAATCGGACAGATACACAGACAGAGAGAGTATAATACACTGAGACAAAAGTCTGGCCGCTTCCCAAATTGATACGTTTGGTGGCTTTGTGGACACAACTTACTACAGGCTACTTATAATATGAGCGTCGATCACTGGACCATAAAAATGCATCTCAGAAAAAGTTCTCAGATTCTATTACTACGATGTCGAAGGTTGACAGCATCAAAGCCAACGTTGACCGCTTTGAAAGACTATTAAATGACACAAAGATAAGCATCACACCGGCACACATAAACACACACACAGACACCTAGCTCGCCACAAACATTAAAACATACAGATCCACAAGCAACCCGATATAGAGGAAGAATAAAAAAGGCATGCAGGAGAACTGACTAAAATGTTCTTTATATATATATATATATATATAATATATATATATATTGTATATCAGTATTATCTTAAATTCTGGTTCACTGACAAAATCAAATATTGACGTAACTCGAGATTGATTATTGACTTATAGAAGAGGACTTTCAATTCTCACCAACTCAAAGCCACATAGGATTGAACGTGGCCGAGATCCAGTAGACCACACAACCAGATACTCCTCTACCACATTGCTAAAACTTATGTAGGTTTCAACTTGAAGAATTCGTCTATTTATAGCAATGTTCTCTTGTAAGATTCTTAGCGCAGTTGGGGCTCGTATACCGCCTACCCCCTCCCCATCTCAAGTTCTTAGCACCCTTGTGAGATTCTTCAAAGGCGCTTTGCAAGTAGCCATGAAGTTAGGCATGTTACAGTATACGGTATACCAATTGACAATCTTCGTTCTCAGGCTATGATGTGCCCCGTGGGAAGGCATCTTATACTTTCAGGGTTTCTGGCTCTAATTCTCATGTAGTGCATGTAAAAAATCAATGGGCTTTGTATGCGTTTTCTGTACGAAAAGCATACAAGCTAATATTGACAAAAGTCGAATTTTAAAAAGTCGTTTCTTCCAACAACAAAAAAACAGCAAAAGCGTCCATTTATTAAGATAAGATCGATGCAAGTTCATCGACTCAAGAAGATTGTTTTGATCTTTGTCTATTTATGATTATTATTCATCCAAACTTGTTTTCTATAAGCAAACAAGCAAAAAAAAGGGTTTCAGAAAGCATTGACAGTGATCCTATACATTAACGAGAGCCCCTTGTCTGTCTGTATGCCTGCCTGCCTGTCTGTCTGCTTGCCTGCCTGTCTGCCTGCCTGACTGTCTGTCTGCTTGCCTGCCTGTCTGCCTGCCTGCCTGTCTGTCAGTCAGTCTGTCGGTCCGTCCGTCCGTCCGTCCGTCTGTCTGTCTTTCTGTCTATCTGTCCGTCCGTCTGTCTGTCTTTCTGTCTATCTGTCCGTCCGTCCGTCTGTCTGTCCGTCCATCCGTCTGTCTGTCTGTATGTCTGTCTGCCTCTCTGTCCGTCCGTCCGTCCGTCCGTCCGTCCGTCCGTCCGTCCGTCCGTCCGTCCGTCTCTCAATGCATCTGTTTACACCGTTCACCAGCAACCCCTCTTATTATAGACGAGTGTTTATTGCCTCGGTCACAACATACTATTCGTCGGTTCATCGGTCGATCCTACACTACTCGATTTCTTGTCGACGGAAGGAGAATAGTCGCCAACGCCGGAAAGCATCGACCCACCACCCAAACACCCCACCACCCAAATACCCCACCAACCAACCACCCCACCACCCAGCCCCCCCACCAGCCGACCAACCCACTGCCCGTCCGACCCAGCGACAGATGACTCCTCGTCGTCTCCGTCAAAGAAGGACATAATTGCCGGCTGTTATTCGTTCCTCGGACCCGGTGGTCACCGAGCCGCCAATGAAGGAGGATGCGCCGCCGCCGCCGCCGCCGCCGCCGCCGCCGGAGAGAACGCATTGTGCGCCGTCATCAACATTCATGAGTCTTGGCGGCGACTTAAACCGCAGAAAGCGTCGCCTCCAACGCCAATAAAACTGATGGAGTTGCAGCCGCAGCCGTGTTATAATACGTCGCCGTGGTGAAGCGCGGTTGCTGCTGCTGCAGCCTGTTGGGCGATTTTAATTAAGGCCGAGCAGACGGTTGAATAGCGAGACGGACGGACGGTCGGACGCTGCGGATAAAGACCGACCTAGGATGAACGGACGGATTTGTAGTAGCGAGAGAATTCGAAATCCTTGGCGAGTTCATCCACGCATTCGTAGATTTTCAATCGCCTCATTTCCTACGGTGTTGGAAGGAGACGAAATTTGTGGTGGCGGAGAGAGTGTAAAGAAGCGGGGGAGAGTGTAAAGAAGCGGAGGAGAGTGTAGCGCAGCGGGTTTAGACGTCTATGCAGACGGACGGACGGTGATGAGCAGGCGGGTGGAGGAAGCCCGGGAGAGGGACAGGACGGAGCTTAATGATGATTTAATGGAACTACTTGTTAACTGCGAACTATGCGCAACGGTCAGAATCATTAGCAGCAGATGGTTTTAGTCTCCACGTCCCCGTGGCGGGATTGGAATTGGAGAAATCCAATTCTACATATTGTACGATCACGTGCTTTACACACAGACCCACACACACACACATGCGCGCACACACACCCACGAACACCCACATACCCACACACCTAAGCACATGCACGCAGTCACAGTGCACAACCAAGCATATACGCAGTGCTTAAAGTGTGGGAAAATAAGTGCCTAGACGCCCTAGGTGCCCTTACCTTTCCAAAAGAAGTGCCTGGACGCCCCTTACATTTCCAGACTGTGCTGACCAATAAGTGGCAGGACGGCGTTCAGATTTTTAAAAAGTGCATGGACGCCGTCCATGACCGTCCAGTCACACTTTAAGCCCTGCATATGAGCACACTCACGCACCCACACCATATATAATATTAATTTTTGTAGAAAGAAACATAAACGCTACATTGCAAAGGTCACAACTAAGCTAAAACCAAATCAGTGGCGATTGAAGAGACCAAAGAGAGATCAAAAAGTATCGACATCCAAGAAGAAAACATTGAGAGCAAGTTGACCGATTCGTCTACAAAATAGAGATGGAAGAAACGATGAAGACATACAAAGAAGAATAATTGGACGTGCTTCACAAGCAATTGCAACGATGAACAGGAGACGGGGACTTAACGAATAACAACAAGATTTTAAAAATGCTAGACAATTATACAAGTAATTCTCCGTTAGGCCTATACGGATCAGAATGTTGGACAATGTGAAAAGAAGATGAGAAAAGAAAATTTACATTGTTGATTTTGAGTTGTCTATATACGTTAGGTCGTAGGGACTAGGGATTTCAAGACTACATGTATAGACGAAAAATTAAAAAACCATGACATTATAAACAAAGCATTAGGTACAAAAACACAACCATGACCATGCTAGATAATGTGTGTGTGCGCGAGTGTGTGCGTGTGGGTGAGAGAGACAGACAGAGAGGGAGAGACAGAGACAGAGAGAGCGACACAGAGGGAAAGTGAGTGTGTGTGAGAAAGAGAAAGAGAGACAGACAAACAAACAGACAGACATAGAGACAGACAAACAGACAGAGACAGACAGAGACAGACAGAGACAGATAGAGACAGACAGAGACAGACAGACAGACAGAGACAGACAGACAGGCAGAGACAGATTGTCGTGACACTCTTAAAGAGAAGTCGAATTCTCTTAGGCAACCTCCAGGACAGAACCCTCCACCTCCACCTCCACCTTCTCTTCCTCTTCCTCCTACCCGCAACGGCGACTCACCCTTTCAACATCCAAACAAACACCGGACACCGCTGCCGCAGCGGATGAAAGGATGAACACAGTTGTGGCCAAACATCGCTAGGGATCCAAGTCCCACACCCACCTACCCATGATCCATCCAACCATCCATCCACCAATCCATACATCCTTTGACCCACCCATTCACCCATCCACCCATCCAACCATCCTCTCATCCATCCACCCATCCTCTCATCCATCCACCTATCCATCCATCCATCCACCCATCCATCCATCCACCAATCCTCTCATCCATCCACCCATCCTCACATCCATCCATGCATCTTTTCACACAACAGCCAATACCGTCCAATTGGTTCAGTTTCAAGCATGTATAGTGTATACAGTTAATGACCAGCAGACACCAATGTGGTCAGCAGTGAGTTTGTTATGGCCACGCTCCTACACCAGACAATCTATCCGTTAGCGCTCGGACATGGTCCGTCCGTCCGTCCTTCCGTCCGTCTCACTCACAGAAACCCTCTCTCCGACTGTGCATTATTGGTCGATTCTGCTTCTAAAGTCTTTGTCTCTCTGGCTCTGTTTGTCTGTGTCTCTGCCTGCTTGCATACCTGCCTGTCTGTATGTCTGCCTGGTTGTCTACCTGTCTGCCTGGTTCTCTGACTGCCTGTCTGTCTTTCCGTCCGTCCGTCTGTCACCATCTCTCCGTTTCTCTCGGTGAGTGTCAGTATTTGTGCTTGCGTGTGTCTTTAACAGCCTACCTACTCCCTGTGATCTCTTCCTCTCACTGTCCTCCCTTAGTTCTAAGTTCTCGTATAGTACCCAACCCTTCAGCCAATTGAACGACCCAGGTGTGAAGTGTCTTGTCCGCTGGTTCCACCTGGGAAGAACACAGACCTAGAAAGCAAACAGTCTACAAGGCGACCATGCGTGGACATAATCCAGGCTAATTAGTACCGTCGCCTTACGGGCTCTAGCGGCCGCTGGAGGAACAAATAAAGATACACACAGAGGCCCTCTATCGGCCGCTGATAGATCCCGTATGGTGTAATCATCAGAGCTGGCCCTCCCGCTCCTTTGTGTGTATTCATTCAACAAACAGCTCCTTGGTGGGAGATGTAGAGAATCGGTGAGTGGGTGGGTGGGAGGTACACAGTCAGACAGAGAGATACAGATACAGAGACAGCGACAGACACAGAGAGACTGTGTGTGTGAGTGAGAGAGAGTGAGAGAGAGAGAGAGAGAGAGAGAGAGAGAGAGAGAGAGAGAGAGAGAGAGAGAGAGATGAGAGAGCGACAGACACAGAGACCAAAACAGACAGACAGACAGAGACATAGAGTGAGAGAGTGAGAGAGGCATACACACGGAGGGACATGAATAAAGAGGAAGAGATTCATAGAGGACAGGAAGGACAGGAGATGGTGCGCATCTCAGACAGGAGCGCGAGTTTTGTTTGCACAATATGCCAGTAATTACGAACATGCTTTGAATCGTCCCTCCGTGGATACGCCTATTATAACAGGCCGACTGTACAGAGACTCCCGTTATTCACCAATCGTACGTTTACACTTCACAAGAAATCCGCAATCAGTCCATGCATATAATGGCATTGGACAATGGACATGATGTGTCACACCGACGCATTACAATTTTCAAAGATCATATAATTTACTAAACGGAATCTGTCTCTGGGTACCCGAATTATACTCGTATATACTTAGCAGTGGAGTGGATCAATTCTAACCACACGAAATGGTTTCAAGTTGTAACAGAAGAGTCAGAGAGAGAGAGACACACAGACACAGACAGAGAGAGGGATAGAGAGAGAGAGGGACAGAGAGAAAAGGACAGAGAGAGAGGGACAGAGAGAGTGAGAGAGACAGAGAGAGGGACAGAGAGAGGGACAGAGAGAGGGACAGAGAGAGGGACAGAGAAAGAGAGAAAGAGAGAGAGAGAAAAAGAGAGACACACAGAGATAGAGAGAGACAGACAGACAGACAGAGAGAGACAGAGACAAAGAGAGACAGAGAGAGACAGAGAGAGAGGGAGAGAGACAGAGAGAGAGAGAGAGAGAGGGACAGAGAGAGGCACAGAGAGAGGCACAGACAGACAGAGATTCACTAATAGAAGACATGACTCCTATATACTTTCAGTTTCAGCAAAGCGAAACAGTGATAGCGTGAATTAGAAATGCCATCCCTGAGGCATAATAATATAGGTTGCCTCATGTAAAAATAAATAATTGCAGCTCTATCAAATTGAAATTGTCCGCTTCGGATGATATAATCAGTGACTTCATTTTGAATAATTATTATAGCCTAACAATAAAAAAAATAATAATATTAGGCCTATTTCAAATGGCAGAATCTAACACCACACCCGTCTCATGCCATTCGCCGTCTTTTCAATTATGGCCCAATTATAATATCATTGCAGTCATCTTAATTAAAGTGAGCGCGTTCAAACACACTTACACCTACATCTTTGAAAAACTGCAGGACTGTTTTTAAGGAATTTTTAGAACTGCACAACTTCTTTCCTTTCCAATCTTCCACGGTAAAATACTTCCAATCGGAGGACAATGACCTTTTTGCAAGTTTTAACTGTATACAGAAGTGTTTATACAACAGCACAAATAGGGGCCTACATTTAGAACTGCACATTGTGTGTACAACTGCACGTTAAAAAAGCCCTGAAAAACTGAACAGTCGGTCTATTAATTATAGGCCTACGTTCAACACCTTGACGATGATAGGCCTATCATTAAAAGTGACTGGTAGACCGATATAGCCTATATAGGCTAAAGTGCTATAACATATAACATAAGACTCGAATGGCGTCTGACCTTCGGAATTTCATAACAACCGAATATACATGTATACGCAACGATGCATGTGCGGCCGAAACTGATCTATGTCTTTCATTATGACTATGACAACCATGTTTCGAGAGTCACTCTATATAAAAAAAACTGCAGATGTTACGAGTCCGCCCTGCCCCCCCCCCGCTCCCCTAGACAGTAGTGAGTTTGATCAATATAGACAAAAATTATGATGAATGGGAAACCTGGTGACAGAATTTCTCGTTCAGCCGTAGCCTAATGCATATGATCGCTCATAATAGACAGAGTAGAAAGATAAATTTGCGTCATAACAAGAGTTTTAAAACATTACAACGTTATTTTGTTGCATCACACGCAACGCACTCACCCCCCACACACGCACACACACACACACACACGCACACATGCATACACACACGCACACATGCATACACACACGCACGCGCGCACCCACACGCACGTATACACACATACACAATACTACACATACAAACACGCGCGCGCACACACACACACACACACACACACACAAATGTACATTATATATACAAAGGCATGAGCACGCTTTCACTAACTGGTATAATGTATTTGACTGTAGACTATATAATGTCAATCATCTTTTACTGACAGGTTTTTACCGTTAAATGCACTCTCCTCTTTTATCAAGACATGGGACTATAATTATAAAAAATTATCACCATATTGAAACGGCAGTGGCGAAGATAAATTAAATTACATTTAAAATTTCTCACCAAACATGGCTATAGGCCTTTAGGCTACTTTTACGAACGATTGTAGGCCTATAGGCTACCGATCCGAAAAATCTTTTGCCCGCAGGGTCAACAAGAGAAATTGGACCATATTTCATTAATATCTCCGATATATATATATATATATATATATATATATAATATTCATATATGCGACATAGAACTGATTATTATTATGTCGACTGTCTATAAATATTCTAAAGAACAAGTCCGTGTGTTCCGTATGCAAAGACCTTGCTTGCATTTAATTAATTATTTTCAATTATAAGCATATACAGAGATGCAATTAGCCAAACATCGTAGGACGTCACTCTACAGCAGGGGTTCTCAACCGGTGTGTCGCGACACACTAGTGTGTCGCGACTTGACCGGCGGTGTGTCGCGTAAAAGTGGTGTGTCGCTGGTGTGTCGCGAAGAATTGGGTGTGTCGCGAATTAATAATAATGATACTAAATTATCTTCGTTTCTTTTCCAAACTGACACAACGCAGTAGGTCTATGATTACATGAAATAGTCCTAAATAACATCAGTCTACTAAATTCTCACAGCACACGTCCGTTGTTCTTGCATTATACACTGGCTTACTTTACCTACAGGTAACTTAGAAGTTGAGCGGATGACTGCAATGAGAATTTGTTGCGCTCTATTTATCTATATATTTTACCGCGGTCTGGGGTAGTTACGAAGTTTATGTTCAACGGATATGACATAGGGCCTGTGTAAACACGTTTGTTCTTGCATTTTTCAATGAACAAAAAAGTAAAAGAGCTGCGCCGTTTGGAGATGATTCGTGGTTGGCAAAACTTGGCTACCTTTCGGGCGTGTTTTCGAAATTGAATTACCTAAACCGCAGCCTCCAAGAGGCTGGCATGGATATATTCGCAGCCAGTGACAAAATTGAAGCTTTTAAATTGAAGTTAGCCCTTTGGAAGAATCGTGTGCTGTGATGCCACTGATTTCCCTAATCTGAAAACTGCTCTATCAGAAGCCACAGATAGTGACGAAGCAGACGATAAGCTGGCAGACACCATGCTTGCACTTGCTGTGGAACATTTGGATATTCTGTCATTGAATTTCAGAGGATACTTTTCATCCTCTTCAGATGCTGATATTAAGAAGACAAGGTGGATGTTGAACCCATTCCTCAGATAAAACATCAGTGGAGCGGAATTGAACAACAATGAACAGGAAACACTTGTTGAGCTGCAATGTGATTCCAGAATGAAGGACATGTACATGTATAAGTAGGGCTGCCAACTTTTTAGTTTGCCATTCCGGGACACGCACAGTTACTCGATATGACATTGAGAATTTTCACTGTCCATGCCCACATAACCGCATAATGTAAAAAAATGTTGTGTCAGCCCGATATAGAATCTAGCCTACAATCTACCAATAATAGTCGTTAATAATTCTGCAGATAAATTATCAAAAGACAATTGGTGAAAAATTTAAGATTAAAAGCAAGTTCAAGAAGTCAGCTCTTTAAATTATAGTTAGGCCTATCTAGACCTGCCAGAGTAATCAGAATTATCAGCATGAGCAAAGTTCATAGGTAGACCTACAGCCTATTATAATAGGCTTGCACACTTATACGCCATACATGCAGATTGCTTGATTACTACTCCATTTATCTATATCTATAAGAAAGGACTTGGCTATGTATGTGTGTATGTGGGTGACTTTGTCCAGAATGCACGCTCACAGTTTTTGAGCTTTTCACTCCAAACCTTCACTACTGTGTAGGTCTCGGCACGATACGCAAAGTCGAGGGGTTGGCGATTCTCTGCCACCATCGGGGCCAGGGTGGGGGGCGAAACCCCCAAATTTTTTTTAAAAACGCAGCTATTGATATGACATTTTTTCCTAGATAGAGGTAAAATAAGAACTTCATGCGAAGTGAATCTCTACAGCAAATTCAGGGACAATTTGATATCCGTCCGGGACGTGGGACGCACAAGGCCGATTCCGGGACTGTTCCGGCGAATCCGGGACGGTTGGCAGCCCTATGTATAAGCAATTATCAAGAACTCAGTTCTGGGCAAAGACGTACAAGGAAGAACATTACAAATCACTTGAAAACAAAGCTATCAAGCAGCTGGTTTCCTTTCATAGCTCCTAGCCTCCTACTTATCTGAATGTGGATTTTCACATTCCTAAGCGGACACATCCAAAGAATGAGTGATGATAGAAAGATAAAGAGCATTATGACGGGAATCATGGAGGGAGCGGGGAGAAGGGGAAGACCATGCAGAGAATGGTTGCAGGACATAGAAGAGTGGTGTGGGATGAATGTGCAGGAGCTGACACATCGAGCACGGGACAGAGAATCATGGAAGAGAGTAGTCAAGTGTGCAGTGGACACCTACGGGCTATCAGCCCATGGACAATGAAGAAGAAGAAGAAGAAGAAGAAGAAGAAGAAGAAGAAGAAGAAGAAGAAGAAGAAAGAAGAAGAAGACTTATCTGAACAAGGCTTTTCTCAGATGATCGACATAAAGAACAAGAATCGGAACAAACTTGTTGGAGTTGCCCTATCAGCCTGCTTACGAATTGCACTTACAAAAACTGTGGAACCGCGTTTTAATATGATCCAAAGAAAATTCCAAGAGCAAAGATCCCATTAACTGTTATGACCACAAGGTCTTAGTAATTAGGTGACTAAATTGACGTCGGGTTGTAGAAACGACTATAGATTAGCAGAAGAATAATTTAGAATTTCAGAATCATAAAAATTGGAAAGAAATTTAATATAATTAGTTACATTTATTAAAAATGTCGGCAGTTTAGCATTTTAGAAGGATAAATAAGTTTGAGAACAAATTTGAAATAAATAGACATGTTTAACTTTGACACTGTTTATATTTTTACGACATTTACATATGACGATTGAATGGTGTGTCGCCAAATTTGATAGCAAGTTTAAGTGTGTCGCGGGACGAAAAAGGTTGAGAACCCCTGCTCTACAGAACCTCGTAGACAGATAAACAAACAGACAAACAAGCAGACAAACAGACAGACAAACAGACAAACAAACAGACAGACAGACAAACAAGCAGGCAGGCAGACAGACCGAAACAGACTTAAAGGAGTATAATAAAATTATGCAGAATCTGCAGATTGAGATAAAAGAGAGAAGTTCCATTGAATTGAAGACGCAAATACGAGGACAAAGGCACAGCGACAGATACAGACACTGAGAGATACAGACAGACAGACAGACAGACAGACAGACAGACAAACAGACAGACAGACAGACAGAAACACATACAAAAC
>OX457044.1:6118249-6130749 GCA_949752735.1 Lumbricus terrestris
AATTATAATACTATTGATCAATGGATTTATGATTTTATAGATGAATAGATGTATGTCTGTATGCATGAATGCATGTACGTAGGTCTACGTACGTACGTACGTACGGACGGACGGACGGACGGACGGACGGACGGATGGATGGATGAATGGATGGACGGATGGATGGATGGATGGACAGATTGGTGGACGGATGGATAGATGGGTGGATGGATGGATGGATGAATGGATGGATAGACGGATAGATGGATGGATCAACGGATTCGTGAATATAGGGATGTATCATATATTAATGGATAGCCTAGATGAATAGATAGATGGATGTATGAATGGATGTTACTGTAATCTATATAGATGACTGATGAAGAATTCAAAAATCGACCAGTCAGCTAGTTCATCAATGCAATAATCAATCGGGCAATCCTATAAAATTAATCATTCTAAAGATTATTAAAATTAATCTTTCTAACGATTATTAAAATTAATCATTCTAAAGATTATTAAAATTAATCATTCTAAAGATGATTAAAATTAATCATTCTAAAGATTATTAAAATTAATCATTCTAAAGATTATTAAAATTAATCATTCTAAAGATTATTAAAATTAATCATTCTAAAGATTATTAAAATTAATCATTCTAAAGATTATTAAAATTAATAATTCTAAAGATTATTAAAATTAATAATTCTAACGATTATTAAAATTAACCATTCTAAAGATTATTAAAATTAATCTTTCTAACGATTATTAAAATTAAACATTCTAAAGATTATTAGGCCTAATCTTTCTAACGATTATTAAAATTAATCATTCTAAAGATGATTAAAATTAATCATTCTAAAGATGATTAAAATTAATCATTCTAAAGATTATTAAAATTAATCATTCTAAAGATTATTAAAATTAATCATTATAAAGATTATTAAAATTAATAATTCTAAAGATTATTAAAATTAATAATTCTAACGATTATTAAAATTAACCATTCTAAAGATTATTAAAATTAATCATTCTAACGATTATTAAAATTAATCATTCTAAAGATTAGCAAAATTAATCATTCTAAAGATTATTAAAATTAATCATTCTATAACTTACCTGCATCAGTGATAGACACCTCACTCGGCATCGTACAGCGTTGATGACATCTCCCCTCTCGTCCCACTCTCCGCCTTGACCACTCTTCGCCACGACCACCATCAGCAACACCAAAGGGGCGACAGCAAACCCCATCGACGGCCTCCTCTTCACCCGAAGTGGGTATTGGTAGCCCCTGTTGGTACCCCATCGCCCCCACATTCTACTGAATCCGAAAGGTATAAGCCTATACTGATATCCACAAATTTATTCTCGAACTGAACTGTTATGTATACCTATACGATCTGCGTTATATAGTCAACTGACGCGATAGTTGTTGAATATCCTGGAATTCAATTAAAAATGCTGCTCCCGTTTCAAGATTTTGGATCAAACGCAACAACTTCTGGAGTTTTATGTAGGATCGACAACCTGCATGTTGTGTGAAGCCCTATCGAAATGCTATCGGATAGAATAGACCTGCGTTTAAATTTCCTACAAACGTATAGGCTACTCACTCGAAGGTACACATGTTCGCAGAAATCCAAGATTAGGCTGCTCAACTAGTCTACACCTAGCCCACGTATTCAGGCCTAGGCTAATTACTTTGAATTCGTTCATAGTTATTTACACAACCAATACCGCTCTCCACACACTCAGCTCATTTTCACTGTTCCCCCTTTTTATATCCCACTCTTTCATAAGACTCTGATAAACTGAGGTTTTAAAATCAGAGTCGATCTTTAAGCGACAAGTTGTTCGCTGCTAACCTCACACGCGTCTACGAAAGTCTGTTTAAGACACGGCCATCTTCGGCGCATGGACGATGCTATTTTTAGCAACTGGGTGCGTTTCGTTTCGTTTCTGATTCGCGCACCTGCTTGAATGCCGCTTCTGCCGCCAAATTGGTCAAGCACAACGTACGGCTTCGGGCTAGTAGGATAATAAAACGATTACTAGGCTGTTTAGGGCCTATATAGACTTATATAGACTTAGCTCGCAGACAGTAATTAGGAACTCCGCCACTGGTTGTTCTCTGCCAGTGCCAGTGCCAGTGCCAGTCCCAAGCCTGGATTAAGGAGGAGGGCGACACTGATCATCTTTAATATGGCAGTGTCGTTAAACATGTAACAATAGACAGTGTTCGGCACTGGCTCGCTTAGCTACATCGGTAAGAGCGCTGGCCGCACGCCTGTAGGCCTACGCGACTCTTTGAAAGAGAGCGTGCGGGCCGCGGTTCGCTTCCCGAAGGTGGCTATTTAAGAGATTCAAAAATCTCTAGGCTACGTAGGATTAAATTCTCCTTTACAGATATAGGCCTATACTATGAGCAGAGTCAATGTATAGGCTAACTCTCGTTAGAGAAGAACATGTAGACCTATAAGCCTATATAGGGCCTTATAGGCTGTAGTAATTTTTGAACGCAGCACGTACAGCATTCATTCAAGTATTCATACAGCGCTTTTTCAAGGAAGCTACTCAGAGGCGCTCCCGACTCCAGCACGGCCAAACAGAACACTTTTCAAGTGCTTATAGAATGTGTAAGAGAGTGATCTAGGGAACAGGCGCAGCTCAAGTGTGAGGGCATTGCATGGGTGAAAGATCTTTGTTGACGCGCATCCAACCAACAGGGCATTTGCCTGCCAGGACATGGCAGGCCAAATGCCCGAGCAAAACAAAATATCTTACCTCAAGTTTACGACCATACAGAGGAAGGGGCTACCGTACGTGGTGAGGATCTAAAGATGAACATTTTACGTAGGCCTATACGTGAGAGACAGTGAGACCTTTGACTGAACGTCTCTTTGATATAATGCTTCTGAACAGGCGAAGTTTGAGATAAGCCCTCTGGACCATAAAACTCTGTCAACAAACGCTCCGTGAGAGATAGTCGGACAACAGATAAAATCCCTGAACAGTGAACACCAAGCTTGTTAAAGCAACGGTCGTAAAAGAATGAAGTGTATGACTGTCACTGTAGGCCATATTACTGCAAACGATAAGGCCATATAATATCCCAGTTCGCCAAAGAAGTGTTATTATCCACTAACTGCAATTATAGTAGGCTTATGCTCCTCTAATGAATAAATCTCTCCACATCATTTTCCCCCCTCTCGAATGTCTTGCTTTTCAATTAAATTAATACACTAGCCTACGCTCTGAACTTCTGAAGGAAGTGTCAATGCAGGATAAAGCACTTTGCCAAAGACATCGCTCCATTAAGTGAAGTCAATCAGTGAATAATTCATTTAGTGAATAAGTCAATCAGTGAATAATTCATTTAGTGAATAAGTCAATCAGTGAATAATTCATTTAGTGAATAAGTCAATCAGTGAATAAGTCAATCAGTGAATAATTCAATCAGTGAATAAGTCAATCAGCGAATAAGTCAATCAGTGAATAAGTCAATCAGTGAATAAGTCAATCAGTGAATAAGTCAATCAGCGAATAAGTCAATCAGTGAATAAGTCAATCAGCGAATAAGTCAATCAGTGAATAATTCAATCAGTGAATAATTCATTTAGTGAATAAGTCAATCAGTGAATAATTCATTTAGTGAATAAGTCAATCAGTGAATAATTCAATCAGTGAATAAGTCAATCAGCGAATAAGTCAATCAGTGAATAAGTCAATCAGTGAATAAGTCAATCAGTGAATAAGTCAATCAGCGAATAAGTCAATCAGCGAATAAGTCAATCAGTGAATAAGTCAATCAGCGAATAAGTCAATCAGTGAATAAGTCAATCAGTGAATAATTCATTTAGTGAATAAGTCAATCAGTGAATAAGTCAATCAGTGAATAATTCAATCAGTGAATAAGTCAATCAGCGAATAAGTCAATCAGTGAATAAGTCAATCGGCGAATAAGTCAATCAGTGAATAAGTCAATCAGTGAATAATTCATTTAGTGAATAAGTCAATCAGTTAATAATTCAATCAGTGAATAAGTCAATCAGCGAATAAGTCAATCAGTGAATAAGTCAATCAGTGAATAAGTCAATCAGCGAATAAGTCAATCAGTGAATAAGTCAATCAGTGAATAAGTCAATCAGTGAATAAGTCAATGAGCGAATAAGTCAATCAGTGAATAAGTCAATGAGCGAATAAGTCAATCAGCGAATAAGTCAATCAGTGAATAAGCCAATCAGTGAATAATTCATTTAGTGAATAAGTCAATCAGTGAATAATTCAATCAGTGAATAAGTCAATCAGTGAATAAGTCAATCAGTGAATAAGTCAATCAGTGAATAAGTCAATCAGTGAATAAGTCAATCAGTGAATAAGTCAATCAGTGAATAAGTCAATCAGTGAATAAGTCAATCAGTGAATAATTCAATCAGCGAATAATTCAATCAGCGAATAAGTCAATCAGCGAATAAGTCAATCAGTGAATAAGTCAATCAGTGAATAAGTCAATCAGTGAATAAGTCAATCAGTGAATAAGTCAATCAGCGAATAAGTCAATCAGTGAATAAGTCAATCAGCGAATAAGTCAATCAGTGAATAAGTCAATCAGCGTAAGTCAATCAGTGAATAAGTCAATCAGTGAATAAGTCAATCAGTGAATAAGTCAATCAGCGAATAATTCAATCAGCGAATAAGTCAATCAGCGAATAAGTCAATCAGTGAATAAGTCAATCAGTGAATAAGTCAATCAGTGAATAAGTCAATCAGCGAATAAGTCAATCAGTGAATAAGTCAATCAGCGAATAAGTCAATCAGTGAATAAGTCAATCAGCGTAAGTCAATCAGTGAATAAGTCAATCAGTGAATAAGTCAATCAGTGAATAAGTCAATCAGCGAATAATTCAATCAGCGAATAAGTCAATCAGCGAATAAGTCAATCAGTGAATAAGTCAATCAGTGAATAAGTCAATCAGCGAATAATTCAATCAGCGAATAAGTCAATCAGCGAATAAGTCAATCAGTGAATAAGTCAATCAGTGAATAAGTCAATCAGCGAATAAGTCAATCAGTGAATAAGTCAATCAGCGAATAAGTCAATCAGTGAATAAGCCAATGATGTAAGAAATAGGATGGTGGCATCACTTGCTTCTCGAACTTGGCTATTTTAATTAAATTCGCCATTATGACATCATACTCTAAAGTAACTAAACTAGGTCTACGTCTCTTAATGGTTGCCAGACTTTAATGTGCACTTCCGAGCTTTGTAAGGAGGGCATTGCATCAATTTACAGCTGCATTACATTATTCTCTTGAAAAGTAACACAAACTGACACTCACAAAGCTCCTTTTGTAAAATCAACCCTAGTTTTTTTCATTATTGAAAAATAATTCCCAGAGAAACATGAACGACTATACAATGTCATGATGGACAAAATAGCAATGAAAACAATTCGTGTTAATAGCAAACAATAACATTATGATATAATGTCCTATCATTCATATTCACACAACCATCTCCATGCAAAATAAAATGCTATTATTGCCAGACATAAACTGTAAAATCAAGAAGTGTCTAATTGCAATCACATGTAAGCATCATTTGGCCACATTGTAAATTCCTAGACAAGGTAAAAAGTTACGTAAGTAAGGCAATCAACCAACTGTCCATTTAATAGTATCATGTAACGTAACCGTACTTAAATTGGCAATTTATAATTTTCACAGCTACTAGCAGCCATAGCCATTCAGTAGCGCTCGAGTGTGAGAACCATTGCCCCCCCCCGAGAAAAAAAATACAGCAGCTTTTAAGAAGAGAGAGACAGAGAGAGACAGACAGACAGTCAGACAGAGAGAGACAGAGATAGAGAGACAGAGAGAGAGACAGAGAGAGAGAAAGAGAGACAGAGACAGAGAGACAGATAGAGAGATAGATCATCAGAAGGTACTTCCAACCCAGTACAAAGAAATGATGATCAAACAGTGCACGATCTTCAACTGCTTGCGAGAAAAGATATGGAGGCTGAGAGTGTGGGTTGCTAGGCAACCTAGGGATGTGCATATGTTAAGTGTGCGGGGGTGGGTCATCAGATTTAGGCGAATTGCGTGTGGTGGTTGGGTGGGTCTCCAAAAAATTTATGTATGCAAAATAAATGTATAATTATATAACGTCCACGTTAACCTTTTTATATAAATCTGCATTACCCTACAGTCGTTCAATAGCAACTGATTACATTATAACAAAATTAATTTAAGAAATGAACAGTAAACCAACAAATTTTAGCGAGCAAATATGATGTTTACCAAAAATAATAATACTAGTCTACGGTAAAAAATAAATGTTTTATAGAAATGACTTTAGCGAATTAACTTTTGTAAGGGGGTGGAGGTTGAGAAGCTTTTCTGGGCGTGGGGTTCCACAAAATGTACGAGTTGCATGCAACAGAGGGGGTCGAAAATATGATTTGGTCTTTTTCTACATAATAATAATATATAGATGGGCCGTATTCAGGCAAAGGCTGAGAAGCTCATGTCACAGGTTGCTAAGCATCTTCTATACTGGATCATAGAATCAGAACCACAGGACTTTGCTTGGAATTGTCAAACATCTGCTCATACATGTATCATACAGAGTATGTATGTATCAAACAATTCTGTATGTATCATGTATCACACATCTGTATGTATCATGTATCACACATCTGTATGTATCATGTACCGGTATCACACAAGCATGTACATATCAAACAGATCTGTATGTATCATGTATCACACATCTATGTATCATGTATCACACATCTGTAAATTCTTTATGTATCATGTATCACACATAGATCTGTATGCATCATGTATCACACGTCTGTATGTATCATGTATCACACAAGCATGTAAATATCAAACAGATCTGTATGTATCATGTAGTACACATCTGTATGTATCATGTATCACACAGAATATGTATCAAACAGATCAGTATGTATCATGTATCACACATAGATATGTATCAAACATCTGTTCACATATCACACATGTTCTTCCGTTCTCAACAAATCTCCATCTATGACGATATTTACATTTCAAAGTCTTCCACTCCTGCGCTACGACATGAGAGACGTGGAAAGTCGTGGAGTTGAGAGAGCGTCGAGTGACAATCCCTGCGTCCACTCGTACAGCTGTTCGGCCTCGTCATCATCATCGTCATCAAGGAAGTCCAGCTCACCAGCTGTGGTCAGTTCTACCTTCGACGTCATCGTGGTCAGCTCAGACAGACCGGTCTTCTCCCGCTTCTCATTCACCGGCTTTAAACACAAAAGCATCAGCGCTTATGTATGTTCCAGTGTGTGTAATACTGTGTATCTATGTGTATGTAACTATGGCTCCCATCAACCTACAGGTCCCACCTCTGGTGTCCAGCGGCGAATCCGATCAGCTGACCAAGCTGAACTCTTGATGCCTCCTTCTCGAACTGCTATAATGCAGCGACGCTCTTTCTCTGTGGCTGGCCCTAGAACCTGGAATGGGCTCCCTGTTGCTCTTCGCCTGGTGCCAAGAGGTCACACCACTGTTTCTTTCTCATTTAAAAACTGCCTCATTTAGCCGTTGTTGGACTGGGAGCGCTTCTGAGTAGTTCACCTTGAAGGTGCGCTATATAAAAAGCCAATAATAATAATAATAATAATATGTATGTTCAAGTGTGTGTGTGTGCGTATCTATGTGTATGTAACTATGTATGTGTATGCATGCATCGTGCATGCATGTGTAAGTCTATATTCTCATGAGTAGCACTACTAGAGGCTCTTTACAATCATCAGCATTATCAACTGTAGCACACAGTTTTTAATTTTTATTTTGTTTATTGCATAAATTATATTCAATTCTGTCGATATACAATTGTGAAGAACTAAGTACGGTATTCGTAATCGTAAACTCAAAATTTCTAAAGCGCTACTCGAAAGCCAAGTGCGGGGCACCAGCTTATTCACGAGCGTTGACATACAGTAGAATAGGAGCCAGGAAAAGCTAATAGTTTATAACTATCCTGACTATACTATCCTGACCCTAGCTCTTCCTTAATTAATTATTATTCTTGAATGTTTTCTCAAAGCATACTTAATATTTAACTAGAACTTAATTAGCAATGCAACAGCGATAATCATGATAATTAATTATAGTATTAACAACAATAATACTACTAATCATAATAATAATAATAATAATAATATAATAATAATATAATAATAATAATAATAATAATAATAATGATAATAATAATAATTATTTAATAATAATATAAAAAAAACAAGTTCCTGATGGATCCTTTCTACCTTGAGGCAAAAAAATAGAATGAAAGTAGTACCAATAAAACAGTAGTCAGGTGATTACAGACGTTCTCACCTGTTCATTGCCCAGGTAAGCCATTCTCATCCGAAGTGACCTCAACCTCGCCTGCTTTGACCTTCGTCCACTCGACACGGTTGGATCCGGTCGCAGCTTCGGAGCAATCGGACGATCGGTTGGGAAAGGTGTTCTAAAGAACAGACGAATAATTCAATTCGACCACATTAAAATACGAAAGTTCTATTATTACCAATGGAAGTTGATAGATGAACGAAACAGGGCTGTTTTTAAGGAATTTTTAGAACTGCACAAATCCTTCTTTCCTTTCCCATCTTACATGGTACTTCCAATCGGAGGACAATGTCCTGCATTGCTAGTTTTAACTGCACAGAAGTGCTTATACAACAGCACAAATCCATTTAGAACTGCATATTTTGTGTACAACTGCAGGTTAAAGAAAGCCTTGGAACAAAAAGTTCACCCAATAACAGGAACTGGATGATGATGATGATGATGATGACTATGATTCTTCTGCATCTAAGTATTTATGCATGATCACTTGTTATAGCGCCACTTCAAGGTTACTACTCAGAGGCGCTCCCGACCACAGCGTCGACACCGAATCGGAATTTCACGTCGCAGTGCGTGAGCAGTATTATTGCGAGTGAAGGATTTGCTCAGGGTCCCAACGTGGCGGCTTGAGATGGAATTGAGCCTACAAGCTGCAAACCCTCTGGCTCCAAGGCAAGAACATACTCCTACACCATGACATACCCTACACTAGGACATAACCCTACAGTTCTACACCAAGACATACCCTTACATCAGGACATACCCCTACACTAGGACATAACCCTACACCATGGCAAGACATACCCTTACATCAGGACATACCCCTACACTAGGACATAACCCTACACCATGGCAAGACATACCCTTACATCAGGACATACCCCTACACTAGGACATAACCCTACACCATGGCAAGACATACCCTTACATCAGGACATACCCCTACACTAGGACATAACCCTACACCATGGCAAGACATACCCTTACCTCAGGACATACCCGTACACTAGGACATATCCTACACCAAGACATACCCTTACATCAGGACATACCCCTACACTAGGACATACCCTACGCTAGGGCATAACCCTACACTAGGACATAACCCTACACTAGGACATAACCCTACACCAAGACATACCCCTACACCAAGACATACCCTTACATCAGGACATACCCTACACTAGGACACAACCCTACACCAAGACATACCCTTACATCAGGACATACCCCTACACCACCGCGCCCCACATATTGGTCCAGAGAGGGGTTGATTTCACCGCACTAACCTCGTTTACCATCGGAAACACTGGAGATGGGAACAAAGTGATGCGGGACACGCTAGCTCTGTTTGGACAAAAGCGATGATGTCTATGATGGTTTTGTCTGAAGGACCGGTCTCAGATTACGAGTAGTTAGCTGGCAGACAAAATGCCCATCAATCAGACAGACCTTATATAGCGCCCTTTCAAGAGGCCCAGTATACATCCCTCAATGACAGGGGGCAGATACTGTTTCAATGGCCGGTGTTTGAGTTGCCGACATTCAAGTACTTCACCAAACATTGTGGTCTTCGGTCATTGATGACAATGCTGCAATGCTTCTGCCATGGTGCCTGAATTGCAGCATTGGCATTAGATCCATGCTGCGGAATTTGTTAGTGTAAGTGGAAAATCATTACCAATGATGTGGCATTGGAAAGGCTTTGTGCGGGAAGAGGAATTGAGAAAACGTTGCGACTCATGTGTTATTGGAAAGGCTTAGGGTGGGTTTTGTAATGGGAAAAGGAATTGGGAATTGGTGTACATAGTGGTCTGGATTCTGGAATGGGCTCCCACATTAGCTACATCATTCTGTTTCTTGCGGTTTTTACATCATTCTGCTTCTTGGGGTTTTTACTTAAACTTTGTTCAATTCAAAACTGCACTTGTTTGCCACGCTAGAGATGAGAGCACTTCTGAGTAGTCCCGTTGAAGAGGCGCAACAGAAACTCTTGAATGAACGAATGAATAAAGGTTATAATACAATACAATACAATGCAATACAATACGATACAATACAATAAAATACAATACGATACGACACAATACAATAACAATACAATACAATAACAATACAACACAATAAAATACAATACGACACAATACAATACAATAAAATACAAAACAATACAAAACAATAAAATACAATAACAATACAATAAAATATAACAAAATACAATACAACACAATACAATACAATACAATACAACACAATAACAATACAATAAAACACAATACAATACACTAAAATACAATACAACACAATACAATAACAATACAATAACAATACACTACAATACAATAACAATACAATACAATATCTATTGATTCATTAATAATGCTGCTGCTCCTGTCTCCCTTCACCTGACTGTCGTGAGTATCTCGACGTGTCTCCGCTGCATTTCCTGCGTCACTGGAATGGTCAGCAGCGTCGGAAGTTCCTTCTGAAGACTCGACGAAATCTGACGACTGCGCAGGAAGTCGAGAACGTCGTAGAATATCGTGTGCCTCGGCAGAGCTGGAAAAACAGTTTCACTTACAGATGAAAACCCATGCTAATTATAGCATGGAGATTATAGCATTGTGGGGCGCGGTGGTGTAGTGGTGGTGTCGTTGCCTTGAAGCCGGAAGGTTCGAGGTTCGAATCCACCTCAAGTCGCCGCGTAGGGACCTTGGGCAAGTCCTTCACTCGCAATTGCTCATGTGCTTTGTCGTGAAACTCCGATGCAGCGTTTGTGCTGTAGTCGGGAGCGCCTCTGAGTAGCAGTTGAGGGCTGGAAGAGGCGCTATAACAAGTGCGCATACAAACAAACAAACAAAAGCATAAAGAAATGAGTTTATTTAAATTGTAATTTCAATGCAATTCAAATCATTTCCTGAAACAACATAATACAGTGTACATATTGATTAACATTTTTTTGCGGTTGTCAAGGGAGTCCCAGAAGGGATGGACAATCCCGCTAATAGGGGATGGCTGCACTCTGGCGTATTAATTAATTAATTAATTCATTCATTCATTCAAGACATTTATATAGTGCCTCTTCAAGAGTAGCTACTCAGAAGTGCTCCCGACGCAACCATGGGCATACAGCGTGTGCTCACCCCACGAAAAATTTGGCATCGTGCATTACGTTCCGAAAATGATGGAATACTTGGATAGACAGCATGTACTTACCTCACAAAGACGAAAGTAAAAGTGAAGTTCATAGAAATGAAATGATGGGCAGAAAACAGGATAAGATCGCGATTTTAGAAGCAAAAATCCTAAAATTAGATTTTTTACGGCGTGGCGAAGGTTTTTTGTTAAGAGACTTTCCTCTTTGGCCGTGCCTGCGTCGGGAGCACCTCTGAATAGTTAACTTGAAGGGGTGCTATATAAATTCCAATAATGGGAGTATTCAGTTACTCGTTCTCGTGGCTATGCAATTGTTCAGATGGAACCACGCTCACCTTCAAGAGTCAGTTGTCTCCACGAGTTGTCCCTGCCTCCCAAAGACGCTGGCAACTCATCAACTGTACTTGCGTACTACAAACAGAAAATCAATAACAACAATTGTTTTATATTATTAATTTCTTATACCACTGGGTACATGAACATTGATCATGATCCCCTGAGGACCTTAATACCAATTCCCAGAGGAAACAACAAAATTAATATAAATAATAACAACAACAATAATAATCATAGATGTAAAAAACGATGGAAACGGAATAAAAAACGGTAAAAAACGTCGTTTTTTTCGAAAAAATAAAAAACGACAAAAAAACGATAAAAAACGGAAACGGTAAATAATTTGACTTTGCTACATCTAAAACCGCATTTTAACCTTGAAAACATTCATTAGGAACCTACTACACGAAGGCTATCTCTTAAATTATGATGTTAAACGATGAAATAATGACTTTAGTTAGCTGAATTCTTGAGCGTTGGCGGAAAACATAAGGAATATCAGAGAAAAATTAAAATTAAGGAAAATAATAACCGAAAGTAAGTGAATAAATAACGATAAAGAACAAATAAAAAACGATAAAAAACGATGGGGAAAATAAAAAACGAAAAAAACGACG
>OX457044.1:6135749-6263249 GCA_949752735.1 Lumbricus terrestris
AGAAAGTTTACCCATTCATGCTTCCTCCCTTTCCTCCCTAGGTACTGATTTTCATAGTTTTGACACACTCTGTTCTAGAGCTGACTCTGCTCTTTTTCACTATATCCTCTCAAATCATTGTCACATCCTCCACGACCTCCTCCTTTCCCTTAATGTTACTCCATACAATGTTTGACCCAGGCCCTGCATAGAAGTTTTATTATGAGAATGTTATCTGACATAGACGTAGCTATGGGGTGTGTTTTGGGTGTTTCAACGCTTCCCGAAATGAAATAATGCAATAATGAAATCATGCATTTACTAACACAATCATGATGAAAGGACTGAGGTGGATTTCATTCTGAAGCTCTTATTAATTTTCTATGGGACATTTTACAATAGATTAGATCACCCTCCAAACACCTTAGTCAGTTGATTCGGTTGCTGGTCGGCTTGCTCGAGGTCTAGTAAATGCCCCACGAAATAGAATCCTGGCTACGGCCTTGGACAGAGATAGAACAAATGATTCTACTGTTTAATGCTTCTGCAAACTACTGTGCTGGTAGCCTAATAAAGAAAATTCTTACCTTACTTACTTACTTAGGAAAGAATATGATAAGATAGAAAACGGATATGAAAGAATAAACTAGTATAGCTCAAGGAGAGATAGACTAGGAAAGGATAGTAGGCCTAGTTATACACAGTGCTGTACTACTCAGAACTTTTGAGGTGAGTACACGCTGCCGCCGTGTTTAACTTGGTTTTACTGAGGTGGGTACACGCGCTGTATACCCGCGTGTACCCTCGTTTTTTTAGGTAAGTATACGCTGTCATTTTTCCCTGGAGGTGAGTATACGCCGTATACCTGCGTATACCCTTGAGTACAGCCTTGGTTATACAGCTACTTGGGGCTTGATGTCAAACTACAACATTTTGTTTTCCAAATCAAGTTTGCACTGGTTAGTAAAAAAATGAAATCACTTTCGCATCATTCAACCACATCTCACTACCATCACCTCAATTGCTTTTAATAACAACCAATCAACAGCCTGGTTTCTAACTGACTAAAATACAGCAATTCACTTCGTGCAACACCACCCTTTTAAAGCAGTGCATCAACATCATATGACTGAATACACTGGCCTCTACACGACACAGTCTACATATGGTACTAGTATCTCAGTAACTACAATCAAAACACAAGCAGAAATTCAGAATAAAAATCATGTGAAAAAAATGTGTGCATGTGATGGTACAAAAAGAATGTGCAACATCACAACACCAGACAAATGAATGATTCCAGTGCGGACCAGTGATGCTTGTTTAAATGTGCACTTGTTATAGCGCCCATTCATTTGTTATAACGCCCATTCAAGATTTCTACTCAGAAGCGCTCCCAACTACAGCACGGACACTGAATCGGAGTTTCACGCCGAAGCGCTGAGCAATTGTGAGTGAAGGACTTGCTCAAGGTCCCTACAAGGCAGCTTGAGGTGGATTCGAATCTGCAACATTCTGGCTGCAAGGCAACGAATATGCCCACTACACCACCGCGCCCCACATTTGGGTCAGTATGGGTAGGAGTACCCCCAATGATGATGATGTTGTACATGGTATAGCTGATGATAGGCTGAATGCTCCACTTCTAACGTGGAAAGCATGATTTTCATCCCCCTTCTCCTCATCATCAGAGATAATTAAGTATGGTGTTGTAGTGTATCTATAACTTTCTAAAGCACTTCCCACAGTGCACATCAATCAGAGGTGCCACCAGCGCAAAACACGCAAAGAAAGAAAATAGTTTTAAGATGCTGAAAGATGTGATTTGGATACCAGTTAATAACAAAGCACGGAGAGAGATCTGATTCCAAAGTGCAGGACCAATGAAAGCAAAGGATCGAGTTTTGGCCAAAGTAGTCCTTGTTCACCGAACAAGGAGATCATGTCTAGTCAGAGTAGAGACCTTGAGTAAGTCCTTCACCCACAATTACCATCAACATCAATTGAGGCGAGGAGGTGGAACAGGTCAAGAGCTTCTGTTACTTGGGAAGCATGATAACAGCAGATGCAAGGTGCCAAAGCGATATGAAACGAAGAATAGCAATGGGAAAGGATGCATTCACGAAAAGAGGAGAATTGTTGAGAGGAGGATTAAACAAAGGCTTAAAGAAAAGACTGGTCAAAACACTGGTATGGAGTGTGGCACTGTATGGGTCGGAGACCTGGACTATCAAGAAGGAGGATATTCAGAAATTAGAGGCTTTCGAGATGTGGATTTGGAGAAGGATGGAGAAGGTGAGCTGGACGGAGCATATAACAAATGAGGAAGTACTACAAATGGTTGGTGAAAAGCGATCGCTAATAACAACAATAAGAGAGAGACAAAAGAACTGGGTTGGGCACGTGTTAAGAGGAGACTCCCTCCTGAAAGAAATCATAGAAGGGAGAATGGAAGGAAAGAGAGGGAGAGGAAGACCGCGGCAAATGATGCTCGGAGGGATTATGGTCAATGGATACAGCAAACTGAAGGAAAAGGCACAGCACAGAGAGGAGTGGCGTCATTGGAGGTTGGAACCTGCCGAAGGGCAGAGAACCTAAAGAAGAAGAAGATCAATTGATGTTTTGTCAATAGATATAGAGCTAAATGTATGTAAGATAATAATAGGCAGGGTTTAAAGTGGGTGGGAACGCGTGGGAACGGCGTTCCCACTGCTCTCAAAAATTTTGGCTTGCGTTCCCACTGCTCATCATGATGGAACTCTAAAACACATGCATTTCAATGAAATTCTTCATCAGCGTTCCCACTGCTCACATTCAGCGTTCCCACTGCTCACCCGAACCACTTTAACCACTGATAATAGGAATGGTCAAAACAATGTCACCACAGCAGATTAACTCCAAGCTGGAGACAATTCAGAACAACCGTGTTGCTCATGCAACTGAAACTGCATGGAAACAACTTGGCGTTTTGCAAATTTGAATGACCAGGTGATAAATGATAACTAAAAATAACAAAACAGCAGCTTACAAAAAGCATAGTGCATACGAACGGGACAATGACGTCACAACGAATCAATTTCCATATGAACTTACTCAAGTCACATTCCATGGCGAATTAAGTCTTTAAAAAATTACAAATACACATTTGTAGAAATAAAGGATCAACATTTCACACCAGTACCTTGTCAATTGCGCCATGGGTTCGTTAGTTAATTCTTAATTGAGACTCTTGTCTTTACCAGCTATCCGTCCCTAATGCTCATAATTTATCATGCATATAATCCATGTGTAAGCAGATTAACCTGTCAGAAGTTGTCATTTAAATATTTAAAACAGTTAGCAGAAAATTTAATCCTGTAGTGGAAGAGAGACATAACATGATATTTATTTTATCGATTTCCTTCAATATTCTGGTGTGAGAACTTCATACAAGTTAACATTGAAAGCAATTTTTAGCCTGATAAACAGCATGGTAAAACAATTTTGGGCAGAACTATGTTATCGGGGACCTAAGTGTCGGTTAGGTTCAGGTCAGGCGTCATGAGGATCGGTTAGAATTAGGGTTGGATTAGAGTCAGCGTCGTCATTAGATGCTGTCCAAAGATACTGTAGGCCTATGTTCCGATCCCCGGTACTATAGTTTTGCTTAATTTTAGATGCTAAAACGTTGAACTTTAGACGTTTTGTTAAGACTGCAAAATAATTGCAGCTTACTCGTCGGATGTTAAGGGCGAGGAGACTGGCTGTGGTGGCAGTCGGTGTCCGGCTGTCACTTGTCGAGATGAACTCCTGTCGAATTCTCGACCCGCACCGTTTCGACGCTGCTCCATTTCCAGCTGATACCAATACAATTATTAAATACTGGTGACTGTGGCTATCCTCCTCCTCCTTCTTTGCTACCAAGTTCCTTTTATTTTGGAAGTGGTACTAAACAAGATTCCAACATAATTTCATACCAGGATTGCGTAAAACATCTGAAATAAACTGGATTTAAGCTAAATGTTTTGCGACATGAAGTCCTCAAGAAACGATGAACAGTTTGTTTACGTCTCCAACAGAAACAAAACATGGCGACCTATTACGCTGGTTCCATTCAAATGCAGAGCAATAAATCTTTCTGTAGCGCTGTTCGTCGTTAATGTTGGGAGCGCCTCTGTGTTGTATTGGTACCCTTGTAAAGGTGCTATGCAGATTCTAACACTAAATGAACGAATGAATAAGTGAATACTAGATTTAAACTTAAAAATTTGATGTATCGCGGGCTGAACTGAGTAATGGAGCAACATTTTAAACGGAATTGCTAAAGGGTATCCTCTAAAATCATTTTTCAAAATACTCTGATCGATAATAATTTACAGTGTGGCGCAAGTTTAACCCATGCAGCCAACGACCTATGGCTTGATGAGCATAAGCTAGCAATGAGTGCTGCAGCACAGCAAAGTGTTAAACTGTAACTTCATTACCACAGACAATGCATAATTTTATGAGGAAGGCATGGTCAGTAGTCTAGACTTGTAGTCCTCTCCCTCATCGCCTCATCCTCCCTCTAACAACGCATGGACAGTGTAACCAGTCAATCCTTATTCCTTAAGTCCCTTAAATCTTTTTTCTTTTGCCGTGGCTGGGCTGGGAGCGCCTCTGAGTAGTTTCTTGAAAGGGTACTATATAAATGCTAATAATGAATGCATGAATGAATGAATGAATGAATGAATGAACCTCATAGCTGAATTATTTGTCGCTGGACATCAAATCAAATTTCTGCTCTGGTGGAGTTTCGAACCCAACTCTCTCAATTGATGGCTGCACTGCATGCTAACCATTACACCACTGAGCAGAACACACTATAGTGCTCGTGCAGTAACCACCCCACCCAACCCCATTAAATTCCAGCTTTCAATATAAAATGCTCAAAAAGATTGAGGTAAATCACCCTGGACCAAAACTGTGGAGGCAACATTCCTGTTCAACCATGAGTTGCTTCGACCACCAGGGCTGGTTTTAAGGAATTTTTAGAACTGCACAACTCCTTTCCTTTCCAATCATTCATGGTAAGTTACATCCAATCGGAGGACAACGACCTTTTTGCTAGTTTTAATTGTACAGAAGTGCTTCTACAACAGCACATTTTGTGTAGCCTACAACTGCACGTTAAAAACGCCCTGTTGATCAAACCTTCATTATGAAAACTCTTTTATTGCAATGTAGTAAAATGTCCAATAGTTACATAGCACCATGATCGTCAATATTACCAGAGATCCTTCCATTGCAACAAAAGCTGATGTATCTGGCTAATCCTGTGACTACACGGCTCATCAAGATCTGCATGAGAAATGGACCAGCTGCAGCTCTGTGGCCTTTTGGAGCCAGGCAGAGACCCTCTGAGTAATCCTCATGCCATTGATGAATGATGATCGTACGGAAATTGTTCGATTACAATCCTCAATAACCTCAAATCCGAAGTCAATTCCACGCTTCACTTTGATAATTAAAACTTTGAATTATTCAGAACAGAGTGGTTGGTCAGTAGCCTATGCAGAATGTAAGATTGTGTGGTCAAAGAGGAAGCAAATTTTTGGTATTAGTTGAAAGTGTATCATATAATTTCTATTGTATTAAAACATTTATAGAGCACCTCCATTATGGTAACCATTCAGACGAGCTCCCTGTATGCAATGCCACAAGAGACTACCGCGCGCATAGGTTTCAAGAAAAGCATGAGGAACTAGAAGACCAAATCTCTGTGTGTGCTTTTCTGGTCCAGTCAGTAGTTAGATAAGAAACCCTTCATGGAACAATTGACACCCCCTAGTGCCTCCAACCCTGTTCGATCAGCAAGAAAAAGATATCAAGATATTCATTCAAGCAGTTTTCTACTTTAATAATAACGACAATTTATATGGCGCCGTAACGCGGCCATACCGCTACTTTGCCCCAACAGGACCCAATATGGTAGCCACATAAAATTTGACCATTTCCCCATTTATGATATGCAGTCCATATCTGATTTTAAAAAATCAGAAAAAATCAGTCTGTCCCAATTTGTTTTTAATAATGCTTATTTTTTGTTTCGCTCTCCTACTAATGTGCCACTGTGATACTTTTCACCATTGTATGCCTGTACGTGCACTTGCTATAGTGCCCCTTCAAGCTTTTCTACTCGGAGGCGCTCCCGACTACAGAGCGGACACTGCATCGGAGTTTCACGCCGAAGCGCTGAGCAATTGCGAGTGAAGGACTTGCCCAAGGTCCCTACGCAGCATCATGGGGTGGATTCGAACCTGCAACCCTCTGGCTGCAAGGCAACGAACATACCCACTACACCACCGCGCCCACAGCGTATGTACATATTTCTTGCAAAGAATGAGCATGCGTCTCATGCTAATAAAGATTACTTACTTACTTAGCCTATACGAGATGATGCCAACAGAAATTCTAGCATGTGTGTTTCTTCAAACACTATAAACCCAGCACGTTGAATTTATTGTGAAAGACAACAAAGGCAAGGGATCAATCAATCTCTGGTCCACTCAATTCCTCCATGAATGACTACACATTACTTTCAATGTATCACATGTGACACAGAGGTTCAAAACTCGTCACATGTCGGTTTCTGAGCTTTTCATTCAGTCGTAGGCTATGCTACAATGGTTCTGCTTTAAAATACTTTTCACAGAATGAAAATATTATTTTATAACTGAAGTTTAGTTTTTAATATGCTAATTTATTCTTGCATTAGCTATGAGTGAGAAAATCGATTTAAATGTTCCTGAATATTCGTGCCATCAAAGTTCTCAGAAGCTACTAATGGATTATATTCTGTAATTTTTCCTGCCAAAAAAGGAATATATTCTCAACCACATAACGCAAAAGGCTTCAAAATCGGTTTACTACTTCGCAAATTACTGCGAATTCATATCCGAACTGAAGACTACACTACGTTCTTGACCCCTACGATCGCCTACTTCAGCTTCAAGCCTAACATCTAGAAAGCGGCAAGCGACGGGTTTCGAGCCCCGGTATCACAATTATCACTACGTTTCCAATGCAAATGGCTGAAAGAAAAATCAGAAGAAAACAAAAAAATAAGAAAGCGGCCAACTAGTAGAACTACATCCAACTTTACTCGTAAATATTCGACTACTGACTAATCAGTTATCACATGTCACTAAATGAAGTTACGCACAGATTACATTTCTCTCTCTTCAACACCACCATCGTCATCATCGTCACCACCATCAACTCCACCGTCGTTCGTTTACAAACAGAAAAATGAAACAATGCATCGAACGCAAGCCGTCTAAAAAAACAACACCGATAATTACGCACTGGCCAAAAAGCAAAGCGTGTTATTATTACACAGCGGATTACGCACTGATTACAGGCGGCGGCAGCAGCGGCTACGTAGTACTACATTGCAGATTACACGAGGCTATGATAAAAACGCCGAAAAAGAACAGATGTTTAAAATGGGCCGGGGACGCGGGCGAACGAACGCGCGCCCGCCCCCGGCCGGTTTGCACCACGAGGGTCTTCGACCGTAACAAGCACACAAAAAAACGATCGAAGAGAAATTCTACCAGATTGTCAAAGTTTACCACGATCATCGCAGCCCGATCATCATTCCCGATCCGATAACTTCCATCGATACATATCACAATCAAATCCATCACAGAAAATAACTAAAAGCCGACTTGCACAATGAAATTCATCACAAATCCGTCCGCACAATTGAAATCCAACAACAAAAACTGCAACGCCAGACACTTCTACAATCGATTCCGTCTTCTATACTAGCGCAGAGTGTGGTCGGTGTCGCAAGCACTGGCCACGTTAAGATGTTCAAAGTCTAGCAGCTACTATCAAATCTACTATCGTTTCTGTTGTCGATGATGAATCATCTTTAACCTAACTCAAGTGTAGCTGCGATCACAGGCTGAAATCGAAATCATCACATCATCTTAACCAGTGGCTAAAGTGAGCTGGACATGGTTCTACCACTCCAGAAAATAGTAGACACATGACGTAGCAAAGGGCCACCTGTACCACCCACTTTATATCCCCAGTCATAGGTTCATTACTGTGAGGAACAAGTAGATTTTGTCACATTTTGTTAACATGCGTCGCACGAAAAGAAACATAATCAGGTGAACATCAGGGAAGTTTTTTCGAAATGTGAAGGGTAAAATGTGAGAGAATTGTTAACCCAACAACCCCCCCGCCTGCCCCAAAAGATGCAATCCCACTTTAACCACTGAAATCTTAACACAGAAGTGACAAAACTAAACCTTGCTAATATAGCACGTGATTTACTGAACACATTTCCATCAATCACCATCATCTGAATAACACATGATTAAGACCTAAAATCACACATGATTAAGACCTAATTCACACATGATCAAGATCCAAATCACACATGATCAAGATCTGAATCACACATGATCAAGACCTAAAATCACACATGATCAAGATCTGCACGACACATGATCAAGATCTGAATCACACATGATCAAGACCAAAATCACACATGATTATGATCCAAAATCACACATGATTAAGATCCAAAACCACACATGATCAAGACCAAATTCACACATGATTAAGATCCAAAATCACATATGATTATGATCAAAAATCACACATGATTAAGATCAAAAATCACACACGATTAAGATCAGACAAACCGCATCTAAACTAGCGATGTGTGCTCTCAGCTACGATCCTCTCAACAACCAATCATCAAAAAACGAAAAGCTACGATCCAATCTTCAACGTCTTAACGTACGCAAAAGAAACAAAGCTGTTTCGAAACTAAGCCAGGGAGCGCAGAATCAAGCGAAGAAGGGCCACAAACCAAACAGATAAGAAATATACGCAAAACAAACCGAAAAAGACAAAAAATCTTCGTCGTTATTGTTATAATAATTATTATTATTATCGTCATTATTACTATTTTAATTTTATAATCAATACTCTGTCGTGCATTCGACAAGTACCACAAGCAATATAAACCATGCATTCATACGGAGAAATTTGTAGCAAGATCCGAACACATTAAGCATTGAAAAACATAAACATAAGTGAATTCGTATTCTATGCATTACAAAGTGAGCACTGCAATCACATGCAATCAACTGCAATCAACTGTAATAAACTGTAATCAAATGTAATCAACAGTAATAAACTGTAATCAACAGTAATAAACTGTAATAAAATGTAATCAAATGTATTAAACTGTAATCAACAGTAACTAACTTGAATCAACAGTAATATGAACTGTAATAAAATGTAATCAAATGTATTAAACTGTAATCAACAGTAATAAACTTTAATCAACAGTAATATGAACTGTAATAAACTGTAATAAACTAATCAACTGGCTATGATGTTTGCCAAGAAGTGACTGTTGAAGCACAAATAAGACACAACATCCAGCCAAACATTCCCCAAAAGAAACAAGCAGATCTACTACGCTAGCACATGATTCACCGGGATACAGAGCTGTAAACGCGTCCAATGCTGTGGAGCAGATACCTTGAAGAGGAGCTAGAAAAAAATTCCTCAGAACGAATTAATTAATGTAAGGGTGATGTGGAAAACATCACCACAGTAACATCTATTATTTTCGTAATTATAATTATTATTATCATTATTATTTTCGTAATTATAATTATTATCATCATTATTATTATTGTCATCATTTTTTTGTCCCGAGGTATACAGGATCCCTCAAATACTTCACTAACGCCTAATATAAAATCAAAAGTCTGGAAAGGACCCACTCATCTTCTGTTTCTTGGTTGGTAACAGTGACCTTAAAGGCCAAAGCATTATTATCATTATCATTATTATTATTATCATCATTATTATTATTTATTACACATTCATAAAGCACTAAGTACAGTATCCAATGACCAAGTAAAAATGGATGGCGATGAGCAACTGCGAGTAAAGAACTTGCTCAAGGTCCATACACATTACACAGTGACCGCATAAGAGCCAGAGAATTGAACCCAATACTCTCCACGCTACAGGCCAAGCAGTCTAACCTATTGGCTACTAAGACCATTTAAAAAATAAGCGTTTCAAGGACCATCAATATATTACGTATGTGAAAAAAATCAGACTTTCTGCACATTCCCCTGCTGAAACTCATGCATTTTATTTATAGAACCCTGTTTGTGCACCTACAAATAAGTTTCTTTACTCCCCAACCCCACCCACCGCCCCATTAAAAAAAGTGAATTTGCTAAAGTCATGTATAAAACATTCACTTCACCTTATGCTACAATTTTTTTAATTAAACATCATATTTTCTAGACAATATTTGTTAACTTTTACGGTTCACTTAATGTTTAGATCCAAACAGAATATAATTTTAATGTAGTCAAATGCCATTGGACGACCAAAGGATATCACAGAGTTGTAAAATAGGCAAATAATGTGGACGTCACAACTAGACATTTATTTTGCTTGCGTACGTACATTCTGTTGAGACCCCTCACACCCACACGCACAGGGGCGGATCCAGGGGGCCAATCCGGCCATGTTCCCCCCATTTAGAAATTTCTTTATTTTTGACCAGCTATTCTGGCTTGGAAAGTTGACGTGGCCGCCCCAATGAGTAGTTCCGTAGGACTCTCCCCACGCCCACAAGGCCCATACACAAGGTCTGTACATATAAAAAAAGGTCATCAACTATTTTGAGGGATAAAAATGGTATATTTTCTTGCAAATTCATGACAAATAAATTTGTTTTTAAGTCATCAAATTTGTTGGCGACCAAGACGAAAATTTTTCCCAAGACCGAAAATTTTGACCCCCCCTTCAAAAATTTCTGTATCCGCCCTTGCGCACGCACCAATATGCACATCACCTAAATCCCCTCCCCTCCCTGCGTACGTAACATATGGATTGCCTTCTAAACAAAGCAGCTTTAAGCAGACTTCCGTACTTCAACAACAGATCGAAAAGTTTAAAGCATTGAGGTCATCAGAAAAAACCTTCTTTGTTTACGTTTAAAAAAAACAAGAAACCTTACAGAAGAAACGCCGACGATCGAAACAACGATCGCCTTGATTATCGTTAACACAACAGAAACCGACACATATCACAGTTATATATCGTCTAACATTCTACGTCACATGAACAAGATTCACATGAACAAATTCCGAATCATCATCATGATCAACCTTGATCATGTTACGCGACCTCGAATTTAAGCGGACTCGACTAAGATCGTGAAAGCGGCAAAATCATGTTAAGTTCGTAATCATGTTAAGATCGTAATCATGTTAAGAAATGATGTTCACTACGGCCAATATGGTGGCAACTAACACGAGTCTTAACGCTAGATCCAAAAACCGCCAAATCTTACCATACTTATATCATGATTAAGAAAACTACAATCCTGACCGTGTCCAACCATACTGATGATTACAACTAGGGCTGTACACAGTGTACAGAATAGATCATCACTATTCGACCGGATACGAATAGCGTACAATATAGGTGTACAGCAGCGATTCCCAACCCGTGGCCCGCGGGCCGAAAGTGGCCCACCAAGTCTAAAATATGGCCCTTGTCTCTCAAAGAATTAACAAAAATATATGAAAAAATTGACAATTAAATTTTGGACAGGATATAACACATTACATTTTTCTATTAAAAATTATTTTATTTTGACGTCTATAAATAACATCAAAATTCAATCTTGAATCAATTATAAGAATTTTATATGCGTTTAGTTAATTAAATTTTGTCCTTGTGGTCTCCTAATGTCCTTCAACTCAGAAAAAGTGGCCCTTGCGTCCTCAAACTTAGAAAAAGTGGCCCCAGAGTAAAAAAAGGTTGGGAACCAAAAGGTTGGGAACCAAAAGGTCATAAACTATTTTGGAAGATAAAATTTTTATATTTTCTTGCGAATTCGTGAAAAATGACAAACAAAATGTTTTTTAAAGTCATCAGATATTTTGGCGACCAAGACGAAAATTTTTCCCTGTCCCAAGACCGAAAATTTTGCCCCCCCCTTCTACAGACACCACTAGAAATTTCAAAAGCAAGCAAAACATTCAGTCAGCTCAGTATATTTATCACATAAACTAAAAGTAAACAGTTAACTACGCATAATTTTTACATCCTTCTACCAGTCTGCACACACTCGTAATAGCACCTGCATCGTGAAGTGCATCTGCAGAAACAGATGTCATGTGACCACTATTCGTATCCGGTCCAACCCCTGCTATTCAGTCAAATACCGAATGGCCATTTGGACCGATATTCGACCCCAGATCGCATACAGCCCTAATCTTTGCAACAGTACTCACATGATCATTTCTACCCATGATCCGTATTTCATTCCCAAGATCCATGCAAAAAAACAAACAATGCAACTTGAAACAAAAAAAACAACGCGAACGCAACCAGGACCTCATGTGCAAACCAATGTTACCATTCATGATCGTATAATCACGATCGTGATCAAGATCTAAATCACGCGTGATTAATATCTAAAACACATGATTAGGAACAAAATCACATGTGATGAAGATCTAAAATGCACATGATTATGACCTAAATCACACATGATTCCGACCCAAATCACATGCGATTACGATCTACATCACGCATCATTAAGTTCCCGATCACACATGATTAGGATCCAAACCACACACATTAAAGATTTAAATCACACATGATCATGATCAAAAGCACACATGATTAAGATCTAAATCACACATGATTAAGATCCAAATCGCACACGATTAAGATTTACACCATTTGCAGCGTCACTGTCTGGATCGAAGCAGATCAAAGTCATCAATGACAACAGGTCACAATTGATCCAAACCACGGATCAAACGCAGCGTATGAGAGATCGAATTAGCGAGAAGTCGGTCGTAACAGCGTAAAGTAATCAAGCGTAAGCGATCGAAAGTGCACGAGCCAAGCCATCGAAGACAAAAGAGCGACAGAGACAATAACAAAAGAACCGCAGAACAGAGATTCACAGTGAACAACAATAATAGGGGTCAGATAGTCGTGGTAATGCCCAGAGCATGAGCAGTTGCAACTCACAATGCCTTTTGTTATGGCAATAAGCAGAAGATATGGCCATTGTTACCATGGTGCAGCAAACAATGACTCTGGTGACCATGGCGACAAACAGTGCCTCTGGTGACCATGGGGACAAGCACCGACTATAGTAGTTGCTGGGCAAATATTCACAATCATTGCTTCATTCATTGTTCTTATGTACAAGAGCACAACTATAAAATATCGGCTCTTTCAAACAAGAAACTTTAATTCCACTGCAGCATATAGCTAAAAACTTTAACCACAAACATTAGCATTGTTATCATTACAAATGGCAAGCTTCAAAAATTCTAAAGCATCCCTTAAAAGCAAAGCACAAGTCATTAGCCGTTAATCACAAGCATTTGTACAGCTATTGGCCATGCTCATTCATTTATTCATTCATCTTTATCATTTGAAACCAATCAAATTGGATTACGAAATTTAAACGAAAACAGAGTCAGTTAAATTAGAAAAAATAAAGCACAGAAATTCACGGTCTACAGGAGGAAAGGAGGAAAATTTGCATCAAGCACCGTCATCTGAATAACACATGATTAAGATCTAAATCACAAATGATTAAGACCTGAATCATGCATGACTAAGATATAAAGTACACATGATTAAGATCTAAAGAACACATGATTAAGAACTAAATCACGTATGATTAAGACCTAAAGCACACATGATTAAGATATAAATCACAAATAATCAAGATCTAAATCACATAATGAAGTTCTTTATAATTTCTGTGTATCCGAATTACAAGTATTTTAAATAGCTTTTTAACAAAATCAAATCGTTATGTTCCTAAAAACATTTCTCTAGTCTTCTTCTTAGCCAAAAAATAACATCAAAAAAACGAAACACAGGGCTTCATAAAGTGGCTTCTTTTGCGAATCATGCATGAAATTGTGATTTTAAATCAGTCTTAGAAACCTTACAGTATTAAATTCTCTTTTGTCAGTTTATACCAGTTTGATTAAAGCATGAGTTGTTACAGCTCAACTAATAGCATTTAGTAAATTTTGAAAAGATACACCATTCAAATCCCTAGTATCAAATCAAGTGCATTAGCTGCGATAAAACCATATTTTTGCTTAAACTTAAGAAAACTATTATGACGAAATGAAATTAGTAAAGCAACTTTACAACTGCAAGAAACCAGGCTTAGTCTCATGAGATAATTTTAGCAATGATTTTGGTTAACCATGCAAGACTTGTTGGCAGTCAAAACCGAATCAAGCAGCAGCTACATATCAGAAATTGCAGTTAATTTCAACGAAAATTGGGCAATTTTATCGAGAGATTGAGAGAAGTTGATAATTATATGCACTTCCCATTACTTTCCTTAACACTGCAGAAGAAATATTGCAAAACGTGTCAAAGGCAAAACAAGATTTCTGAAAGATATTCAGATAAACCATTGAACAGAGGCTGATTTCCTGAAATTAAAATAAACCATTACTGGCCAAAATCAACTCAGTCAGATGTAAACAAGCAGATCTGCTTTAGATCAGAGGTCTTAAAGTTTTCTTAAGTGGTAATGTTTTCCAGCAAGCAGCGAGCCAGGGTATTGGAAGAAGTGGTAGCGTAAAATGGGGTTTGATGTCTGGGAGAGGGCTTGGTGAGACAATACATAGAAATTTTTGCAAAACTAAATCTTAAATGGTTATGGGCACCCACAGAAAGTTTTGCAGGAGCGGCAAAACACAATGCTCACTCACAGTTAAATTTTTTTGCAGGAACTTGAAAAATGCAAAGCAGGAAATTAAGAACATGTGTGTTTTCGAATGAAGCTGTTGTTAAATGTAGAATTCTCATTTCAGTTTTATGCATCATTGATGCTTTAGTATGATTTTTTTACTACAACCCCAAAATAGGAGTTTCAAAATTGGGTTTCAATTTTCAAGGGGTGAGGGGAAAGTGTCACTCTTGCCCTATGGTGTATTTTTAGCATACAAACAGCTAACATTTTTATCTTCAGAATCAAAAAACATCTACAGCAAAGTGATGAAAATAGCACTGAGAGGCTTGCTGCTACTACAGCTTCATACACATATTACACAGTTGTAAACATGACAAATTTTAACTTTCATTTTCAAATCGCACAGTATTTAAGCAGAACCCAACAGGCCGAAAACCTTGTCAGCGCATCAGGGACACCAGCATCAACACCTCCTCCTTACACGTCAAAAACAGCACCCAAGAGAAAAAAAAGCAGCCTCGAAAATCATCTCTATATATGCTAGACACTGAGCGCACTATCGGCCACACTACGTTCAAACGCTCACAGCGGACAGCTCGCAGAGAAAGGGGCAGCACAACCAGACAAAACGACGAAATTGAAACGGCTTGGCACACGAACGAAACGGCTTAGAAAAATAGAAACGAAACCGATAATAAATGTTCACTCGATGAAAACAATCCGGCACGGCAGCACAGTCTTAGAAAAAAGCTTGCATAACAATTCGAATTTACAACCAAGGGCAAAAAAACAACAGAAAAGAAACTTAACGCGCATTAAGCCGACTACTAACTTGTTAATGGTAAACGCCGAAAACCCTATACAGTTTACAATTTTCCGCTACGCCAAACTATTAATATCACGGGCGCAGCCGACGCACGGGAACGCTACCACCGTCTGATATGTACGGCAGTTCCTCCTCCTCTTCACTCTCTCGTCTTCTTCTTATTCTTCATCATCTCACGTAGCAACAGGCGGCAAAAGCTATAAATAACAAAAGAAAAACCAGACAATTAGCAGCAACAGGCGGCAAAAGCTACGAACAACAAAAGAAAAACAAGACAATTAATTATTAGGTTTTAACTTAAGTGACTAATTTACTTATGGCCCTGGTGAGGCTTCCGCCCGCATCAGCCGCTCCTCTGTGGACAACCTCCAGTCGCCTCTGTCCTGTGCTCTCCCCGTCGCCTCGCACACGGTTAATCCCATCCTCAGGCAGTCCTCTTCCACCATATCCATCCATTGCTTCCTGGGTCTGCCTCTTCTCATCTTCCCATGACATACCCCTGCAGTGCCACCTTTGCGTATCTTCCGCTCTGCACTGTACTTCGGACATGTCTCCAGAATGCACAGCGGAAGATTTGATTTAAGTAGAGCAACAATATTGAGCGTCCTAAAAGCGGTTTCAGCTGCATGTTATTTGGATGCACGTTGAGGCTTGGGTATTAACGAAAGACGCAGAATTGTACAGACGGATGTATACAGTGTGGGCCAAAAAAAGACCCCCCTAAGTTTTTTGCCAATATCTTGACCAAAAGTAAGAATTTCGACATGAAATTTTATAGTCTTATAGACAATTCATGTTTACATATGATGGCCAAATTTCATCAAAATATTTCAAGCAAACCAAAAGTTATGCCACTTTTAGGAAGACCACCCACCGTTTTTTGACGATTCAAAAACGTAACGCAACAAAAAGTAGGTTTTTGCCAATATCTTGGCCAAAAGTAAGAATTTCGAAATGAAATTTTACAGGTTTATAGACAATTCATATTTACATATGTTGGCCAGATTTCATAAAAAGATTTCAAACAGAACAAAAGTTATGTCACTTTTAGTGAGGCCACCCTACGTTTTTTGACTTTTTTTGAATCATCATTTTCCTACACACGACCATATTAAGTCTGGCAAAGTCTCACCATCACAGCCATGTTTAGTTGTTCGTTGAGTTGTCAGTCTGTCCGTCAGGATCCTAGAACCTCGGCACGTCCGACGGCGGAAAGTGCGGAGGACCAGTTAGCGAAAGATCTGCAAATCGAACAAAACACTTCATCTCATCGAATTCATCTTTTTGTTCCCTGCATAAGGGACTGTCATGGCTCCATCCAAACTGAACCCAACCGACAATTGCGTGGACACAAATTGACAATTGCATGGACACAAACTGGACCCAACTGATAATTGTGCGGACACAAACTGACAATTGCGTGGCCCCCAAACAGACAATAATTGCATGGCCCCAAACTGACAATAATCGTATGGCCCCAAACTGACAATAATTGTATGGCCCCAAACTGACAATAATTGTATGGCCCCAAACTGACAATAATTGTATGGCCCCAAACTGACAATAATTGTATGACCCCAAACTGACAATAATTGTATGGCCCCAAACTGACAATAATTGTATGGCCCCAAACTGACAATAATTGCATGGACCGCAACTAACCATTGCGTGGCCCCAGACTTCATCTCTTTGTTCCCTGCATCAGGACTGTCGTGGCTCAATCCAGATGCAGTTTGTCCGCATACATCCATCCCTATGGAAGGGAATGGACATCCTCCATCAGTCACTTCTCTCTGCTAGTCTCTTTCCTCATCTTTTTCTCGCCTCAAATCAACTGCCGTTTCTCTCAGAGTCGATTGCACAGGCAGCGCTTCTCAGAGGCTTCTTTCGTTGACATAAGCGCTTTATAAATGCTCAAATTCAATACAATACAATCTGCAAATACAATACAATCTGCACGGCAAGATTGTGCCAGAGACTAGCGAGCACTTTCACTTCTATATTCAAATCAAATCAAATCAAAAATCAAATCAAATCAAAAATATTTGCAAATGTTAGCATACTGCTGAAGTCGTGTTAATCGCAAGAGATCAGTCTAAAATCCCTGCCAAGGCAGAACTTTGGTTTGACATCTCTGCTATCCCACGTTACCCATAGCTAACTCGGCTATAACGAGTACATGCTAATTAATGGAAGACTGTTGTTGATGGGAAGATGAGAGAGGCTGCCCTTCATAATATGCATAGGAAATGAAGTTGCCAACATTTCAAACCCTCAGAGTTGGCTTAACCCTTAGGCCGCCGCCGACGTGTATACACGTTATGGCAAATCTACATCCATACGCCGCCGACGTGTTTACACGTTTTTTAGAGTGCTGTAGTTTACTTATTTATAACTTTGTTGTTTGTATTCCACAACGTGATCTGACACCATTTCCTGTATGTATGTATGTATGTATGTATGTATGTATGTATGTATGTATATATGCATGTGTATATGTATGTATGTGTGAATGTATGTAATGTATATGCGATTATGCGTGTATGCATGTATGTATATATGTATGTATGATGCATGCATAAATGCATGCATGTATGTATGTATGTATGTATGTATGTATGTATGTATGTATGTTTGTATGTATGTATGTATGTATGTATGTATGTATATATGCATGTGTATATGTATGTATGTGTGAATGTATGTAATGTATATGCGATTATGCGTGTATGCATGTATGTATATATGTATGTATGATGCATGCATAAATGCATGTATGTATGTATGTATGTATGTATGTATGTATGTATGTATGTATGTATGTATGTATGTATGTATGTATGTATGTATGTATGTATGTATGTATGTATGTATGTGTGTATGCATGTATTTATGTATGTAATACATGTATGTGAGAATGTATGTATTGAATATGCGTGTATGTCTGTATGTATTTATGTATGTCTGTATGTTTGAATGCATGTATGCATGTATATATGTATGTATGGATGTATTTTTGTATGTATGTATGTATGTATGTACGTACATACATACACACATACTACTCATTTGTACATGCAAACATACATAAGCTTACATTCATAAACATAACACATGCATGCATACCTACATAGATTACATACATACACACATATATACAAATAAAAGGAAATGCACGCATACATATTTGCATGCATACATACATACATACATACATACATACATGCATACATACAAACATACATGTGGCAACCGCCACTGGTGAAAATGATTGAAGAAGGTACAAATACTCTGTAGGAAAATTTTGTGAAAAATCACTATTTCATACATTTTAGTTTATTTTGAGCACTTCCGGCTATGAAAAGACAAATTACATAGTATGGCAATGTAGCCCCACATTCCATCTATAAAATGGAATGATATTTTTATCTTTATTATAAATGAAGGATCAGATAATATAGTCGATAATCTAAGTTGGTGGTTTCCCCCCCCACTTGGTACCGTAGGTATATTGGGTATAACTTTTGAACGGTATGGGGTATCATCACAAACCTTACCTCAAAATGTGTGTAAATGAACCCCCTAAAATAACTTAAAATGTCAAAATTTTATTCCGTATGAAACAAGTTTGATCTTGAAAAAACCCAAAAATTGATGGATGGCACCCTTTTTACATTATATTTTGTTATATTCATGTTTTTCGCTGAAAATGCCAAAAATAGCCGGCGGTGGGGTTAAGAAAATAAAAAAAATAGTTGGCGCCCGAAGGGTTAAGGGACCGCACTTCTTTTATACTTGCCTCCAAGATTAAATATAAATAATAATAATAATGATTTAATAATAATAATAAAAATAGTGATAATAATAGTAATAGCAATAGTAATAATAATAGTAAAAGTAACAATAGTAAAAGTAATAATAGCAATAATAATAGTAATAATAATAGTAAAAATAATAATAATAATAATAATATTTAGTAACAATATCGACCATAATGTTTCAATAATAGACTGCTGTTGGTGATAACAATCAATCAAGAACAATACAACACAGGCAGGCAGAACAACAGTGGCTTACTTTGAAACAACTGTTGTTGTTGTTGCTGTTGTTGTTGCTGTTGTTGTTGTTGCTGCTGCAGAACTGCCAATGCTGCGAGCTGCTGGTAGGAGCTGACAGTGATGGCGCTTGGCGGTTGCTGCTGCGGTTGTTGGGTAAACGACGGTTGGATGTTGGAGAGCATCTGCCATGACGGCAGCGCACTGCTCGTAGGAAGACTCACTGGATCCTATGAACAGTCAGTCAATCAATCAATCAATCAATCAATCAATCAATAGGTATGTTAGTTAGTCAGTCAATCAATCATTCATTTGGTCAGTCAGAGTGTCAATAAGTAAGTAAGTAGGTAAGTAAGTAAGTAAGTAAGTAAGTAAGTAAGTAAGTAAGTAAGTAAGTAAGTAAGTAAGTAAGCAAGTCAGTTAGTCAGACTGTGTGGAACCAACTGACAATTGTGTGGACCCAAACTGACTGTAACTGCACGGCCCCCAAACTGACAATAACTGTATGGCCCCAAAATGACAATAACTGTATGGCCCCAAACTGACAACAATTGCATGGCCCCAAACTGACAATAACTTTATGGCCCCAAACTGACAATAACTGTATAGTCCCAAACTGACAACAATTGTATGGCCCCAAACTGACAATAACCGTACGGCCACAATCTGACAACAACTGCATGGACCAACGCAACCAACCATTGCGTGGCTGGCGCTGGTCCTGTGCTGAGACTTGATCTGGCTCTGAAGATGCGGCGGTGGATGGAAGTAGCGGCACATCTCACGCGTGCACCTGCCCTTCAAGAAGTCCATGCAGACCGTCACGTGGTTCTCTGCGTCCGTCGTTATGTTGTCCGGCGGATGAGCGTAGCGACACTCGTTCGGACTGCGAGAGCAGATGCCACGCTGGAACTCACGACAGACCTACGCAAAAAGAATCAATCAATGAATCAATCAATAACCAAATCAATCAATAACCATATCAATCAATCAATCATTATGTCAGTTGATCAATCACTAAATCAATCAATCCCAAATCAATCAATAACCAAATCAATCAATCTATCACTAAATCAATCAAGCAATCAATCACTAAATCAGTCAATTAATCAATCAAACAATTAATCAATCAATAACCAATTCAATCAACCAATCAGTCAATCCCTAAATCAATCAATAATCAAATCAATCAATCGATCAACCAATCAGTCAATCCCTAAATCAATCAATAATCAAATCAATCAATCAACCAATCAGTCAATTTCTAAATCAATCACTAAATCAAATCAATCAATCAATCAATCACTAAATCAGTCAATCAATCTGCAATAGTAAACACTCTGGCACAAACATCGCTTCCCACGACCGAACATTCACTAAAACTTGCATTCGACAGATTATGACGTTGGTAAACTGAGCGGTAAGATGTGATGGTCACCTTGCACGGCTGCAAACAACAGCTGAATTCAACTCCTTTAACAACTTATAATCAACCAATCGTACCATGAATTCGAATCATCCTGCATTGTGTCAGTATGAAATCAAACGAAGATGACTAAATTACTAACTTAGTTCATTCTGAAAGTTACAAGAGCATAAATTATTTATAAATTATTTATAACCTCTAGATTACAAAACTGATTTAAATAACAACTGATTTAATTTGACTAATCGGGAAACAACTCATACAGCATAGAAAGCTAAGACATTGAATATCTATTACCTGATTAATTGATGCAATCACCCATTTGCATATTAGTCGAAAGTTGTTTCAAACAAAATTAGAATCAATCGCGAACCGCGTTCTAGAACAGCTATGTCTCAGTCTCGATCATTTGCATCAATTGGTCCTTCTCTTTGGAATGCGCTTTCTCCTTCGGTTTACTCAACAATTTTTCTTACACTTCCTTCTTTTTTCTCAAAACCTTCTTCTTCCAGCTGGGCCTTGCACACTGAGAGCGCCTCTGAAAGCTTTAGAGGCGCTTTATAAATGATCAAATCAAATACAATACAATAAACCACTCTGGCAATTCACTGACAACTTCTCCACACATGTAGCTTGATCAATACGCACTTATAAATGCAAAATAATAACAATAATAACAACAATAACAATAACAATAATAGCAATAATAATGATAACAATAAAAATGATAACAATAATAATCTCTAAGTCCCAGGGGAACAAAGTACCTCGGGGCCAAAAAATAACAACAAAATAAAAACAACAATCAATAATATGCAAAATAATAATAGCAATAGCAACGACAACAACAACAAAAATAATAATAATAATAATTACAAAGAGTCATTATTTTTCGGACAGCATCCCAGAAACCGAGAAATTATTTCAATATCAGACGACAAAAACACTAACAACAACAACAGCACTGACGACAATCAACAACGACAACAATAAAAAATATAACAATACAACAATAGAGACTGGCCTCTATTCTGTCGGAGCGCTGTGACCTCGTTCCAAAGGTCGCCGTCTGCATCATCCACGCCATCTGTGGACTGGCACCGGACGCTCCGGCAGGTGATGACCCCGTGGCACCAACCGTGTCCAGTCGGGTTGTGTAGCCGTGCTGACCGCTGAGGCTGGCCGCAGCGTACGGCGAGAACGTCCCAACGTTCTGCAGCAAATAAGGATTCGCCTGAAAAGAAGAAACGTTCATCGATGCAGATCGAGACGCTATATAGAAATTTTTGTTTGCATCGAAATGTTTTGCGATAATTATCAGGATGCAAAGAAGAAGTATGAGCAGAGTTGAAGCTAGCATAGTCTTATCTTCCAACCGACAGTATGTATGTATGTGTATGTGCGTGCGTGTGCGCGCGTGCATGCAAGTGCGATGTATGTATGTATGTATGTATGTATGTATGTATGTATGTATGTATGTATGTATGTATGTATGTATGTATGTATGTATGTATGTATGTATGTATGTATGTGTGTCAGTGTGTGTGTGTGTGCGTGCATACGTACGTTTGTATGTATGTATGTATGTGTGTGTGTGCATGTGTGCGTGCGTACGTACGTTTGTATGTATGTATGTATGTATGTATGTATGTATGTTTGTACGTACAAATATTTTTACACTTCGAGTGTACCATCTATTTCCAAACAGAGTTAAACCTTCCAAAACGCACAAAAGTTCATGACAGAGCTTATAAGCTTAACAAATTCAAATGTCCAACCAGTCAAGTTTGAAGCAATCGAATAAGTAAGATCTATGACTTTCTTATCAGAAAATTTTTAAGGACACATTTTACACAAAAGAGAAACCATTTTCTGGACTCAAGATTTATTTATTTTGTAAAAACCTATCCTGTTTAGTATAGTGAGGTGCAAAATGCTTGTAACAGCATGGCTGTGTTACAGCGCCATAGAAATCCTCATTACTATCATGTTATTATCATAATTAAAAGAGTCATATACAAAAGCATCCAATTCCAATTCTAAGTTCACCAGAGCAAGGAATCCAGTTAGAAGAACCAGAGTGTGAGGTGATGTGGTGTAGTGGGTATGTTCGCTGCCTTGCAGCGAGAGTGCTGCAGGTTCGAATTCACCTCAAGCTACCGTGTAGGGAGTCTAGGGACATTGAGCAAGTCTTTCACTCCCAAATATTTTGCTCGGGCGCTTCAGTGTGAAACTCCGATGCAGTGTACACGCTGTAGTTAGGAACGCCTCTAAGTAGAAAGCTTGAAGGGGCGCTGTAGAAATGGATAAATAAATAAAAATTAAAACAAAGTTATCCAACTGAATGATGATTCCACATGAGAGTAGGGAAAGCACTAGATTCAAAAATAACAGCATCATGAAATAAATTATATAATTTCCAAGCAGCATGGAAAAGCTTCCCTACCAGAGGCAGAACTCCAGGTACAAGAACCAGATTCAAAAATAACAGCAACGAAGCAAACTATAATTTCCAAGTAACATGGAAAAGTTTCCTACCAGAGGCAGAACTCCAGGCAGCACTGCCTGCATTCCAGGCCCCAGCGACGACGTCGTTAAGCTCTGCGAGACCTGACGACGATTATGCGCCAGCTGTTCCCTTAGGTGCGGAGGCGGATGAAAGTATTTGCACGGCGGCTCCGTTCGAATACATCGCCCCTGAAAAAAGAAGAAAATATTTGCCAAATGAACGGAAGCTAAAACAATGGTACATTAAAGCTGGGGCTCAAGGGTAATGGTAAATACTCTAGCACATGGAGCATATGTGAGCTGTTCCAGGTGTGCCTCTCTCTTTCCACTTGCATAGGCTGCCGCGCACTGCACTCTGCTGTCCATGGTGACTTAATGGTTCCTTTCACTCGCTCTGCAGCAATGCAGAGGCGTTCGTTCTCTGTGGTTGGTCCAACAACCTGGAATGGAGTTCCCTTGACTATGCGACACCTCCCAAGCTCTTCTCAATTTCACAAACTGTTGAAGACTGGTCTTTTTGCTTCATCTCGACCGGGAGCGCATCTGAGTAGGTACCTTGAAGGGGCACTGTATAAATTATGATTGATTGATTTATTGATACGCCTTACGGGTCTGGGATTGGTTCCCAGTGCTACCCTCCCAAAAAGGTTCGATCAACCTTCCAATCGGCAGACGGCGTTGGTAAAACGAGTAGTAGGAGATGATGGGCGCCTTGCACGGCTGCCAACAGTTAAATTCAACTCCTGTAATAACTTGTGATCATCCGTTCATTACTGATTTTATTCATAGTAATGTTGACAATGCACGTACACGCAAAATTCATCGGGAGAAGTACGTGAGCATCTGTGAACAACGGAAGAAAGTCAACATTTCAAAGAGGAGTAGAAACTACGAGAAGTGTCTATGCCATAATTGTCGGTATCTAAAGGCACCACCACTTGTCTATGTGGCAAATGCATGGCAAAGTAAAACTGTTCCAATGTTCCATTTATACAGTCATGCAAATGATTCGAGTGGTAAAACCATCAACCAAAACCTGGTGCAAGTTGCAAATCAAGAGCAACATAAATTCAGTATGTGGTTGAACAACTGCATTCCACAGACCAACTTGGATTAAATCCCCCAGCTGAAGTAGATACTTTACTTAAATTCACTAATTCATTAAATGAATTTGTACAACGCCTCTTCAAGGAGACGTCTCATAGGCACTCTCAACCCAAGCGCGGCTAAATCAACTGTTCTAAGATGAGAGAGGAAGGCCTATGAAGGAGTTCTGGAAAGGAAGCGAAGCATCAAGGTGGAGGCTATTCCAGGTCAATGGTCCTATCATCGAGAAGGCAAAGTTCTGCACAGTTGAGGTACGAGCAAAACGGACTGAAAGAACAGACTTTGTTCGGCCGAACAAAGGTACGAAGTGGTGAGCACTAAAAGTAGGCTACGGAGCTCGCAAAGGTATAGCCAGGAGCGAGGCCCAGCAGGCAACGCCAGAGTAGAGCAGCGATCCTAGAGAAAATCGATTCGCTGATTACTTTCTAACGTAAGATCTGTTCTGTGTACCGTGTTGCGGTACATGTCATGTCAACCCAAATGATTCCAAAATTATATGAAGTATGCCCAAGATAATAATCAATGTTCCTGGGTAGAACAAACGTTCAGTAAAAACTGTAAATCCAAATCCTAACATCATTCTTGATGGTAAAATAATAATAAGGCAATGCTTTAAGTGAGAAACACATCATGAGAAAAATCGATAAGAAATAAATTCAATGTCCTAAATGGTTAACAATAATAATTCAACTATATAGCAATTGATGTAGAACTCCAATATTTTTCATGGGAGGACCTTGGACCCTCACCACACTTCAAGGAAAGGGGACTGGGATGAACATGGGATGGGGTAAAGCTACGGACAGGAGGAGGAGGAGGGAATGGGAATGGCACTTATTTTCATAACCATACCTCTTGCTTCCAACTTCGACCTCTGCACTTTCGAATCGCTTTTTTGCGAGAATTTGCACACGTTAAAAATATTTGTAATAATAATAACAAGAATAATAAATAATAATAATTCTACCAAATAATCTTACAGGTGGTAAATGAAAGGTAATCCCAAGTTTTAATCATCACTGTGTCTAAAAACTAATGTACCGCATGCTAAGAATAAGCATTAATGTTCCACAATATAATGTTCCACAAGCTAATGTCCCACAAGATAATGATCCACAAGCTAATGTTCCACAATATAATGTTCCACAAGCTAAAGTTCCCCAATATAATGTTCCACAAGCTAAAGTTCCCCAATATAATGTTCCACATGCTAATGTTCAACATGCTAATATTCCTCCTGCACAACACTGTTGACCTTTCACTGTTTACAACATATACAGTGTTTTCTACCTGCAGTGAGTCGAAGCAACACGTGACCTTTCCGTTCTGAACTTCGACCTGTGGTGGCGGATGTGCAAACTTGCATTCATCCTCCGTGCGATTGCACTTATTTCGGATGAACTCTCGACAGACCTCGAGGCTGAGCCAGTAGGGATCGCGGGCTGGACGGGCATAGGCGCCAGGAGTCAACATTTTAGCAGATCACAGTCGATGTGGCAAATACGTACGACCTGTGTTGCAAAAGAGCACACAGTCAGTTATGGCACGGTTTCGTAGATAACTTGTATAAATCATCATCACATCCAATGGGTGAATGAGAAATGTACAATGAGCATTAACCAACAATATAGGGCATGACTATAGTATTGGGGACTGAAGTATCGTTTAGGTCAGGTTTGGTGTCATGAGTGTCAGTTATGGTTACTGTCATCATCAGATACTGCCCAAAGATACTGTATCTGCCTCAGCCTCTGATACTATAGTTTTGCCCAACTCAGGTGATAAATCAACAATTATACATCATATATATGTGAGCACTAAGACAATATCATGGTACTGAATTGGCTAGAGTGCTCGATAACCGACTACTCTACTACAGACTTGCCTCTTAGGGTAGATTGGAAATTTATCTGGATAGTGCATTCATTTGCAGTTCTCATATCTTCTCGAACTTGCAATTACTAAAATTATTTGCTGGTTGATATCATCAATCACTCATAAACCATTTTAAAAATCACAACTTCTTTATAATTCATAAATCAACCAATTTTACGGAATTCTTTAAGTCTCAACCGCAACAGACCTACAGATGCGACCGGATGCACAATACTAGAAAAACAGTCACAGATTCATTCTTTCTTCACGTTTGCACGCTGAAATGTCCTTCCACAGCACCTAAGTTTACACGTCTGACAGGTCACCGCTCGCTTACTTACTCGCCTGCTTATTTATTTCTGTTTGCTACGCGCGGACGCTGACCCTTAGAGTAGCGCAGGCTGTGGCGAACGAAGAAACGAGAAAAGTTGCAACAAAATAATGCTGTGCATACAATTCGTTTTAATCCGGTTTTTCTCGTCCGGTATCAAAATTGCATCCTAAACCAAAGTGAACAGTTCAACCGACGAATTCCTGTTTCATTATTTTTAGGATTTTGTAAGAAAATAAAAAATAAACAATTGTAGGTTTTGATCACGTGCTTCCGGTTGCTACGCTGGTGCTCCGCTTTGCATGGCGATCGGCAACGAGAGGCGTTGCTAATTTTTTCGTGCGCCGCCGTATTTCTATCCCACCTCTTCGGTCTACAATGGACTTTACCGTGTCATTATTGCTATAATATAATAGGCCTATTCATAGTCTATTAACTTGCACCCCCAAGCACATCTTTCCACAATCTCAAAAATACTTTTTCTTCTCCGAATCTTCCCACTGGGAGCGCCTCTGCTTAGTGTCCGCTGTTAGATTGAGGCGCTTTAAAAATTTACATTATACAATGCAATGCAATATGCATTAGGGTTAGGCCTAATGAAATTAAATTACTTGCTTAGTCTACTTTGGGAATCAAACAAAAAAAACTTATACGTAAAATATAGGCCTACTAATAAAGACAAAACGTCATCTTGCAATTTTTCCGATGACGTCATCTGAGCTGACTGTTTCGATCGCTGCCTGGAAACGAAACGTTTGAGATTCAATTGATTTGAGAGGTAGACATTTTAAGAAGAAAATTACCGAAATTCGTCGAACAGAAGTTAGAAAATTTGAATTCGATTAGAAAACATGAATTAAGACACGCATGTATCGACTGCTGCAATCGAAAGTTTGACAAGAAGACAATAGTGTTAGCAGACATATTTGGAACAGAAATCGTCCAAAATTTCGAACAGAAACGAACATGAAATTCCACGAAGGTAGGCCCAGGCCTGTACTGCTTTTAAAGACTGCCCCAAATGTTTTTTTAAAGGCTAGCCTATTTATAACTTGACCAGTAGACCTGATAATAGCACTATATTGGCACATGGTTCAATTTCAAATTACATGCTTAGCCTAGGCTAGCCTTCTAGGCCTAAACAAGTAATTTGAGTCGATTGAGTAGGCATATGCATTAAATTAAAGGTTGCCAAACTCTGACGATTTTCTGTTCGAAATGATGACATTATGTCGGGCTTTTCATTCGAAATTGAAGTCACATCTCTTCAAGAATTCTACATTAGGGCCTACTCTACCTAGAACGCTACATTCAAATACAAGACTAATCAAAGTAATAGCATACGAATGTGTGTTCTGTGATTCGTACACATCGCCGCCAAATGACATGGTCTTAGAAACTGGTGCTGATAATTTTATGATGATGACGATTAGGCCCACTATAGATCTGTAGTCTATTGCATAGACAAAAATCATATTATATTAAATGTAAGATGTCTATGGTCTATTATCTGTCTTCTCAGCCGCTTGTAGCAGCCGCTGTCGTTGGTTGGTTAGACTCATAGGCTGAAGCCTCTGCGTCTACTCGACTGTGACGCTAATATCCTGTGCAAGTCTATATATACAGATCGTGCGTGTGAATATTATGGTGTGCAAATTCACGGATGATTGGCGCGATTTAAAGTTGTTTTATCGCCACTTGTGCTTGAAAAAAAACTGATTCGCGTTCATAACAATTAAGGGATATAATCGGGAACAATGAACATTGTGTTTTAAGCTGTTTGATCGCGCTTGACTGTATTTGAAAAGACGATTCTTACGTTGAGGCCTATGATGTACTTTGTAGCCTGTGTTGTATACAATGGGTCGACCGGTGAGTTGCAGTCAGCGATTGCCTATGATAAGTCTACATGAGGATGTGCATCGGAAAAGTGTAGAGTCGTAAAAGATGGGTTTCGTGCTTGACAATATTCGTAAAGCTCTTCGCTATCGGGTAAGTAGCAGGTTGAAGTTTAACGTCACTGTCATAACAATGACCATTAGTGTAGTAACCCTCCTCCTTTATCCAGGCTTGGCACTGGCACTGGCACTGTCAGGGAGCGAACAGTGGTGGAGTTCTACCTGGTTAGCTCTGACAATGGATCTTTTATAGTTAGGGAATAGCCTACTAGGGACACAATGCCAGTAACGTTGTGTGCGCATATCTGAGTCTTGCAAGAGATGACATAATTTTGAGTAGGCCTATATATCTTTGGTGTTCGAGATTTGTTTTGTGTCACTGATGTTGCTCTGTTAGTTAATAAGTGTAAGACATTGAATTAAAGACATAGAGAAAAAGATAAAACACTTAGTTTTGCACTATGTTTGTTGAGGCTTGTTTATACTATTTGACTTGTGTGTGTGTGCAATAAACAAGTTCATTCATTCATTCATTCATTCATTCATTCATTCATTCATTCATTCATTATTCATTCATTCTTAGAGTGTTTCTACTCAATCAAGGCATGTAGGGCTGCCAACTCTTGATTTTGCCATTCGGGGCACCCACAGGACTCACTAGATGTGACATTTACACCAATTTGCAATGTCCACATATATTGCATAGGCACAAAATTGTGGAAATCAGCACGTCATTTCTCAAAAAGCAGTAGAACGGACTAATAGTATTGACCTATAGGTCACAATATGCTACCGAGTGTCAGTGGTTTGTAAAGTTTGCAAGACTTAAAATCAGCGCTGTCCAACATTCGATGTTCAGCCAACAACGTTAGGTTTAATAGATTACAGAACGCAAAATCATCTCACTAGTCTTGCCAAGTTTAGTGTATAAAATAGCAGCATTTTGCCAAATGCATCTCTACCACTAATTCCAGGACAATTTGAGATCAATTAGGACGTACAAGCCGATCTGTTGGCAGCCCTAAAAGTAGGCCAATGTCCATAAACATTCTATGACACCATTTTCGTCAATCAATCCATTTGAGAATCAGAGCTTAGTTGAAATATTGTAAGTCAGTGTTTGTAAAAGTTTCCCTTCATATTGCACTGAAACGATTTTTAATGTTTGAACACTTTGTAGCCGTTCCGGATAAAGCAAGTATCCGGAAATCGATTCGTTTACGTTGGAAACCAAATTCCAGATGACGCAGAGGTCGACGTTCATCCGAAGTATCCGGACAACCGGATAATTTCATCTAAGGTAGGATTGAAACTGGATAAATGATTCTGTAAATCAGCCAAGGCTTCAGTTTCATTAACAGATGTAATCTTACTGCATGGGTGCTGATTGGGCAAGGTTTGATATTAGGTATGAAATGGTCCAAACACTGTATGCACTGTGTGTATATGTGTAAATATGCTTAGCTTGTATATGTGTGTATGTATGTATGCATGTATGTATGTCTGTATGCATGATCAATGTGTTTGCGTTTTTATGTATGTGTGTAAGGACATCAAAACTGTCGCCAGAGTCCAAGAGCTGACGACACCAGGTGATGTAATGATATAAGGACACTTGATATAGGACATCTTTGATTATCTTTTAGAGGCACTTTCTCTGTTCTAGCCTATTATGATGTTACATATAATGTAATGTATATAATGTAATATAACTTGTGACTATATCATTGCATCAGATAGCAGAACAAAGCACAGGAAACAAGAAAATGGTCACCAATGGTGAGGCACATCGAGCCAACGAAGGGTTTTCATCGGGCAGGTGACTTGGATGCTAGGAGTCTTTTCCTGGAAATGCAATGAAAACTTTCCTTTGTGTCCTGAGAAAGACTAAGGCGGGTGAATCCATCAATCCCACGGGTAAATTCTTACCACGTGTATGTGGTGCCTTTACAAATACTTACCGGTATGGAACACTCAAGTGATCGAACGAATATAGGTTGAAACAATCTCTTCAAGTGGTTACCGGGTATATGATTCATAACTGCAGTGGTTGACTGTTCCAAAATGATGGCCTAACTCGAGGGGGCGGGGGGGGCAGGGCTGTACTCAAGGGTATACACTGGTATACGGCGTATACTCACCTCCAGGAAAAAATGACAGCGTATACTCACCTAAAAAAACGATGGTACATGCGGTTATACAGCGCGTATACCCACCTCAGTAAAACCAAGTCAAACACGGCTGCAGCGTGTACTCACCTCAAAGGTTCTGAGTACTGGGGGGGGTGGTGGGGAAGGAGGTTTGCCCTTGTTTTAGATTTGATAGACTTGAGAATCTTTGTGTCTTTTAATTGATTCTTAGAAGTATTGCATCTGCATTTCTCAGGCATCAGGTTTTACATGCTGCGTTACTACCAGTGAAAAGTATATGCCTCTAATGCAAATAGTGAACGGTTAAAATATCTGTTTGTTACCACTGTTGTGAAGTCACAAGTCAAAGTATACGATAAATGCAGCATAACTACATGTTTGTCAAGTGTCCATGAGTGTTTCTGTGGACGAGTGTTTCTGTGGACGATATTTACAATCGTCCTTGTTTATAATAAACGAAATCTCCATAAAGAAGTGATTTAAGATGATTATTTACATGACTGGGCCATTAATTGCACAATTACCAGAGTACACAACTTTAGTGCACCAATGGAGCTCTTTTAAATTAAGAACTTGTTGCTGCATGGCATGCCAGAATCATCAAGTGACAACTTGTACACAGTGAGATTCATTATAAGGGCTTACAGGTTGAAACAGGCTGAACACTGCAAAAGAAACAGAGCTGCTCGTGTTACCCTCCTTCAAAAATTATGAAGTACTCTCACAGTTGTACAACAATGTCTATGGTGCCTAGCAGCTGCCTGTAGGATTTACTCAAGGTCGTTACATACTGATCTCTTGATAGGAAATTCGAGCTTGGACTGCCTCTGTGTTGCAGCGCTCTATCCATTTGGCCACCATGTCTGATGAATTGGCTTATAGAGCATTTCTTCACATAGTTTTGCTTCATGTAACGTTGTCAGAATCGGGCATTGATTGCAGTGATTTTATCATTGATTGCAGTGATTTTATCATTGATTGCAGTGATTTTATCATTGATTGCAGTGATTTTATCATTGATTGCAGTGATTGTATCATTGATTGCAGTGATTTGTCATTAATTGCAGTGATTTCTTTTGATTATAATATGTGTGCCTCACAGTGCCTGGCATAATAATGCTTCGGTTTTTTCCTGTGTCGTAGTATGTTTGGCAAGTGTACACTCGCTAAGATTGTAAACCAATTAGCTGAACATTAAATGCAACATAGTATTATATATACAGCGTGCCATTCGTTGACTTTGGAACTCTCTTCCTAATGGGTATGTGCGGTGTGTGATCTTCTCTTTACAAATGCTTTATTATATTAGATTTAATAGATTTGATTCATATCTACTTAAATGTGTTTTTAATTGCTTGTTCGTCATAGGCCACCTCTGTGTTTCAGGGAATGATCTTCTGGATACATTAGAGTTACTCATTTCGTATTTTATGCATTTACACATTTGCACATTTCAAATTTTATGCATTTATGCATGAATTTGCACATTTACATATGCCTACAATGATTTTTATTTCTGCTTAGTATACCGTTTGGAATTTCATTCCGAAGAACCTGTTTGAACAGTTCCACCGGGTGGCCAATCTCTACTTCCTCATCGTTGCCATCGTACAGGTCAGTCAACGTTGATCACAATCCGTGTCAGTTGCCATGGTGATTATAAATTTATACTGCTCCGCTTCACTCGAAACTCACAAGGGGTTATTGCATAATTACGTAACGCTCGAGGGTGGGTGGGTGGGGTCATTGAAAACGTTACGAAACGTTACGTGGGTGGGGTAGCTGAACGTTACGTAGCGCCTTGAAAAAAAAGTTATCAATGAATATTTAATTTCCATCGAATGACACACGTCAGAAATGATGTGATCACAAAGTTCAAACTTCGTGACATTGATTTAAGACATAGCCGAAGTAAGTCTATATATCTGAAGAATATACGCCGTTATACGGCAGCAGACACCATGCAATTGCATGTCAGGTCAGCATTATTTTGTGCAAACCGGAAACCGCTGTTTGGATCTGTGATAGCTGTACCAATGGAACAACGGGCAGGTCTAATTCCCCTTGGATTCATGACATCTAAGAACCACTGTGAAGCATATTTCACGAATCTCAGACACTTAAAATTGATGCTCAACAAAACTAAACAATATTTCTATTTATCATATTTAGACTAAGCAAATAATTAGTTCATCTCAATTTTGATAATTTTGATTAATTATTAATGAGCCATTTAGTCCATGAAACTTTTCAGCAGTGTGTAAAATTTTACACTTGCATTTCAAACATGACTGTCATTTGTAGGCTATAAATAAAACATTCTGTATACTGTCAAATTAGCCTCTAAGCTCAATTCACTACGAAAATATGAATTACAATTACCTGCACACATAAGCCAATAATAGACCTAAATCTCAATTGAGTTTTCGTAGCAATCGTTACGTAACGCTGGGGAGGGTGGGTGGGTGGGTCAAGGGAAACGTTACGCAGCGTTACAGGGTGGGTGGGTCGAAAACGGTCATTTTCAGCGTTACGTAATTATGCAATGACCCCCCAAGACATCTAGCTGCAGGAAACCAGTGTTCAGAGTCTTGTTTAATTTCAAATGTGATTACGGTAGCTTTTTTTTTAGTAATTGTGTCTGCATTTAGCCTTTGGGTCTTTGATATTTTGCTATGTAACTCATGATGTGATCTATATGTTGTGCTGTTTGTTGTTGGATAGAGCGCAGAATTCCTAAGTCGTGTTTGTTTAATTTCATAATAAGTATTGAAAAAACTATAGGACTAAAGAGCAACTTCCAGAAATAAATGAAGGGGTTTTGAGACGTATTCAGAGAACGGAGTTAGAGAAAGAACAAAAATCTGTATGCTAGACCAAATGGATAGATGACCATTGTGCATATTTGAATGGATAATAGATGACGAAACATTAACCATCGTTTATGTTTGCATGGATGGATAGATGACCAAATGTTGTATTTGTTTGATTGGATGGATAGATGACCATTGTGTATGTTTGGATAGATGGATAGATGACGATTTCATATATATATATATATATATGTGTGTGTGTGTGTATTGACCATCTTTTTCTTAATCACCTTTGTATTAATCACCTTTGCTTCATGCTTCTTCCTCATTATTGCCTCATTATAGTTCTGTTGTTGTTTTCATGAATTGTTATTTGATTAACTCTAACAATAGATAATGATGGACGTCACAAGGAATTGTTTTTGTCAACAAATCTGGGGTCTTTGTTCTTTATTAGTTCTGGACCAAATTGCCAGACAAATAATTTGAAATTACTGTTGCCATTAACAGTGCACCACGTCTCTTGAAATCATGCCTGACTAATATTGAACAATAGTAAACTGCCTGTGATGCTCTTTCATGACTCTTTACTATTATTGCTACTCATTTATTGAACATAAATATCTAATGGTCAAGCATTGAGTTAAAGAAAACAGAACAGGTGAGATAATACTGTTACTTAGGGAGATGCCAAATACCACAGTGAAATCAGAAGAAGTTTAGGACCTGGAGAAGAGACATTAAATTCTCAAAGAGGAGAGAAATTCTAAGAGGATAACTAAACTAGAATCTGGAGAAAAGTATGATGAAGACACTGATATTGAGTGTGGTGCTGTAGCAACTGTACAGAGCAGATCACGACATGGACCATGAGAAGAGGTATATGGATATGAAGAGGGTGGAGGCCTTCGAAATGCAGACATGGACTTAGAATGGAGAAATTCGGCTGGATGGAGCATATAACAAATTATGAAGAAATGTTGGGAATGATTGGAGTAGAAGCTGATTGGATCTTTTGGTGGGGGAATTGAACCTGCACTCTTTGCTTTAAAAGACTCTTACCAAGGCCACAAAAAAATATGGGACAGGTTTTTCCAGTTACTGTGGTGTATGTACAGTCAGACATTTATGATGTGTGAATCCCAAGACATTATTGGCAATGATAGGCCAGAGTGGCTTTCGGTACTAGATGCTAGAAGTGCTAGAAACACTACTGTTGCTGTTTTGTTTTAAGTCTCATCATTGATTTTACATTGTTTTAGGATAGGTATTGTTTGCAAGTGTCATTGCCTGGGAAAACAAGTCTTAGTGAGTCAGACTAATGTGTCATGTCTTGTCCTGCTCTTGTTACGTGAGAAAGATATTGCGTGCACTCCCGTGCAGGTCTTTTAACTTAGCTCTTCTTTTGGCAAGAGTCTTTCAGAAGTGCTTTGAGGTGAGAGGAAGATGAGGAAAGATTTATTACCAGAGAGAACTTAGGTGGAGCAAGCTGATTGAGGAGGTTCATTGCATACAGAAGGACCTATGCAGGCAAAGCATCTGGATTGAACCAGAGCAGTCTTGACATCGTGGGGAACAAAGAGGTCAAAGGTGACCAGAGGTTCTAAGAGGATGCAGCGAACTTGCGGAGAGAGGACGAAGCATGAGATCACAAAGGGTGATGCGTCTGAACTGTGTCTCAACATGCGTGTTGGTCGTGGTGGGTTGGGTTGGGGTGGGTTACTCGTTGTTTTGCGATGTTCGTCTCTATGTGTGGGTTTGCGTTTTGGTGCTTTAGTGTGACCCTGTCACTGTCTCGGAAATACTAGGCCTACTTTATTGATTGATGGGTTTTCCCAGTTGAGACGTACCACCCGAAACAAGAACTTTGAATTGTGTAGGGCAGAGAGAAAGGGAGAGTACTGTGTATCCCGCACCTCTCTCTAGTCTGCACGCCTTATTTCCGTCATGAAAGAGGCAATAACTGGCATCAAATATTTAGAGATATCTTAGCATCGCATATACGGTAATTTATTATTGCACTGTTTTGTGTTTTAATCTCTGTCTACTAGACTTGAACCATTTCAGTTCATTGTTTCAGTTGTGTTCATTAGGCGCACTATAAATATTACGTATTTGCACTGGACATTACTATACTTACTACTGACAAATGTTATCGAGAAAGAAATGGTTAATCCAGCCTCAGTGTGTCCATACGACCATTTTGGATTAAACCTTTGACTTATGCATCAATAACATGAAAGTCATTGCGTTTGTATTGATTGCTGTTATTTTGTCTGTATTTGATTGATGTTCTGTCAATAAACTTCTACTACTACTATGATGCGTTTCTGTGTATGTCTTAATATGTGTTTCTTTGTCTCCATAGCTCTGCATTGATTCACCTGTCAGTCCCTACACCAGCATCTTCCCACTGGCTTTTGTCATCGCCGTTGGCGCTATTAAACAGGTCAGTCTTTAAGATAGTTATGGGAGGGGCGTATGTATCCGGGGGGGGTGGATTGTGAGAATTCATGGGGGCATAGTCACCTGGGTGTTTCATTGCTGCATAGAAGGGTTTATGGATCAGAGCTTTTGTCGTCATCATTGATGTGCCTGCGTTCATTTATTCCCCATTGTTGACGATTGATTTTCTTCCTAATGATGCGATCAATGGGAGTGGAAGCAATTGTGGCGAAGTGTTGTTGTGAGTTGTGTGTAATTAGTGTGGCAATGGTTCAGTGTGTATTCAGACATTTATGGAGTCCCAGATAAAAATGTCATCCTGTGCATTGCTTGGTTGTCTAGCAGCTGATCAATTAAGGTGTCAGTTTGAGACCAGTCAGTCATTCAGTCAGCCAGTCAATCAGTTAGTCAGTCATTCAGTCAGTCAATCAGTCAGTTAGTCAGTCATTCAGTCAGTCAATCAGTCAGTTAGTCAGTCATTCAGTCAGTCAGTCAATCAGTCAGTTAGTCAAGACATCAGTCAGTCAGTCAATCAGTCAAGCAGTCAGACAATCAATCACAAGGAAAATAATTATTATGCATTGAAATATGATTAACGAGACCCTCAGTATGTGATCCAAACTCAATTGCTCGACAATCGCCAGTTATATATAATGGTTGTAAAGAATAGAGAAGGATTGAACAATGTCATCATCATCATCATCATCATAGTAATCATTCGTAATCGTAATCTCGAGACTTCTACAGCGCCCACAAAAGCCAAGTCATTATAATCATCATAATCAGTATGTTACATCATGGTCATTGTTGCCATCAGAATCAGCAACGAAAACATGTAGTCATCATCCTCATCATCGTCTCATCACATTAAAGGCCTCATCATCATGTGGTGGTCTATGCACGTGTAAGTTATGTACCGGTAGCTTCTTTTAGAAATCCCAAAGGTGCTCACTGCTCATACATTACACATGCCAATTGTCAGATCGAACGGAAGCCAAGCTGAGCGTATTTCTTGAAAACTGTAAAAATTATTTGTAATGCTCTTAGTATTTGCCAACTTGACTGCAGTTGAGTCACGAACAAAGACTTTAATACTTGATGTTAATGTATTCTCACAGTTGATCCTTAAGTCATTAATATGTATTCTCACAGTCTATCCTTAAGTCATTTTCTTGGAGGCGATGACTCAGTCTGGTTGTACCTTCAACCAGGAAGAGGAAGTGCAGTACAGTAACACTTTGGAACCGTCCATTTAATATTATTATGTACACAAAACATTGTATTTTTACCCCTTCCCATTTTGCAGCTCATACGTTTTGTGAAACCCAACCATCTGTATGTACAGCTAGGCTTAGGTTATCTACCCCTTCCTCTTGCAATGTTAATTAGGGCCTAGTTATAAAGTTATCTGTATAACATTTATTTGACCGTAGCCTACTGTTTATTTCTGTTAAACATTGCTAGCTATATCTGATTTACTAGCTACATTTTTTTAATATTTACAGTTCACTGTTGAGATCTGAACATAATTTATCTCTAATGTAATCAAATGCCATTAGATGACCGTAGGATAATACAGAGTTATAAGTAGGCTAATGTAGACATCAAAATTAAAATTTTATTTGTGTGCATTTTGTTGAGACACGTCCCGGGGTCTCCCCTGCTGTATGCAAATTGCCTAAATCTTTATACACAGGACTGGTTTCTTCTTTTTTTTCGCCTTGTACAAGTTTTTGGGCGATAATCGGAGTTCCATAAAAAAAATTTCCCATCTTATTTACAAAATAAAAACATTCAATTAGTTGCATATATGAAAGTAGATTGACGAATAAATTATGTTTGCAAATAACCTTGGAGATTTAGCGATAGAAACGGAATTTCAAGTGGAGCGCCATCTGTCGTTGAGAGTAAAATCATGACCACAATATATGTTCACAAGTAACCTATCCTCTAATATAGAATCCTTGCCTCCCCTCCTTGAACATACAATATATTTGGATAACCCTATAGAGGGCAAGCTCTCTGACCAATCAGCTGTTGTGTCTCAATCTGTCCTAAAAGTAGCAATATTGACGACTGTCATAGAATTCATTCATTCATTCCAGAAATTCTGTAGTGCTTCTTCAAGGGGCTACTCAGAAGCGCTCCCAACTCTGGCACGGCAAAAAAACACAGTTTTGAGTTTAATAAAAGTGCTTCGGTTAGGACCCCCAGGAGGCAGACGTAGCTCCTGTGGGAGAGCCCATTCAGAAAACGCGCTCTTATACATGGTTGCAGTTCATGTGCATTGGACCAAGAGTATGGTCCGCTACTGTTCAGAATGGATGATCGGCCTTGGATGACCCATGGAACACAGAGCTCTCGTAGGTTCTCTGGTGCAATACCAAGCTGACATTGACAAACCAGAGCAGCGATCCTATAATCAGTGTGCTGCCGAGTAGGAAGCCAGTGTAATGTATCCAGCGTATAACTCGAGACATGACCAGATTCACATAAATGTTTATTTGCTCCAGTGGTGTAGCCAGGAATTTATGATGGGGGTTTGGTTTCTTTTTGCCTGGCCGGATGCCCTGTCTGACACCAACACAACAGGATTACAGTAAATAAAAAAGGGCATAAAGTAACAAAGGGAATAAAGTAAGAAAAACAATTGTTACTACAAGCAATTGTTTTGTTTTTTTCTTATTTAAGTGGATAAATAACCTTTAAAAACTTTTATCCTAGGCCAATGAGGGGGTTTAACCCCCGAAACTCCCCCCATTGTCTAGACCACTGATTTGCTCCATTTCTTGTGTGCTCAGAACTGTAATCCATTTCTACAGTGCAAAACCCTTAAAACTGGCTGTTACCGGTATATTTTGGTTAGGAAACGACCTTGTGTTTAAGAAATGACCGTGGGCTTTAGAATGCTGCTGTGAAGTATTGCTTAAGTTGCATGTCCACATTTTAGAATGAGGCATACTCAGACATGACAAACTGACTGCTTGCTGTGGCACATTAAGGATTCAGGATTTTGTCTGCTTTTGAAAGGATGCATCATGCGTGCCAGGAGCTTTTCAATTCCGCATTCGGAATGAGCTTAGACACCCTCATAATGCTGTACGCTCTTAAGCACTGGCGTGTCCAGAATGCATGCAGTGCCGAATGTCAATAGCCAAGCACTTTTATTGTTGCATTTGCAACTGGTCACGTTGACTGTTATATGCCCAGACACTGTCTAGTATGACCTTGTACCTTACAGTGTGGTCGTTACGATGGGTTAATTTGTGGCTTTAATAAGTTTATATTGACATATAACAGTCATTGAGTTAATGTTTGTTTAAGTAACTAAAGTCATGTCATGTCATGCCAAATTGTCATCATTTTGTGTTTGTTTGTATGTGCACTTGTTATAGCGCCCCTTCAAGCTCTCTGCTCAGAGGTGCTTCTGACTGAAACTTTCCGGAAACTTTCCGGCAAAATACTTTTCCGGAAAAGCTACATCACTATCCCTAAACGATGTTGCAGTCGGTGTGTGAATCATGGAACTCTGCCAACGCAAGCACTTTGACAGTGCCAGTCCCAAACCTGGATGAACGGGGGGGGCAATGCTAATTATCTCTGCTATCACACAGTGTTGTTAAGCGTGAATCATGTCTGGTAAGTGACCACAAATCCAAATCAATTGCGGAAGGTCATTATGCAAGAAAGTGAGAGCTCCGTTGCTCCACAGGTATCCATGGCCACAGCCGCCCCACCCCGTTCTGCACAGAATTGGGGCGCTCTTGACTCCACTTGGATGAGCCGCAGCTATGCATAATCAAGCCTTATGCATGGTGGGCCTAGTTGTCTGGAATGGGCTCCCATAGAAGCTATGTCTGCTTTCTGGGGCTCTTGCTGAAACTTTTTTATTCAACTAAAAAATGTGCTGAGCAGTTTACAAGATGAGGCGCTGTATAAATTTGTGAATGAATGAACGAGAAAAGGAAGTCACATGTATTTTGATTGTGTCACACGTATTTTGATTGCCCCCTCATTTGAAGATACCCAGAAGTTGGCAGAAAGCCATGTTGGAGGGGTGAATTTTTCTATTCATGTCTTTTTATTTTCTTTTGTTTTTTCTATTCCTTTCTTTTCCTAATATTCTTTTCTTGTCTATTCTGTGCAGGGTTATGAAGACTGGTTGAGGCACAAAGCCGATCGTGAAGTAAACGACCGAGTGGCGTACGTTGTGAGAAGTGGAACGCTGCAGAGGATTCGGTCGATGGAGATTCAGGTGAGAGAAAGTCTCAGACAATTGAAGTTTAATACTAAGTTAGTTTTTATTGATTGATGTTTGGTGACCATCACAACTCCAGTTGATGCAATGCAGTACAACTCCATTTGATACAATGCACTACAACTCCATTTGATGCAAAGCAAAACAACTCCATTTGATGCAAGGCAGTGCAGCTCCATTTGATACAATGCAGTACAACTCCATTTGATGCAATGCAGTACAGCTCCATTTGCTGCAAAGTAGTACAACTCCATTTGATACAATGCACTACAACTCCATTTGATGCAAAGCAAAACAACTCCATTTGATGCAATGAAGTACAACTCCATTTGATACAAAGCAGTACAACTCAATTTGATACAAAGCAGTACAACTCCATTTGATGCAATGCAGTACAACTCCATTTGATGCAACTGAGTATAACTCCATTTGATGCAAGGCAGTACAACTTCATTTGATGCAATGAAGTACAACTCCATTTGATGCAATGAAGTACAACTCCATTTGATGCAATGCAGTACAACTCCATTTGATGCAATGAAGTACAACTCCATTTGATGCAATGCAGTACAACTCCATTTGATGCAATGTAGTGCAACTCCATTTGATGCAATGTAGTGCAACTCCATTTGATACAATGCAGTACAACTCCATTTAATGCAATGCAGTACAACTCCATTTGATGCAATGTAGTACAACTCCATTTGATGCAATGAAGTACAACTCCATTTGGTGCAATGCAGTACAACTCCATTTGATGCAATGCAGTACAACTACATTTGATGCAATGTAGTACAACTCCATTTGATGCAATGCAGTACAACTCCATTTGATGCAATGCAGTACAACTCCATTTGATGCAATGAAGTACAACTCCATTTGATGCAATGCAGTACAACTCCAGTTGATGCAATGCAGTGCAACTCCATTTGATGCAATTGAGTATAACTCCATTTGATACAATGCAGTACAACTCCATTTGATGCAATGCAGTACAACTCCATTTGATGCAATGTAGTGCAACTCCATTTGATGCAATGTAGTGCAACTCCATTTGATGCAATGCAGTACAACTCCAGTTGATGCAATGAAGTACAACTCCATTTGATGCAATGAAGTACAACTCCATTTGATGCAATGCAGTACAACTCCAGTTGATGCAATGAAGTACAACTCCATTTGATGCAATGAAGTACAACTCCATTTGATGCAATGAAGTACAACTCCAGTTGATGCAATGAAGTACAACTCCATTTGATGCAATGAAGTACAACTCCATTTGATGCAATGCAGTACAACTCCATCTGATGCAATGCAGTACAGCTCCATTTGATGCGATACAATGCAAGCCCAGTTGATACAATGCTGTTCTATACTCCACTTGATACGATACAATACAACTACATTTGACATAAAACAGCACAACTACATTGGATACAAAAACAACGCAACTACATTTGATACAATACAAATCCAATTGATACAATACAATTGTATTTGCTGTTACCCTCCCTCAGATGTTCACGCCAGACATTATACTACAACAGCACATTAATAGCACATTGAGCGCCATTGTGTATGAAGTCTAACCCACTGTGTCTTCGCCTCAGTTTATCTGAAGCCAATACTTTGACTGTAGTCTAAACAATCCACTGCCCGAATAAGAATAAAGCTGAGGCAGGCAAAGTCATTGAGACACCTAGACATGCAATGATGATTGATGATACGTTTTCCCAGGTACCTGAGGCTATCTGGTGCCAGACAGGTGTGTCAAAGTTGCCAGAGGACATCTTGAGTTTCAACTCCGTCAATACCCTAAGGTGGAATCACGTGTTTGCAAAGAAGAAAGACGTGATTAGTGTGTAGAAATCGTTTTTGTTAGCACAAGGTCAGGTATTAAGCTGCGACATCAGAAGCCACTCGTCGTAGGGATGCATGCGGCTAAGTAGATTGTGTTACACAGGTATGAACTGCATCCGTAATTACATCGATCGAGGCTTTGTCAATAGTTTACTGAATGAACCGAGGAAGAAGAAAAAAGCTCGTACGTAAAGATATGATTAGATTGAGAAAGATGGTGAGACTGATAGTCGGAGATGAAGCCAGACTTGCAGGACTAATGGGCAATAGAGAGAAGCTGAGAGGGAGGGACAGACAGACAAAGACAGAGAGAGAGAGAGAGGTACTCTGTCTTTTTCTATCTCTTTGTGTCTCAGAGAGGCAGACAGACAGAGAGAGCCACATCCGCAGAGAGACAGAGACAGACAGGGAGAGAGAGAGAGATAGAGACAGAGACACAAAGAGAGAGAGAGACAGAGAGAGAGGGAGGGAGGGCGAGACAGAGACACAAAGAGAGGGAGAGACAGACAGACAGGGAGAGAGAGAGAGAGATAGAGACAGAGACACAAAGAGAGAGAGAGAGAGACAGAGAGAGAGGGAGGGAGGGAGGGCGAGACAGAGACACAAAGAGAGGGAGAGACAGAGACAGACAGAGAGAGAGAGAGATAGAGACAGAGACACAAAGAGAGGGAGAGACAGAGAGAGAGGGAGGGAGGGCGAGACAGAGACACAAAGACAGGGAGAGAGAGAGGGAGGGAGGGAGGGAGGGTGGTTGGATGGATGGATGGATATCAGTATCGTCAATCCAGGCCTCTGCTTCATGTGACGGTCGTTGTTTCCACGAGTTTGATTTTGTTTCTGTTGTATATCTCAGTTATCTGCAATTATAATCAGGATTAGTTCATTCAGGAAGGTAATTAATTAAATAATATGCAATTCAAATGAACTTTTTTTAATTGGAGTATGCATATTTCTGATTAGACCGATTCCAATGCTTTGACCTGACGGATAATGAAATTCATCTCGTTAATTATGAATGCATTGTGGAAGATTTATATCACGGACAATAATATTTTATTGTGGATCTGGACAGAGTGGTTGGCCTGCAGCACATAAAACAGTGTTTGAGTTTCTGTGTTTAATAGGACATTGAGCAGATCCTTCTAGTGCTCACACAATTGCTCATCATCATTGTTCTGTCCTATTGTTGTTTATTCACTCACTAACTTTGTTGTTCTAGAAATGCTCTATGCCACAGGCTGAACTAGTTGTTGTTGTTTTGCACACACTTTCACAGGACAACGTTCACATTTGATGCAACTTTGACGATGCAATTTTCACCTGTGATATAATTGTCATTATGCAATTTTCACAATGCATCTGATGTCACAATTCAGCTTTCTGAAATCAACTTGGGCAATAAATTGCCACAATGCAACTTTCACAATGAATGCAATTTCGACAATGTCAGAGGATACCTGAAATAACTTCACTTCAGATCTGGATATGGTGTTCCTTAAAACAAACTTTAAACATATTCCCCTTCCCTGAGGCCAAACTGGCAGCACCTCCCTTTGAGTGGGTGCCTTTGAGAGACAAATGTTCTGAGTGATTGACTGAATGAATGAATTTATTGTAAATCATTTTGCAAGATATACATGTACTTGAAACAATCCTCATCTACCTATATCAGTGGTTCCCAACCCGTGGCCCACGTGCCAAAGTGGCCCCAGGCCTAAAAAATGGCCCTCATCTCAAAGAATTAACAAAAATATATGAAAATCATTGACAATTTGGACAGGATAGAACACGCAATTGTTTTCCATTGTATTATTCTATTCTGATGTGAATAAATAACATCAAACATTCTATTTTGATTCAATTATAAAAATTTTATGTGCTTTTAGTTAATTGAATTTTAGTTTTGTAGCCCTCATAATGTCCTTCAACTAAGAAAAATTGGCCTACAGTCAAAAAAGGTTTGGAACCACTGACCTATAAATTATGGTTCGTTTTAGCTGTATGTATCCATTGTGTATTTTTCATCATGACAGGTGGGCGACTTGGTGCGCGTTGGCATCAATGGCAGCATTCCTTGTGACATGGTTCTTCTGTCCTCAGAGGATCCGAATGGCTTGTGTCACATCACGACCGCTAATCTAGACGGCGAAAGCAATCTTAAGGTGAGGAAACTGAAGTGTGAGTTGTTGATGGAGTTCAGACTTCAGAGAGCAGATTTCTGATGGAATTTTGACTTTTTTGTTGCAATTTCAAACAATCCAAGAATCTTTCCTGACATTGAGCAGTACGTCTCCATTCTCACACTGTTCATAGCCAATCCCTCTGGCCTCATTCTGCAACATTGCTAAGATCACTTCCAGTAGGCCTACTCTATGACGGCCTCCATGCAGCTCTTCCTTAGCTATCCCTAGGGCTTCTTTTCGGTTAAGGCATCCAGATCATCTCTTTTGCGTTTTACGTTTTTCCATAGGAACAACATGTCACATCCAATTTAATCTTATGTATAATGTACATATGTGTGAAACGAAGTGACTCGGGAGGAGCTGGGGCAAAAGGAAACAGTGGTGGACAAGATCAGAAAAAGAAGACTCGCCTGGTTCAGGCACGTGACACGAATGGAAGACAAAAGGCTACCGGCCGCAGCTCGGCACGGGCATGTGGAGGGAAAGAGAAGCCAAGGGAGACAATATAAAAGAAGATCTAGGACCACAGAACATGGATATGAGAGATGCGGTGGATGAAATCAGAAACCGAGCAAGCTGGAGACGGCATGTTAAGGCCTCATCGTTCGCGTAGGACATGCGCCTTACGGAAGAGAGACCAAGGAGAAGAAGATATGTGTGTGTGCATGTGTGTATGTATATCAACATTTATACAGCACCTTACAATAACCTTGAAAAAGCTCTTAACGAGCTACCCAACAAATGTTAATCTTTTGGATAATTTTCTCCCCGTTCTCTTCTCCCAATCGCTGTCATTATTTTATTTGATATTTTCCAATGCTGCATGACAAACAGAACTCTCCTCTTCCCCCCTCCCCCTACTCTCCCCATATGATTTGCAGCATTCAGTATTTTTTATGTGCCGCTGTCTGCGGCCATGTCTCAGAGGCTGCACATGTAAAATAATGATGAGACAGAATATTCACCAGCGCAGCCGGTATTGATTTCTGCAAAAAAATCTGCCGTGTAGCGGTACAAAGCAAGTTCCCTATCATTTTTCAACGTGTTTTTTAGCGTCAAATAATTTATTAGAGTCGGCATGCATTGCATGACCACGCATTAAATGAATTCATGTGTAAATCGACGCACATTTACAGGACTGCAGTTACCCAGGAACGAAAGCGCAGGCTTTTGTGTTGAGGAATATATTTGCCCATTGATTGGACAAACAAATGGAGAAGACTCAAAAGAGGATGGTTAATGAGAGGTTTCCAGGTGTACACAGATTGATCATTTTCCTGCTTCTTCGTGTTTGGCGGCTTTACCTTGCTCTTGTTTTGCCAGCAGAAGCGTAGGCTATTATCTTCCGCTGTGGCCCTACTACCTCCAGTGGTGCTCCCTGAGTTTTGTTCTCATCCGCAGCCCGTGACCTTTCCGCCGTTTGAAATGTCAATGTGGATGTTTTTTGTATATCGAACGTGTGGCTCATCGTCCGAATGGGTCGTTTTCACGAATGGTTAATTTTCCACATGGCTCATTTTCCATTGAGTTGATCGCATGATATTATTGGCCACTGCTGTCCATTTGAAAGATTGCTGTCATTTCATTTAAGGTCCCCATGTATTATTAACGTGCAGGCCCGAAATTTAAATCCTTGAAATGAGTCACCATTAAAAACTGTTGTGAATTATTTTTATATTAAGATTTCTATGGAGCAGTTTAATATAGGTAACAATGCGTTGTTATGAGCTACCATCGGTATGTGACCCAGCGACCATGCAAACAAATGTGCATGATACAATGTCATATGCTGCAACCAGTGGCGTAGACATGGGGGTTTCGTTGGTCTAGGAAAAAGTTTTTTTAGAGGTTATTTATCCACTTAAATAAGAAAAAACAAAACAATTGCTTGTAGTAACAATTGTTTTTCTTACTTTATTCTCTTTGTCACTTTATTTCTTTTTTATTTGCTGCAATACTGTTGGGTTGGTGTCAGAAAGGGCATCCGGTCAGGCCATAAAACCCCCAAACCCTCCTCCCCCATCAAACATTCCTGGCTACGCCACTGGCTGTAACCATATAACCAGGCGATTATCAGCATTGAATATCAAATCACCCTATCAATTGAAAAATAAATTCACGTTAATCAGTATCACAATGCGTCCACCGTGCTTTTGATATGCTCCCAGTAATTCATTACATGATCATTGCCTATAATAACTGTGACTTGCCACAAAAATCATCCCATGATTTATCATTGATGCCAGCGATTTTTAAGACAACGGTCATCAAAGAAAGATTTTCTATTGTTTTGCACGGACGCACATCAGACTTACACGAGCGTTTGTGCGACGAGAGCACTTCAGACGGACGAGAGCTTCTCTTTGTTGCGAGCGACCGTCGAGTGCGAACAGCCGAATGCGAATTTCTATCGTTTCGTTGGGAGATTTCAAATGTGCGGATCAATGGTGGAATTGCCCACCGCTGTGCATCCGCTCGGACCAGAGTCCGTGCTTTTGGCCGGATGTTCGCTGAAGAACACGCAGTTTGTTTACGGTATGGTGACAGTTTTGTTTTCCTCTTAATAGAATAATAATTGCAGAAGATTTGCATGAATCATGCATTCGATGATATTCATTATGTCATTGGCTTTTAATTTTTTAATTAATTGTCATTATTTCTGGATCATTATGTCATTGAAGTCGTTGGTTTTTTAATTTCATTATTTCATGATCATTATTATTTATGTCCATTATGACATTGTCATAGTCGTTGGCTTTTAATTTTTTGATTAATATTTATTATTTCATGATCATTATATATCCATCTAAATCATTATAATTCACTTTGATTTTCTAGTTATTATTAATTGTTTCGTTATCAATATATTTTATAGTATTCATTATTCGTCAGCTTGTAATCTTTATTTTATGTACATTGCTCATTAGATTTTAACTTTTTCAGCTAGTTCTAATTCTGTTGTTATTTTTTATCATAAATGTAGCAGGTATTCAGTTATTACATGTAGTTTAAAAAAAATATTTGTTGTGAGTATCTATTATTCAGAATAGCTGAGTAGTCTGTGGGATTCAGTATATGTTTAATTTGCATAGACTATTATAAAATCAGTAATTATTTGCGTTTGGTATTACTTTTAGTCAAATGTTATTCAATTGTTACTATTCATTGGATTTCATTGTTTGATATGATGAACTATGATCATGAGGGGTCATGGAGAGTTGGTGGCTCTCTGTCAGAAATTATCAACAACAGTTATCTTTTCATTGTCAAAGATTTTCTAGATGTTGATGGTTTTACCGATGTTTCACTTCTTCTGTTTGTGTTAGGATGTGCGATCTATACGGGTCGTGAGACGAAAATGTTTCTAAATTCAAAATACAAAAGTCACAAATATTCCAGAGTAGAAAGGTATGTTTTGCCAGAGAGAACTGTCTGTGAGCATAATTGTAGTGTGCTGCAATGTGTTCCTGCAATTTCTGTGATGCAATGTGTTCTTGCAATTACTGCAATGCAATGTGTTCTTGCAATTACTCTGATACAATGTGTTCTTGCAATTACTGTGATGCAACTATTCTTGCAATTACTGCAGTGCTATGTATTCTTGCAATTACTGTGACTGTGTTCTTTGCTGTAGAAAGATGAATACCTTCCTGGTGATATTTCTTGTGGTGCTTCTTTCCTACGCCGGTATCTGGGTCGGTATTACGCTCAGCTACTATCGCATAAGACCTCTTCCGTACGTTCCTCCCAACCATCTTGCGAAGAAATACTGGTCTCCGGCAGAAAGCACTTCTTCCAAGGTACTAAATGACAAGCCATCATGTTCAGCATATAATAAATATATGAATATATTTATACATGCATATAGTATTCTTTTCCTTATTTCAACATGTCACTGTGACCGTGTTCTTTGCTGTAGAAAGATGAATACCTTCCTTGTGATAGGTACTAAATGACAAGCCATTATGTTCAGCATATAATAAATATACGAATATATTCAGTGGCGTAGCCAAGGGAATTTCGGGGGTTAAAACCCCCCATTGGCTTAGGAAAAAAGTTTTGTTAAAGGTTATTTATCCACTTAAATAAGAAAGAAAAAAATTGCTTGTAGTAGCAATTGTTTTTCTTACTTTATTCTGTTTGTTACATTATTCTCTTTTTATTTACTGTAATATTGTTGGGTTGGTGTCAGGAAGGGCATCCGGCCAGGCCATAAAACCCCTTTCATAAATTCCTGGCTACGCCACTGAATATATTTATACATGCGTATAGTATTCGTCTCTTTATTTCTACATGTCACTTTGTACCATTTATGATCGTGCTTCCTCATTTACAGAATTTACTTAGCCATCCAGTTTAAAATATCAAAATTCAATTCATTTATTGTAACCATCAACCATAAACAATAGTCATAGCTTAACAAGGAAGATATTAAATAATACAAACCCCTATTGGGCGGATTTGCTTTGTAGGCTGCTATTAGCGCCAATTATTGTCTGGTCAGTTAGTATAGTTAAGATTTGTGTATTCTGTTATCTCCGTTCTTGTGAATTGTTTAAACTGCATAATAATATTGTACACTGTAACCAGTTGCGTTCTGTCAACTGGATTGTTGAATAAATGAAAATTATTATTATTATTATTACTTTGGAAGTATGATCACAGCTGATGCAAACTATCATGTAGAAATAAAGAGAAGAATAAGTAAGGCGAAATTGTGTCTTCTATCACAGAAGCAGAAAGGATTTACTGAGACGAAAGCTAAACAGGAATCTGAAGAAAAAACTGGATGGCTAGGTCTAAGATATGGAGAGTGGTGCAAAACAAGATCCATGAGAAAGGAAGTCGTCAGAAGATCGGCAGCCTTTGAGATATGGATATATGGCGAAAAGTGGAGGTTGGAGAGAGTCAGCAGGATGGAACACAGAGCAAGTGAAGAGATGCTATTAATGGTGGAAGAATATTGGATCAGAATAATCAGAGGCTGGCAGAATAAATAGTTGCACCGCATCATAATGGAGACTCCCTCTTAAGAATGATAACTGAGTAATGAATGTTTGCATGTGCACTTGTATAGTGCCCCTTCAAGCTTTCTACTCAGAGGCGCTCCCGATTATTGCGTGGACACTGCATAGGAGTTTCATGCCGAAGTGCTGAGCAATGGCTAGTGAAGGACTTGCCCAAGGTCCCTACATGGCAACTTGAGGCGGATTCGAACCTGCAACGCTCCGACTGCAAAGGCAATGAACATACCCACTACACCACCGCGGCCCACATAAATGAGGAATGAATGGAAGTAAGGAACGAGATGAAGAACGAGAGTGTGATGTTATTGAACTGGACGATGAAGGAGGGTTGTGGCAGGTTGAAGGGGGAGAGCTGGACAACGTGATGAATGGCCCATTGACCCATGATGTGTCATGAGGTCCCATATGCACTTTGGTGCTGGGGAGTTTCTCTCTTCCAATCAGTCAGTGGGTCACTGGACATGAAAAATCACCGAGGTGCTTGTCCGCCATGACGTCACGAATGGCGCAATTGCAAAATCCAATATGGCCAACACCGGCCATATTGGTAAATTAGTCTTTATTATTTATTACACAATATGCACGTGGAATAACTCTTATTTTACTGATAACCTTCACATGACCCCGGATGACAAAACAATATCATAAATGAATTCTACATACCTGAATCAGTAAAATTAGAGTTATTAAAACCAAAATAAAGTGTTTTTGCGCCTCAGATATGTTACTAACTTTTTAAAAGACTAATGCAGTTGTCCTTTTGTAGCTCAAATCTGTTACTATTGTTCTTTTTCCTGTAGGCCAGCGCAGTTGTACAGTTGTTCCTCGTTTTCTTGGTGCTGTGTAACTACGTCATCCCGATTTCCATGTACGTCTCTGTCGGTTAGTTGATATTGTTAGAATTATTATAATTATTATTAGTGTTATTATGGGCCTAACTACCGCTAATACGTGCAGCATAGTTCTTCTTAAATGATGAAATTCTACTGCATTTGAGGTATATTGAAAAGATCACATTTATGGTAACTTAATTTTACGTGTATTTCTACTAAAGGGAGTAAATTCAACTCTGTATTGAGTTTATTTCTTCTAAGTCATGAAATTGATCCACTTGATGAATATTTTGACTGCAAAAGATCACATTTAACTCCATTTTACGTGTATTTCTACTAAAGGGATTAAATTCAACTCTGTATTGAGTTTATTTCTACTGAAATTATTAAATTGGTCGACTTGATGAATATTTTGACTGCAAAACATCACATTTAACTACATTTTATGTATATTTATATTAAAATGATGAAATTCAACTCTATTTTGGGTTTATTTCAACTGAAATGAAGAAATCGAATCACTAGTCAACACATATTGTAGCATTTTCTAGTTACTTTGACAGACCGGTGATCATATTAAAACTGCTCCACAAATATATTTTCAATATCTCTTCACTGCAGTTTTTGTTTGTTCCTGCAGAAATCCAGAAGTTTTGTGGGTCACTGTTCTTCGATTGGGATCTCAAGATGTACAACGCCAAAACAGACGAACCAGCCAGGGCTCTGACCTCTGACCTCAATGAAGAACTAGGTCAGGTAAGATTGATGAATGTCAAATAAGGACTTAGAATGTACATCAGTGGTTCCCAACCCGTGGGTCAAAAGTGGTCCACCAGGCCCCCAAAAATGGCCCTCATCTCTCAAAGAATTAATAAAAAAATATATAAAAAAATTGACAATTTGGACAGGATATAACACATAATTATTTTCTATTACAAATTATTCTATTTTGACGTCTATAAATAACATCAAACATTATTATTTGATTCAATTGTAACCATTTTATATGCATGCTTTTAATTAATTAAATTCTAGCCTTGTAGCCCCCTAATGTCCTTCAACTAAGAAAAAGTGGCTCTTGTGTCCTTCAACTTAGAAAAAGTGGCCCGAAAGTCAAAAAACCACTGATGTACATTGTTCGTAGTTCAAAGGTTTCATAAGAAATCTATAGGCCTATAAAGGCACAACATTGATTAGCTTTAGATGATAGGTGATGAATATTGTTTTCTTACCGAGTCTTGCATCCTAACTTCTGTGCTCTTGCCATTTCTTTTTCCGTCTGTTGAAATCAATTTCATGTTAGTTTTCAGACTCTCCGTTTTTTTAAATTTATTGTCTTTTCTTATTATCGACAGACACTTTTTTCAGAGACTGCGATAGGAGCGTTGACTGTGTGAGTGTTGATTTGGAGAGGAAACGTGCAAATTGTCTAAATGTATGAATGAGCTTCCATTTCACAAGTGTTTTTTCATCAATCCAGTTAATTTAGGCAAGATCATTTTCATCAATACAGGTTCAGTTTAAGCAAGAACATTTTCACCAATCCAGCTCCAATTTAAGCAAGAATAATTTCATCAATCCAGCTCCAGTTTGAGCAAGAATAATTTCATCAATCCAGCTCCAGTTTGAGCAAGAATATTTTCATCAATCCATCTCCAATAATATTGTCGTGTAACAATTGTCGTTGAACCAGTTTTCGTGGAACCGTCTGGATATCCTCTAACTGGTAAAGATTTCTACAAGAATCTACTGCTAAGCCGCTGTACAAGATTTCGCTTTAAACTGTTGCGTAGGTCGAGTATTTGTTCACGGACAAGACTGGAACGCTGACGGAGAACCGAATGGAGTTCCGGATGTGCTCGGTCGGTGGCTCCATCTGTGAAGAATTCGACGGAAAACTCTGGCGCACGGACAACAACTCAAAGTCTTTGCACTTACCAGTTAGTTTTTCTTTGCTCCTTCGAGCAAGATGCCGTATCCAAAACTATCCATGCTGACAACCTCCATAAGAATTTGTTCCTTGACCCACCCTACCTTCCAATTCTCCTAAGCCTTTCACTCTCTGGACTCGACGGCCACTGCAATTGAGTCTTCTTTTGACTACCCTCTGGGCAATCCCTCTGACTCGTCGCAGCGCTCGTGAATAAGCTGGTGCCCTGTAATTAGTTTTTCTTTTTCTTACAAATATGATTACGAATGCCGCTGTGCATGAATTTTGAGGAATGTGTGGGTGAGTCTGGTGGTCCCAGCTGGGCAATGCATCTATTTAGGAGCTCTGTCATCATCCTACCCAGCCTCTATTCTAGCCACTGGCTCCCCTTCCCTTCCCTGCGTAACGTATGGCTAATTTAGTTATTCCAACTGTGCATTAAGTCCAACTGTCAATGAGCCAGTCACCAGGAATGTCTCTTGTCTGAATCGACTTTATGATGGCTAAGGATGCTATGCACACCCATACCAGCTACTGAGATTCAGCATTGTATTGCATTTTGTTTAATCATTTACAAAGCACATCTTGTAGGGTAATCTGTTCAATTTTCCAAAATTTTCTGGAAAAATATGAAATTTTATGGACAATTTTTCCGCCTCACAACACTACTTAACAGCCAGACAACGCCGAGCTATCTCGGTTGCAGAGCCGTCCATCTGGGATGACCTCCTTTCAAATCTGCATCTATTACATCTGACCAATCAACTTTGCTTTATAAATCTTTCAAAGTCTTTTTTCTTTCGCTGGGGCTGATCTGGGAGCACTCCGGATTAGGTTTCTTGAAGGGGTGCTTTAAAAGTCAATAGAGTGATTGATTGTGGCAATGGAAGAGCTGCTCTTTCAGGTCAGCCACCACTTAGTCTGGATATTTACTTACTGCCTGCAATAGGCTGTCATGAATCACACTCAAGGTGGGGTTGCTCACATGCAGAGTCAGTGAGTTACACTTGTGCGTAAGTAGAACTCTGTTTTTATCCAAGCTGAATTCATTAATTAAGCGTCTAGGCTTCGATACAGTATGAGAATTGTAGAAAAATGACTGGGGTCAGACTATTATGAATTTATGATCTACTAAGTTTGGTAGTGTACCTCTAGATGAATGAATGTTATTAATCTTTGCTGGCATTGTTTCTTTCAGCCGACTCTGGACGAACTGCTGATGGCTCTTGCCGTCTGTCACACAGTGCGAGTTGACAACAACAGCGATGAGACTTCCTCTACCTCATCCAGTCGCCGTTGCTCCACAGGATCCGTGCTACGAACATACGAATACCAATCGTCATCACCGGATGAAAAGGCTCTCGTAGAAGCCTGTCAAAGGTACATCGTTAGACTTTGGTTGATTCAAATGAGCAAATTCATCTCTAACTACTGTGTATTTTTGACTGATATGATGATCATATCCTATGCCAAGCTAGGACTGCCATGGCTAAAACGTGAGCCTTTGCCCTCATTGGACCTGCACTGTGGAACCAGCTTCCTCCTTCGACACGTTCATCCTTATTAACCGGGTGGCCAAGTGCCTCTTTTCGTTGGCTCAAGGCGACTTTTTGTCTCTCTTGGTCTCACGAACTGAGTAGTTTTCCATTCGAGGGTTTGGCCGGCCTTCCACTGTATTGTTATTATTATTATTGTTATTTTATTACTATTGTTATCGCTGTTATTATTATTGTTGTTTAGTCTAAACTGTTTAGTTCTATATTTCTTTGTGGCATTTGCCTAACCATCGTTTGTCATTTCTGTAGGTTTGGGTTTGTGTTTCGTGGTTGTGATGACAACCGCATTTCCCTGTCAGTCCATGATCACGACAGATTCTTCTCCCTCGAACATGTTCTTGACTTTGACCCGGTTCGCAAGCGGATGAGCGTTATCGTTACCGACGACCGAGGTAACACAATGGTCCTGGAATTTGACATAACATAACCAAATCAATTGTTTTGGAACCAAGCAACAATTACATAATAAAAACAACAATGGTCTTTTTTTGCCATGATATGAATTTTCCAATTCATAGGCTTTTATTGATCACCAAAAGGTTCGCGTTAGAATTTGTTGCAGTAGTTCGTGATGAACCCAAAAGGAAGAATATTGTTCCCTCGGCATGGTTGCCCCGTTCTCATTACTATTTCGTCGCCCTAGAATTATAATGCTCTATCATATATTTTTGCGAAACCGAGAAAAACGACTTCAAATTTTGGGCACTGTTTTAAGCCAAGACTTCTAAACTAGATTCTTTTGAAGGATAATATCATCATTTCTAGGTACCCGCTGGTGACTTACTTGCAAAAATAAAGTTTATTTTCATGAAAACAAGTGGGAAAATATAGAAAATAGCAAAAATGTGCAAAAAATGCATGTTAGAGCAATATAATTCCAAACGACAAAGTACATGTAGTCGTAATAATGCTCTAAGTTAAACATGCAGCAGCGTTTATTTAATAACGTCCCGAGTAGGCTATTATCTAGCTCTATCATAGTTTTGTAACGTATTGTCCATTATTAGTTGTGCTACAATTTTTTTTTCAATGATGAACCATTTTGCCACAGAAAACTATAATAATTCAGTAACGTATTGCTGTAACATGACGAATCAAGCCTTGTATTTGGATGCCAATGATAGAGCATTATAATACTAATAAAGTCTATTCAGTAACGCTTTGCTGTAACATGACGAATACAGCCTTGTAATTGGATGCCAATGATAGAGCATTATAATACTAACAAAGTCTATTCAGTAACGCTTTGTTGTAACATGACGAATCCAGCCTTGTGATTGGATGCCAATGATAGAGCATTATAATACTAACAAAGTCTAGATTGGAAACAGTTTCGCATGATAGAGCATTTAAATACTGACTTATAACTAAGAAACGACCGCTTCAATCAGCTAGCTTTTTTGCCTAATGATAGAGCAAATGCTCCACTGATGAAATTGATACCAAACTCGATTTTTTCAAAAATTCATGATAGAGCATTATAATTCTCAGGCGGCGATTTGCATACCCAGTAACGCTATACTATACTATACCATTTTTGGATTTATAAAGCGCCTCTCACAGTACAATGCTGGGCATCAAAGCAAGGTTTGGAATCAGTAAAGAAATATGCTAGAGTGCAGAAATGTGCACTTGAGATGACATTGCTGTCACCGAGGAGTGCTCACAGATTTAGTATTTATGCAAACATGAATCGTTTGTTATGTATTTTGTCTTACACAATTTTGACATTAACCATCTTGCTTCAATGGTTTTGCTTGTATTATCTCAATCATTTTCTTCTTTTTTTCAAATAGAAAATGCTACGGAACTATCAATTGATTGTTATGATTGACAAATCTACTTGAAAATCTAATGGAATCTACTTCCACTCTCTCTTCGTTGTTCAAATTCACTCCCTACCTTAAAAAAACCGGCTCAAAACTCACTATTTCTCTTTGGCTTTCAAACACATGGACCTTTAACTGCATCTTCCTCTGGCGGCTGACTATCTGTGCCTCAGATTCACACTTTGGTGTGACCTTGCACGCGTAAGAAATTTATGTAATAATAATAATCATCAGGTTTTCTGTTTCATTTCAAAGGATCCATCATTCTGTACACCAAGGGCGCTGACGTTAGCATGTTGGAACGAATTTCAAGTGGTGGCGATCTACGGATTGTCGAGAATCATATCAATGAGTTTTCAAAGGTACGCCTTCCTTTTTATGACTCCGACCTTTGCTTCATAACCCTGACCTTGACCTTTTCTTCATGGCCCCAGCCTATTTTAGAGCTCTCTCTTCATTGGTCATAAAAAAGTGTCAGCTGCTTCTATTGCTTTGGAGTCTTGTGGTTATAGCATCAGCCAATGGCAAAATTAATTTTTTAAAACAAGCCATAAACAAGGAACATGCAGAAGGTGTGTTTGTGTGTTTTCGTGTGTCTGTTTCTGTTTGTCTGTGTGTCTTTGTGTGTTCATGTGTGTCTGTTTGTGTTTGTGTGTGTCTGTTTGTGTATATCTTTGTATATGTCTGTGTATTTTTGTGTGTACATGCCAATGCATGTATATTTTCTACCTTTACTGTTATGTTGTTTTCTGGTTGCAATAAAGTGAATTGAATTGAATTCATTCAAGCAGTTGTGATTTAAATTCAATTGAATGATATAAACAGTAGCAGATAGATTGGATCATTTATTTCATTGCACATTCTTGTCCAATTACATTGTCTGTCATTTGCCTTTGCGATGTTCATGTCTTCCAGGTGGGTTTACGGACGTTGGTGATTGCTCGGAGGATATTGTCTCCAGATGTCTTTCAGCAGATGGATAAAGAACTGAAGGCGGCACAAGAGACAATGGAAAGACGAGAGGAGCGGGTGAGAAAACTATGCTCTCTTACTTTGGGAAGTTCATTCATTTATTCATTCATTCATTAATTCATTCACTATTCCTTTTATGTAGCACTTCTCCATGATCACCATTCAGAGGTGCTCCCCTGCTCAATCTCTGGGGAAATAAGCATTTTTCAATTCTTTTTAGGAAGGTAATTCTGATTCTATGGGTTAAACACGCTTTGTTGCCTTTTAGTCCTTGTTGAAAATGATTTGCTCGTTAGGTTGTCCGCCATAATCATAATAGTATGTGTGTTGAATTGCATATTTCTGCTCCTATTCCATTGCATGCATTTCTTCTATTTGCACTTAGTCTGTTTATTTAGAATATTATCCAAATGTTTATGATGTGTTTATTTGAGTAAAATGTCAAATCTACAATCTGAGCTTCATCAGTCTGTCTATGCTCCCTCTTTCCAAAGATGCCGCCGGAAGACTATTTTGGGCGATCCTAGTTTCAATCGTGCTTGGCCAGGAGTGACTCTGAGGTGTCCTGTATATTGCAGTGACTTGTTTTGTTCTTTTGTCTCAAATTCTGTTGAATGTGTTTTGATGGAAGCTTCTCGCTCTCTTTGACGAAATTGAGACAAACCTTGAACTGCTTGGTGCTACGGCTGTTGAGGACAAACTCCAGGATGGCGTGCCAGAGACAATACGTGCACTGCGAGCAGCTGGCATCAAGGTTAGAACAAGTGAAATATTATATATTCTATTCTATTTTGGGATTTATAAAGCGCCTCTCACAGCACAATCTAATCAGAGGCGCTCCCAGTGAGAAGAGCTCCTGGAAAAAGAAAAATCTTAAGACAACGGGCAGAAAAAGTAAAGCCTCCAGATAAAATCTGAGCACGAATAATAGTAGGAACGCCATTCCACTGTAAAGGGCAGATAAAGGCAAAGGCGCGATGTTGGGTTGTGGCAGGCTGAGATCATGGTACAAGAAGATCATGACGGTCTAAAGAGCGGAGGAGTTAAAATAAATATATATATAATATATGTAATATATATATATTCGTTTGTATTTGTGAGATGTTTGTCGTGAGCGTATTTGAGCCATGTATGTATGTGTGCAACTGTGCATGTTAATGTGATATATGTATGTCTGTATGCGTGTATCTGTATGCATTATTGTGTATGTATGTATGCGTATCTAGATGGTCATTAATATGGAGCATCAGTGTAAAAATCTCCACTTCAATTCTTCTGGATATCCCTTGCCTCAGCCTCACTTAGTTCATCCCTTGTCTCATGTTTTGCCTTCGATGACTTCAGTATATTCACAAATTTGGTGTTTGACCTTTATTGGTTTACGATAATCTGTTTGCAACCGGTTTACCAATGCAGTTTTTATTCCGCTTTTCTTTTCAATTACCTATTCATGTCTAGCAGCCTTTCAATGCTTGAATGGAGGATCCTGCTAATATGTTATGTTGTCACGAATAAGGTACTACTACTATCGAGTGAATATTGTGATTAGCAATCTTGAACAGACCTAATATGAAAGGGACAAGTTTCTCAAAATCGGGAAAGTTTCTGACAATTGGTTTCTTGAAGTTCTCAGAATTTGGACAGTTCTTTCGATAGTTGTTTTCCACATTCATAGTTAACTGTGAATCTGTGGGCGAGACTGTATTATGATCAGAGTTTAGTTTTATTGTATATTTGTTTATTCAACAATTGCGCATGCAGGCAGGACACTGCTTGCTAGAAGATTAGAAGATGAAGTTTAATGGTTGTACATAATTGTATTGCATTGTATATAAGCATTTATAAAGCGCCTCTTACAGACTAGCTATAATAATAACGATGACATAATTATTATACTATGGTTTAAAATCTGGTCCAAAATTGTCAGGCCATGTCTTGATTATGATCTCAGTGCTTCAATAGATGTTTTCTTAAAGCATCTGTAATATGTAAAGGGGTTTAGGGTGATAGTACAAAGAACTCACGGATGTGGGGTCGCTTCCCACTAACCCCCCCACCACCCCATAGGTTTGCTCAACCTTTAAATCGGCAAATGGCATCAATGGTGAAAATAGCAATAGGTCGTGAATCGTGATAGGTGCTTTGTTGGCTGTTGACAAACTTTAAATTCGACTCCTCTAATAACTTGTGCTCTTCCGTTCATACTCTGAAGTGTATTCAATGCTGCGTTGCGTCAGTTCGAAATTAAAACGATGATTTTAAATAAATAGTTTTATGTTCAGCAAGCTTATCTTTCGTTGATTTTTGTGACAAATGAAGGTCTGGGTTCTGACGGGGGACAAGGAAGAGACGGCTACGAACATCAGTTTCTCCGCCGGTCATTTCAACCACGACATGCAGCTTCTTCATTTGACGAAGAAGAAAAACGCCGAAGACTGTGGCGCCACCTTGCAACAGTTCACGGAATTGTAAGAAATTGATGGCTGCATGCTACTTTAACTCTAAACAATCTTTACATTACCTGTCTGACTGTTTGCCCGCCTTATTCTTTAGGGATCTTGGCATGGAACCAATTTTCTGATTGCCTATTGTTTATTTTTGACTAGGCAAGTGTGAATGAGCCTATGACAGAAATTCTGGGTCCCTGGGCAGAACATTTATGGAGCCCTATGCTATCTTTGGTTTTTATGAAAGAGTTTAAATGGAAAAACAGATTGAAATAATAAAAGTGCGTGTAGAGTCATACGAACATGCAATATTATTCAATCATTCATTCATTCAAGTATTTATATAGCGCATCTTCAAGGAAACTACTCAGAGGCGCTCCCGACTCCAGCATGGACAAACAGAACAGTTTTTAAGTGCTTATAAAATGTGTCAGAGAGTGATCTAGAGAACAGGCATAGAATATGGTCAATAGAAGATAGCCGACCATATGGTATTATATTTATTTACAATTATAATTGTCATGAATATTATATTTATAAAGGTATAAATTATAAACCTTGTATGCTTAACCTGGCTGATGGGCCTCTAAAAGTCGCCAGGCTACTGGTCATTTGTCCCTGCCCCCCACCCAGTGGGCCTTGCTGGGTCATACGACTTTACTTTCCAAGGATGCTGTAGAGATTTCCAGATTATTTTTGTAAACCTTATCTGTGTGCACACCACGTCTGATGATATCCTTTAAAACGGGTGCGATTGGCATAAAAATTGATGCAACATTAGTCGCAATTGAAATTGCATTTTAAAAAATGTTGCGTTGTCATTGTCTACTGTTGTCTTTATCCAATTTCTTGTCTCGTTTTGTTATAATTTCGTTTTACAGGAACACCTATTAAAAGTTATCGATGTTCGCATTCATTGCTCCATATTTCCACTCTTGCAATATAAAGTGCCGGAATATATTCACCTATCATCTTTGCTACACCAATTCTTAACCTTGGGCCCCTATCCAGCGGGATCTTGACTTCAGGGGTACCTCACTTCTTTCCTCACTTTCTCTAATCTTTGCACAATTTAATTGCACATTTAATCATTTAATCTTATCATGCAATGCATAGTGTGTAAATTTTGGGAGCAATAAAGTTTGATTTGATTTGCTAAAGTTTTTCTGAATAGTTTTCTTGTTGTCGTTGGTCTATTGAAAGGTTGGACAGCTGGGGACAGGAGGATGACCTTGACCAGGTTTACGCCCTTATCATTGACGGAACCACGTTGACCCTCATGCTCGATGAACTTCACGACCTTCTGCGTGACCTGTGCGAGAGATGTTCCACTGTCCTTTGCTGTCGGATGACGCCGATCCAAAAGGCTCAGGTGATTGAGACCATGCCGCCCTCACGGTCTCATGTTTAGATGCTCATTATTTGACTTGTTTTATTTATATTTTTCTCTCAGATACTTCAGATTCCTCAGGAATCAAACAATCATCCAGAGAATACAAAAACGCATTCGGGGATGGCCAGCGCTTAAAGTGTAAAAAGGAAGTGCCTGCACGCTACTTAACTTTCCAGTCTGTATTGGCGAAATAAGTGCATGGACGCCGTCCATGACCGTCCAGCCACACTTTAAATCCTGGGAATGGCTAGATTCTGTCAAGAAACTAAACCTTACCTCTTTTTTGATGAGAATTACTGATTAATATTTATTATTATTATATAATTAATTATTACATATAATTTGTACATGTGCAGGGTCACACCAAAATGTGGATATGAGGTGCGGATTGAGTCATCTGCCAGAGGAAGATGCAGTTAGAGATCCATGTGGTTGAAAGCCAAGGAGATATGAGTTTTGAGCTGTTTGAAGACTGACAAATATTGGTCAAAATTTTCTACATTAAATTTACAAAATGAAGCTAATTAATAACTAATTATTGATAATTGATGATTGATTGAATTCAGGTTGATTAAATTCAGGTTGATTAAATTCAGGTTGATTGAATTCAGATTGATTGAATTCAGATTGATTGAATTCAGATTGATTGAATTCAGATTGATTGAATTCAGATTGATTAAATTCAGATTGATTAAATTCAGATTGATTAAATTCAGATTGATTGAATTCAGATTGATTGAATTCAGATTGATTAAATTCAGATTGATTAAATTCAGATTGATTGAATTCAGATTGATTAAATTCAGATTGATTGAATTCATATTGATTGAATTCAGATTGATTAAATTCAGATTGATTAAATTCAGATTGATTGAATTCAGATTGATTGAATTCATATTGATTGAATTCAGATTGATTGAATTCAGATTGATTAAATTCAGATTGATTGAATTCAGATTGATTAAATTCAGATTGATTGAATTCAGATTGATTAAATTCAGGTGGTGAAACTGATGAAGAGCAGTAAACTCGATCCAACGACCGCTGCAATCGGGGATGGTGCGAATGACGTCAGCATGATACAAGAGGCGCACGTTGGTATCGGTGAGTGTGGATAGGTGGCGCCAGTTCATCTTGCAACTTCCCAATCCTACATGTTTGCAATCTACAAGGCCATCCATTTGCCACTGTTCCATTTTAGTCACCTTACTATCTTACTATGTTCTTGCCTTGTTAATGTTAAATTACTGTTATATTACTGTTAAATTACTCTTCTTTTCGGTTGCCTGCACATCAAGTCATATATAGGTATTTAGACGCTAAGCCTTGCCATGACATAGTAACTAGGAGCGGGGTCTTGAATCTGATTTCGATGACAATTACAGAATAATAATAATAATGATTAAGGCAAGGGCCTTCTGCTTATCCTCCTATTTATAGAATCTCTTGGTTCTTCTCTGCAGGCATTATGGGTAAAGAGGGTCGCCAGGCCGTCCAATCGAGCGACTACGCCATCAGTCAGTTCCGATTTCTGCAGAGAGCGCTACTCGTTCACGGACATTACTTCTACATCCGAACGTCAACACTCGTTCAGTACTTCTTCTACAAGGTAATTATTTAGCAGACTTCGTGACGTCCTCAATTCTGTGTGAAGGTTTGTGCTATTTTAAATCGTTTAACCAGAACCTGTATTAGTTACTCTTAGTCCATGCTCACCATTAAGGGTTGAAGGTTGAAACTGCAGACACGTGTACTGGACCATTGCAATACTTTGGTATTGCATCTTTTAATAAGCATTTTTTAGTTTCTCTAAATCTGTCTATGTCATGTTTTCTCGGTCATGGGGCCTACTGTTTTTGGAACAACCTCCCGGTTACGCTTCGCTCTACTTGTGGTCCATCCGACTGGGTTCTACAAGTCTCTCAAGTCTTTTCTTTTTTGTGGTTATTCTGGGAGCGCCTCTGAGTAGTTTCTTGAAGGGGCGTTATATATATGCTCTGAATGAATGAATGAATGAAAGAATGAATGAATATTTAGCTTTTATTTGGATAGAGATTAAGCTAGACTTTATTACTTGTTTTTCCTCCTTTTCAGAATGTGGCAATGATCACGTGTCAGCTTTACTACACCTTCTTCACAGCATATTCAGCTCAGGTAGATTCCGTTTGCAATCCTAAACGTTCAGAAAATAAGGTCTATTTATCGATTAAAAATCAAATCAATTGAAATCTTCGATTGTAACAAAAGTTAAAAAAGAACCATGATTAGACATGAAAGGTAGCAGGGACCAGGACCGTTCTTAGCATAGGTGCAATCTGTACGGTGACGATGTTGGTGGCCACTTCTTAAAATTTTGGTGCAAAATTAATCTCAGTCTCACTTGAAATTGATGAAAGATTAGCAAGTTATTTTGATAGTGTGCACTTGACTTAACACAATGAAACCATGCTGAAGAGGCATATAGAGAGACTGAGGAGTTCATGTGACAAGTTGTTAAGAAACTTGCTAAAATCAATCGAGTCTTAACTGTTATTGTTTTTGTATTGTGTGTTTTATATTTAAACAGTTCTTGTGATGTTTTGCTTTTCCAGGTTCTATACGATGCGTTCTTTCTGACGCTGTACAACTCCGTCTTTACCTCGCTTCCGATATTAGCGTACGGTTTGTTCGAGCAGAATGTCCGGTCACGCTACCTCCTGGAAAATCCTTGGTGCTACAGGTAATTGCGATCTCCCTTCGTCTTTGAACGTCTGAACTGTTGACATTTAAAATTTAGCACGAATATTCGGAAACTTTTTCCTCAATTTTCTGCACGCATGTCATTTGCCTGTTTCTGCCTTGCTGCGCTTGCTCTCGAGCTCATTACATGTACTCTGACAGTTGACAATATGCGTGTAAACCTGTATCTTAGATCATTGGTTCCCAACCATTTTTTTACATAAGGGCCACTTTAGTTGAAGAAGATTAGGGGGTCACAAGGCTAAAATTTGATTAACTAAAAGCATATAAAACTGTTACAATTGATTCAAAAATAGAATGTTTGATGTTATTTGTAGACGTCAAAATAAAATGATTTGGTAATAGAAAATAATTATGCGTTCTATCCTGTCCAAATTGCCAATTTTTCATATATATTTTTTTAATTCTTTGAGAGATGAGGGCCATTTTTTAGGCTTGGCTGGTCACTTTTGGCCCGCGGGCCATGGGTCGGGAACCGCTGTCCTAGATATTGCACTAGAAGCTGAAGTAGGCGAGAGGGATCAAGAATGTGGACTATTCTTCTATTCAGCAGATGGTTTTGAATTCATGGATAGCCTATGTCTCTTGTAGAACACTTCGCCAGAACAAGCGATTGTCCAACTGGAACTTCATCAAGTGGACGACGTATGGTCAGTTTATGACAATGTACAGCATTTCTTTTCAACAATGGTCTTTATTCGGCAATGTGCGCAGTAAAGACGCAGTAAAGACTTCTTGGTTCTGATCTTAAACACGTGTGCTTCCTGCCTGTCTGCATTGGACTGATGACAAAACACCACATTTAGACTACACTGACCAAGACATCAATTCATTTGTTCATTCATTCATTAAATTAATTCGTATAGCGCCTGTTCAAGAAGACCACCGGTACTTCGAGGCGCTCCCAAACTCAGTGCGACCAATTGAAACTGTTTTAAGATGAGCGAAGAATGTCTGAGATGAAGTTCTAGAAAAAGTGGATAGCATATTATAATATACTTTAGAATTTCAGCATAAAGTATAAAATTTGAGCGCCGGTACATTAAATTTAGTTTTTAATTAGCATTTTAGTAATACTTGCCTATGCTGGTTTCTTTTCTTCAGTTACAGATTGATATTATTTACACTGGATGGAAAGAAGAGTCAAAACTTTCCTCTTGGCAGCCTGTTAGAATATGCAAGATGTGTTTGGGTTTTCGGTTTCAACCATTTAATTTTGTGCCATTTGCTTTGTTTTACGGGTGCTACATAAATGATTTCTGTTTTTACAGGTCTGTGGCATTCTCTCGTCCTCTTCTTTGGAGCGTATTTCTCGTTGTATCGTGGCAATTCACCATTTCAAAATGGACATGTTAGTAATGATTATTATGCTATCAGTTACACTAATGGAATGCGGTGTTGTAGTGGGTATGTTCATTGCCTTGCAGCCAGAGGGTTGCTGATTTGAATCTACCTCAAAACCGTGTAGGGACCTTGGTAAATCCTTCACTTGCGATTTCTCAGCACTTTGGCATGAAACTCTGAATGCAGTGCCCACGCTGTAGTCGGAAGCGCCTCTGAGTAGAGAGCTTGAAGGGGCACTATAGCAAGTGCACTTGCAAACAAACTAATGGAAGATTACGAGTTGAACTCGGTAAGAAAATAAGAGCACTCTCTTAAGCTAGTTCGGAAGCATCAGTTGGAATGGAGTTAGCAACTTAATTTTCTAAAGCGTCGACATTTGAGAGCACGTGTGCTGACAACACTGCTACGTTAAGGCTTAATGAAAAGACCCATAACAGAAGATGGCCGGTAGCTACGTTAAGCGCCTTCGTGAGGTTATTGTAAGGCGCTATATAAATGTTTATATACATACATGGCAAAGCCGTTTTTAGGATGTACAGAGAAGGTCGGTGAGAGTGGTGCCTGTTGTGTTTTTATGTGAAAACAATTTTTCATTAAGGATTATTTAAGGAAAGAAGAATTGCCGTGCAGTGCCTTGTAAAGTACAATATGAATATAATCTGTTTGTTCTCTTTAACAGAGTATTGGCAATTTCGACTTCGGTGCTCTCGTCATGACGGTGTGTGTCATTGTAGTGAACATCAAGGTAAGAAGACATCCAAGTTTCTGTTCAAATTCCTCATTTACATAGAGCTATCGTCTTCAAGAAACCGGCCAACTTAAATTCGACAGACGACGTTCGAAAAGAATGTGTCACAGAAAGGAGATCTATGAATTTGGTCGTCTGTCGAATTTAAATTATTTTTATTAGTACTATTATTATTATTTTTATTATTATTATTAGTAGTAGTAGTAGTAGTATTAAACGAATATATAATATATATATATATCAAGTATTTACGTGTTTGATATGATTTGAGATAGGGAGATGGTAACACTGGGACAAAGATAAGAAGAACGAGAGTTCGACGCCCGCTAGTCCCATAAGGTTTTATTCAACTCAGCCTTCTACTCCCTAGACTGTAAAATGAGCAGTAGGTACGGACGGGTGCCATACAGCTAAATTGTTATTGTAATCATGAATTTATATAACACCACTTAAGAGAAACTCCTGAGAGGCTGAGAGCACCAAAACCACAATCAAGGAGAATGCTTTTAAAATGCTTGCAGAAGCAGGGCAAAGAAGGACCAAGAAGTTCATTATGGAGACTGCATGCTAGGTGACTTATTCCTGAAGCTTTTATGCAGCACTGTGGAAGTGAAAGCCATAAGGGACATCCAAGTCACTTTGTGTATATAAAATGCATGTATGTACTGAAATATTTGACTCCTGTTAAACTTGTTGGCATCTGTTACTGCTCCATCATGTAATCGACTGTGTAGTGCGTACTTGTCAGTTGGGATCGGATTAATAAATGGTTTTTATTATCATGCTGTTTTTGTCGTAATCTTTCTCCAGCTGATGATTGAGTCATACTTCTTCAACGGTGTCTACGTCGTAAGTCTTCTGATTGCAATCGGATCGTTTTTCACGTTGTCGCTCTTCTACAGTTCGATCATGATGCAAGTCTTGCGCGTTTCTTTCTATCAGTTTAGCTTAATGTGAATGCGAAACATTTTTCATGGCAGTTATGGGAAGGTTGAAAGATGTGCGCATAATTATCACAGGAAATGGTTTGTCTTGATTCAGATTTCCTGTTTTCATTATTAGTTTAATTCTTTGTTGTGTAATCGAATCTAAATCTAATCTAATATGAACATTTGCAAAGTGCTTCTCACAGCAGAGTTATTTAGAAGAGCCCGGAGAGTAATAAACCCTTGAAACGAGAAAGGTCTTCAAGAGATGAAGATGAATTCCGCACCAGAATACTGCTACGAATTGCATGGGAAGGTGATTCCACATTAAGGGACCAACAATAGCAAAAACCCTATGCTGTGTTAATGAGGTTCATTACCGAGGTACGTATGGATCAAGGTGGTCAGCAGAACGAAGAGGGCATTAAGGTCGTGCTTCCACATCAAGCCACAGAGATATTCAGGCGCTAGGAGCAAAACCTTGTACGTGATTTGCGCCAAATTCGTGTAACTAATCAAGCTCTCTGATTTGATTTCTTTCTTTGTAAACAGTGTTGCTATTTAAATATTTAGCGCGGTAGCCGATTGGTTATAGCACTCGGCCTGCAACATTTGTCATATCGCCAACGACAGTTGCTATAATTATAAGAGCCTTGATTGCGCAAGTCCTTCACTCACAGTTGCTCAGCACTGTCGATGTTCGGCCATACTTATGGTCATTTGTGTGATATATGGGAGGATAGGAGTATCAAGTGCAGCCATATAGTATGTAATACTATGTATGTATGTATGTGTGAGCACTTGTTGTAACGCCCCTTAAAGTTTCTACTCAGAGTCGCTCCCGACTACAGCACGGACACTGAATCGGAGTTTCACGACACAGCGCACGAGTAATTATCACAAGCTAAGGACTTGCACAGGGCCCTCCGTGGCAGCTTGAGGTGGATTTGAACCCGCAACCTTCCGGGTTCAAGGCATCGAACATACCCTACACCACCGTCGTGCCCCACGATCTTCTTAAAAGACGGCATAGCTACAAGAAATATAAATAATAAGTATGAGAAGAAGGAAATAACAATTGAATTGTTTTTTTTAACAATTAGACCGTTGCCGGGGACGATGACCCTACGTGGTTCCCTAGTCACGATGCTGTCAAGTCCGTTCGTTTGGCTGATGATCCTACTGCAGGTCGTGGCTGCCCTGCTGCCCGACCTCATCTCAAGAGCTTTGAAGGATACGTTCAGCCGACTGTACAGGGTGGAGGCGTGGAAGAGCAAGAAGAGGAAAAAGGTTTCAACATTGCAAACTTCAATTAATTTGACAACATTAGGTTAAAGGATGCCGTGCAGATAGTAAAGTTGATGGTAAAGTATCGAGTTTGAGCAATTATAGTGGTTCTAGTTCGTGGTACAAGCAGGTTAAACCTGTCCAGAGAATGGAGAGGTCTGAAATTCTCAGATGCAGAAAAAGTCCCTCATAAGTCCACCGAGTAATTTTTTTATTAATTATTATTACTGATTTGTGCATGCATCGTAATAACGAATTTATATAACACCACTTCAAAAGAAACTCCCCAAAACGCTCTCGGGACCTCAGTCGAAGAGTACGATTTTTAAATGCTTGTGGAAAAGTGGCAAAGAAAGACCAAGAAGTTCATTACAGAGACTTCTAGTTTTTTCGCTGTCTTTAAATCTCTTTATTTTCTCGGGGTCTTTCGCACTGCCAGCACTTTGTGTGCTCTGTTAGAGGCGCTTTATAAATTAATACACTACAATATACTTGTTTTATACGGTACTTGGACATGCAAACATAGTACATCAGCAGCAGCAGCATTATGAATTCTTCATTATCATCAATAGCAATGATAATTCTGGGGGGGGCCCGGTAGAGTAATGGTTAACACGCTGGCCAAGAGAGCGAGAGGTAGTGAGTTCGAGCCCCCGTTGGGCGGATTTGCTTTGTAGGCTGCCTTTGGCGCCGTGTAATTACAAAGCTGTCTGTTCAGTTGGTAGTTAAGTTTAATTAAGATTACTGCATAACTTGTAAATGTAAAGCGCAGTGCGTCTTGCAGGCGTTTAATTAAAGAAAAAATATTATTATTATTATTATTATTATTATATTTGGGATGCCATCTCACAATCAACAGGTAACCAACGAAAGTCAAGATTCCTCAGATTAATTGAGACAAAAGATCTTTATTTGTTGAGCAGACCTTACAAAATCGGCTAATATGGACATCACATGTTAGATATTTCTTTGCTTTCGTACGCATTTTGTCAACCCTGCCACCCTCCCCCCACATAAGATCACTTAAATCCGGCACCCCTTCCCTTCTCACTGTGTTTATGATCTATGGATATCCACAAACTGTAGCCTATGTCTTGTGATAATTTAGCTAGAAAATATGATGCCTACAAGAAATTAAATAGCAGCCTATAATAATATATAATAACCTGGTAATTATATATTATAGGGTCGACTCGTTCATACACTCCTTAAGGGTGACTTTAATATGAACTGTGGCAAGCTGCCACATAGTTAAATATTTGACTCCTGTTAAAACTTATCATCTTCATATGTTACTGTACTCTTATGTAAGCTTCATATTTGTCACTTTTAATCAAATTAATAATAATAATTTTTATTCTCCTGCTTTTGTTACCTTGTCAAGTGGATGATCGACGAGTCATATTTCTTCAACGTTTTTATAGATGACTTTAGCTAATTAACCTTTGTATGGGGGAAGCTTATTTGTACGTTCCACAAAATGTGCAAGTTGCAACAGGGAGGAATGGGATCACAAATACGATCTTTTGTGTGTACAAATTAAAACATGGGGCCCTTACCATGTCTCTACACGAAAATGCGCTTAGCAATTGGTCAATTGCGGCGCGGTGGTGTAGTGGGTATGTTCGTCGCCATGCAGCCGAAGAGTTGCAGGTTCGAATCCACCTCAAGTCGCCACGTAGGGACCTTGGGCTAGTCCTTCACTCGCAATTGCTCAGCGCTTCAGCATGAAACTCCGATGCAGTGTCCACACTGTAGTCGGGAGCACCTATCAGTAGCGAGCTTGAAGGGGCGCTTTAACAAGTGCTCATATAAACAAATTAAAATATTCTTATTTTATTTAACTGAAAACTTATCCAGAGCCATTTAAGATGAAGGCAGTTTGAATGTTGATCCTTTGATTCTTTTTCAGCAACTTCCGCGCGTCTACGATCCACGAGAAACGTTCGTTTACTGCACACGAAATTCACGCACGCTGACGATCTCACAGACGAACATCATCGAAGAGGGTTCGTCGTCATCTTCAGCGCTCTGATCAGGAGCTTCGATCGGTTTTTTTTCATCTTGCAGAAGACTTTGTGACCATGACCTTCGTTAGGTCCGTCGTATCAGTTCTTTGATGATATCTGGTGCTTTTTATGCCAACTTAATTTTTTAATTTTATGATTGCTCCCGAAATTAGTTTTAAGGGGTGTAAAGTGATTTGTTGCTTGCAGCTTCATGTTTCGTGTGAAACGTTTTAACTGTTGTTTAGTCGTTCAAAACATGCTTGTGTCACAATGTTCAAATACTGGGAGTTGTCTTGGCAGTTTGCAGTAATAATAATAATATTAATAATAATAATAATAATAAAATAGAATGATTTTTATAATCAAAAAAATTTAAAAAATTTAAAAATAATAATAATAATGATAATATTCCTTTATTGAAACAATCCGGTTGACGGACCGCAACCGGTTATTGTGCACAGTTATGCAATTGAAACAATTCACAAGAACGCAATTGACAGAGACATAGATCTTAACTACTAGCAGAACAGACAGCCTGCAGTACACGGCACTAAGCATGTCCGCCCTACGGGACTCGAACTCGCTGATCTCCATGCCAGTGTCTTAACCAATGCGCTACCGGGTTGCGCTACCGGGTCCTCTAAGTGCTATATCAAATTTACAACTGTGATTACACACTGGATTTCGTGAGCATGGAAGAAACAGTTCAATTAGGATCATCATTGTTGTTGCTCTTTTTATTTTTTTTTTTGCTATTATATTACTACTAATAATGATGTTTTATTCTTTTATTGTATTTTCTTACGTGATTAATGATTTCCATAGCGTTGCTCAGCGCCATGTCCTTTTCAGTTGCACTCCAAGTGCAAGAACCCAAGAGAAGAAATAGGTCTTAAGAAGCGAGAAAGATGCAGATAGCGATTCAAAACAAAGAGTCCCATGCAAAGTGGAGGGAAGGGAATTCCATAAGGATGGTTCAATGATGGTAAGGGATCAAGTTTGAGCAATTATAGTGGTCCTAGTTCGTGGAACAAACAAAGTTTGACCTGCACAGAGAACAGAGAGGTCGATGAGAAGATGCAGAGAAAGTGTCTGGTAAAGTCCACCGAATAACTTCATCATTAATTAGTAATTATTATTATTATTATTACTAATAATATTATTTTTAATGTTTTCCCCAAGGTACATTATGATAATTCTCTTGGGATTGCATAAATTAGGGGCAATATTGATGTTATTGCAATTATTTTCTTACTATTAATAATTTTGTTAGTATGAACACTGAACAGTGCCATTATCATCTATGTTGTCAATATTATTCATAGTGTTATTATTGTTATAATCATTTAAGCAGCACGATCATTATCATGATTTATATTTTAGATGCTATTGACTATATCATATCAGAGGCGGATGGGGGTGGGGACAATCCGGCCATAGCCCCCTTTCAGAGATTTACACAGGAAATGCCCCTCCATTAAGTTTCAAGCTTTTATCAATGCAATGGGAAAGGTCATACAGACCAGAGAGAGAGAGGAGAGAGAGAGAGAGAGAGAGAGAGAGAGAGAGAGAGAGAGAGAGAGAGAGAGAGAGAGAGAGGTGAAGAGAGGAGAGAGAGAGAGAGCGAGACAGAGAGAGAGAGAGACAGAGAGAGAGACAGAGACAGAGAGAGAGACAGAGAGAGAGAGAGAGAGAGAGAGACAGAGAGAGAGGTGAAGAGATAGAGAGAGAGAGAGAGAGAGAGAGAGAGAGAGAGAGAGAGAGAGAGAGAGAGAGAGAGAGAGAGAGAGAGAGAGAGAGAGAGAGAGAGAGAGGTGAAGAGAGGAGAGATAGCGAGCGAGACAGAGAGAGAGAGACAGCAGACAGAGAGAGAGAGAGAGAAGCATGTAATTCTGAAAAAAGGTCATCAGCTTTAAATTTAAAATTTGTTGACACCAAGACCAAAATTTTGCCCCTCCCCCACCTTCAACAATTTCTGTATTCGTCTCTGTACCATATTGTTGTAGTTGGGTATCACATATTTATAAACATGGGACATCTTGGTCACAAAGCGGCCTATTGCTTATAGACTGGTTTGAGTCGTTGCATATGCCTCTGTCAGTCCTTCAGTCCAGAATCGTTCGATTTGTGTTCATATTTTGTGTGTGGACGTTTGACTTTTCTTGCGAGCTGTTCTAACAAGAACTCCTCGTTTATTAGGTAATGACTGTCTATTAATAGAGCTGCTGTTGCAACTGATTTGCAAGCTCTAGGTACAATCATGTCGCAGTGTTCAGAATATCAATTTGGCATCAAAACTAATCTTTCTGCGTTTAATTTGTAACTAATGTTTTCTTACTAATGTTTTTAAGTTTGCTTTGACGGACCTTGGCTTGATTATACACTGGTGCTGTGAGCAACCACATTATATATTATATACATAGAGTGGTCTATTATATACATATTAGGCCTATATACATATTATATACATATTATATACTGTGGGAGGGGCGAGAGAAGGGAAGGGATGAGTAGTGAGCATGTAGAGGAATAGAGTCAATACTCAATACCTCTAGCCTATCTGGGAAAGTTAGGCCCTTGCTGACAGGTTGAGGTCCCAACATGAGGTACCAAAAGCTTTTCGCTCGAGGCCGACTGAGGGGCAATTTGTTAGGAACGGAACAGGCAGCCAAGTGGCGTTTCACTTTTGCTTGAAGATGAGTTCCAGTGGCGTAGACAAGGGGACTTTCGGGGGGGTTAAAAACCCCATTGACCTAGAAAAAAGTTTTTTCAATGTTATTTATCCACTTAAATAGGAAGAAAAAAACAATTGCTTGTAGTAACAATTGTACGTTTTCTTACTTTATTTCCTTTATTACTTTATTCCATTTTTATTTACTGTAATACAGTGACTGGTGTCATTTCTGGACAAATATTCGATATTCGTGATTTCTGAAAAAGGCTACGCGCAAAAAATTGGTATAACTCACTCTTTTGTTATAATTAAAATCATTAAATCATCCTACAAACCCTTCAGTTAAGAACACTTAGCACTTGATTCGGTTGTTTGTCGGCTTGCTTAAGGTCGAGTAAACACCCCCCGAAATAAAATCCTGGCTACGGCCTTGATTCCACATCTGCACAAAAGTGCACAGCAGGCCTATGTTTAATGACGTACTTTATGTAGAAACTGAGCAAACACTGAAGTCTTTTAACTGTGTTTTTTTCTCATTGTTTCCTTTGTGGTAATATTCGCAAACTTTGACTTTCTCAATCTGCCGTAGTAGCCTACTATATAGAGAGTGCGAAGTGTCAGACACCGCGCTCTCATTGTTTGACGTCACAATAATTATTATGTTTTCAGTAACAATTAAGACGTCATTGTTCGTATCGACGCTGGTCATGCTTCGTTAGGCATTGTGTAATTTATTGTCCGTGACCCTGCATGCCAGAATTCCGTTGTCGACGGCTCTATAAGCTTCATTTATATATCGCTTATAGTTGCTCTTCTGAGTCGGTTGTCGTAGTATAATATTATTAAAGAGTCCTGACCGAATCGCCCGGCGCTTCCTGATCGCCATGTCGAAGAAGCGAACAGCAGATGAATCGTGTAACAATGCTGCAGAGGAGCAAACAAATAATGGCGCCGCTGGTAAGTTAGTCTTTGGAAGTTCTTAATAGCATGCATTGTATTTTGCTTGTTGCTTTTATGTCTCGGCTGATGGTCGTCTGCGGGCAAAACAGCAAACTTATAGTAGGCTATCCGGGACCGAATGACGACACTAATCCTAATCATAACCCGGCTAACCGACACTTTAACAAAATTGCTCTTCATTTCGGTGCTAATAGTCCTGTTCTAAGAATTCACAAGTGTAGGCTAATCCCAAGTCGAAATGTGTTTTTTTTTAATTTCCACACTGCAATGGTAGCATTTTAGGCTGTCGTTTAAACGAAATTGCTCATAATTTTACTGCTAATAGTAAAAGTTTAAGACTTCAAAAACTTTCCAAAACAAATTATTTTTTAGGGAAACGGTCTTTGTTGTCATAGACCCTCGTCAAATCTGGATCCATCCACCCTTCCCCTCATTCTTTAAAATTTTCACACTGTAACGATCGAAACATTCTATGCTGTTATCTGAACAAAAATTCTCACAAATTCTCTGCTGAAAGACATGACTTGAGACTTCAAATAGATGTCTCCTCCACATTGCTTAAATATTTTGAATTTCCATATTATGATTGTAGGAATTAAGCTGTCATCTTAATAAAATGTCTCAGTTTCAATGCTGTTAGTCATGGTTTAAGACTTCAGAATATGTCGCATCCGAATTGCTTAAAATTTGTTGGAATTTCCACACTGTAGGGCTAACCGTAGCTTTTAAAACTGTCATCCTCACAAGAATTTCATGATTTCATGGCTCAGACTTCAATAAAATGTCTCCTCGCATTCCAGCTTAAAATATTTTCAATTTGCAAACTGAAACGGTAAAAATTTAAGCCGTCATCTTTACAAAATTGCTCATTAGGCCTATGGATAAACAGTTGATATCACTGTAGAAATTTAGAATGATATTTCTGAAATAGTGGTGGATATAAGCATCTTCATTTCCCCTTCCCCCACCACAAGCTTCGGAGGAGACCGTCCCTAACTCTGCCCCCAAGTCTCCGCCCATGCGGCTACCATCCGAATCGGTGAGTTTATCGGAAAGTTCAACAGAAGACTAAAAAGTGGCCCTCAGAAAATTTCCCGGCCAAAGGTAACTTTGGTGTCTGGCTCAGTGGTCGCCGCCCCTCTCCCCAGAAACCTAAATCCCCCAAGTAGTAGGACTAGATTAAACACTGGTTAAGGCAGAGTAACTGCATGTATCGGGATATAATTGCATGTAGCCTATTTATTTTGCAGCTGACCTACCTCAAAATGAAGACAATGCCAAACGTGCAAAACTCACGCCATTCATGAGTGACACGATGGTAAGCTGAATATCATTAGGATTAATCAGTCTCAAATCTTCTATAACAAAATCTGAACTATGTGAATTGAAAAAACAATTAGGCCTATAGTTTGGTCTATAGACTGACATTTACTAGACTTTGTTTGTACTTTCAAATAGCCTATAGGCCTAGATAAGCTCTTGGAAATAGTCAATTTTACAACTTAGACAGGCCCGGGCTATTTAACGCCCAGTTCTACAAAAAATGTGCAGTGGTAAATGAATTTGTGCAGTTATAAAAGCAATCTTGTGCAGTGATAATCATCAGAAAAAGGTAAAGGTAGCTGCAGTTGGTTTACTACGGAAGAGCGAAAAGGAACGAAGGGCTTGTGCAGTGAGAAAATATGCAGGGAAAAAGTGTTCAGAAGCGACTTTAAAAAGGTCGTGAGAAATTTTTGCTAACAAAGCCACACTAGAAAAATTGCTAGTTGTGCAATTAACAAAATTTCTTTTTAAAAACCCTGAATTTAAGGACAGCCATTTATGTATAAAATATGTCATAATTGTGTTAAAACAACCAGTAGGCCTATGGTGTTACCTGCATTGTAGGCCATACATAATATCTTTTTCTCACCTATGTTCCTATAAAAAAGATTGCTGATTGCTTCTCCTAGCATAAGAATTATGCAAATTTTATGCGGCGCGCTCATCGCGCAGTTCTGTGGCGATTACTTTACATGTATGCCATTCACTGCGACATGCAGCGATCGAGGAGTATTCTCGGTGGTGGGTCGAGCTATCTGAAATAGTCTCCCTGCATGTGGCTCTCCGCTCGTTTCCCATGCCTGCTGACTCTTTCTATCGGCTTCTTAAATTAAGGCTTTTCTTATTGACCGGTCAGGTCTGGGTTGGGAGCGCCTCTGAGTAGTGATCTTGAAGGGACGCAATATAAATTTGTGATTGATTGATTTGTTTATTTAGCTTATATATTGACTGATTGATTGATTGATTGATTGACTGATTGATTGATTGATTGATTGATTGATTGATTGATTGATTGATTGATATATGATCTTCGAAGTAATCCGATAAAAATTGTTCTGAAATAATTATTATTGAACTTCTTGGAGAGTGATTCTAACAATTATTATGTAGCCTAAGCTTAGATTGTAAATTCTAAGCATCATGTTGGGTAATTATTATGCCTCAATATTAATTTTTTGCTTATTCTAGTTGCAAGATCTACCGATCGAGCTGATTGAGTGCATCCTCATTAAAGTCGTAGTCATGGAAGTGAACACGAAGCTGGCGAAAAGTGTGCGGACAGAAAAGACTGAACTTGTGATAAACAGACTTGCAGATGTTTGTCCGCAATGGAGCAGTGTTCTTTCAACCGACGTCTTTCGAACTCGACTTGAGAGAGCTCTGGAAGGTACTGGTTAGCATTTTAAACCGACAAAGTATCCTCATTTCAAGCATTATAGACCAACCTTAACCTACCTGAATTGATAAAATTATTACTTTTCCAGTGCGTTACTCTATAGTTAGCATTCAGTTGTCTAGAGATTTCAATTTCCTCACTTTTCAACACTAAGTCTTAATGATAGATGGTCTCTTTGAAATGACAAGTCCTATTCTACCACTTAAGCGAACATTCATGCCGCATAATTTTCCACAGACTTATTGCAGCACTCAACTGATTTGAACAACCGCAGTAGGCCTATGACATGTAAGCCTATGTTATGTAGGCCTAGGCTATGTAGGCCTATGTTATGTTGGCCTAATTCATTTCCTTGCTGTCTTCATTTTATAGTTCGTTTCACGCAAAAACACTACTGCACGGCATCTACCAATTCTGCATTATGTCATCACTGTAAAGTTCATTTTAAGTTCCAACTTCTTTACGCATATCCTACTATAATTATGTAGCCTATTATTATAATAGGCCTACTTCACATCCGAAGTAGAATGCGTAAGGTCTAATATTAGCAAAGTTTCTGATCAGGGTTCGACTCCGGGTAAAGACCTTGGGCAAGTTGTTCACGCACACGTGCCTCTGTCACCAATCAGTATAATTTGGTACCGGCGTAAGCTGGGAAGTAAACAGCAAGTCCTGCGATACACTGGCCTCGTGTCCAGGACCTTGGGATACGTCCATTGCTGGCTCAGGGCCATGGAAAAGGAGATGAGCGCCTCCCTATGTTCCTCATGGAACGGGATAGGACTTTACTTTACCTTTACTTCTGATCAGAACTGTTTACACATTATAATTATCTGTAGGCCTACGAATGCATGCGATGCTTTGAGATCATTTGTTTTATCAGACGACATTTTGTGTCGAGCTGCACACCATTATAACAGTCAGAAGCCATGTGGCATTATTTATTAATTATTAATTATTCAGATAAATGTGTGTACGTAGCGGTGTGGCGATTATTTCCTTTTTAGCTGACAAAACGATTCGCTTAGAAATCCTGCAGCAGCATACGATCACATTCGACATGTCAGCCGTAACAGCTTTCCAAGACGAGGTCTTCTTGCTGCGTGCAGGGTATCGCGAAGACGATTACATCAACGTCTACGACTGGAGCAATATGACGGCGGTGAAATACGTCATCCCGCTTCCAGGATTAAATGCAGAGAAGATTGTCGCATGCACCGTATCAAACTGCGTGTATATATTAAATCGACAGAAATATTATCACTATTCTGTGCTGAGAATCACGGGTGATAGCGACTCTCGATGGTCGACCCTGTCGGAAGTGATCGGGGATGTGGACCTGCCAGGATGTAAGTTTTGCATTGCAGCCAATGGCTGTCTCGTCCTTGCAGGGAAGCAAAGCATGCAGCTGCCTGCCATAAGCATCTTTGAAGCGAATGGTTCTCTGCAGTGGACCATACGGTTGCCATCGGATATGACCAAGTTTGATGACATTATTCCCCAGCCAAATGGAAATCTTGTCTTGAGATATTCACTTAGATCGTACTATGATGTGGACGATGACGACGACAACGACAACGACGACGACGGCGACGACGACAACGACAACAACGACGACGGCGGCGACGACGACAACGACGACGGCGACGACGACAATGACGACGACGACGACAATGACGACTACAACGGCTGGCAAGCGACATTGACGGAGATCGACATGAATGGCAGTGAAATAAGCCGATTTCTGATTTCCCTAGGAGATGTGGGGGATCTAGACCTCAACTCATGTGTTGTCGACCTTCATGGCCGTATGATGGTGGTGTCTCAGAGCAAAGGAATACAGCTTTTGGATTCAGAATTTAATCTGATGGATTTTACCGGCCCCCAGTTGATGGGACCCGATCTGGCCATGTTCGCACCCTATATATTCATTTACAACAGCGAGAGGAACGAGACAATGATGATTGATAACCAAGATGAAATGGGAGAGGTCGATGTTATTGTCTTTCAATTGGAAGAACTGTGAAGAAACAATTGAAATGAATGTTGATGAAAGGGACAATTGTTTATTTGTGTTTTGAATAGTTTTGTTATGTATAGGTTAGTTCAATGGTCGTGACTACGTAATTGATTTTAATATTGCTGCCTCAGCAGGGTTTCCATGAACTGCGTAATGAAGTGTTTCGATATTATAATAGCTTAGGCTGTAGCGATTGTATAACTACGCTACAGGTTTCTGGTCGATAATATTATTATATTATTATTTTATTTAATTTCTGATCGGTTTCAGAGATCTGATATATTTGTTTTATTTCGGTGCCTTCCTGTGACCTATATTTTAATGTTGATTTGCGCTTGACACGGGTCACAGCGACCGCTGACGTAGGCAGCAGTCGTTGCTGTTCCATTAATTGGTATATGTTCACACGCTCTCAGCGATCGTCGGTCGCTGTCTTCAAAGGCCGTGCCGCTTGCAGTCGATGAGGGTAATTAAACTTTCGCACGCTCTCTGAGGTGGTCTGATGATCAGAGTGAGCGAGGAATACAGCCAGCCAGACAAGCACAGGCAGGGACACGGATTGAGAAGGAAACACTGTAGGCGTGTGGGCCTGTGTATGTGTGTTTTCTCAAGGTTGAACTGGTGCATTTGATGCCTACGTGATCAGCGGCAGATGGCGCCTTTCAGAAGGAGAGATAGAAGGAGAAAGATAGTGAGCTACAGACAGACGCAGAGATACACAGGAGAGGACGCACGTGGCAGCTGATTCTTGCCGCCTTGAAACAGCTGCGTTGCTGCTGGGTTTGCGCGCGCGGCTCGCTTGCTGGTCATGCGCAGAAAGGGGGACGCTCTCCTTGTCAGGCAGTAATAAAAGAGCAGCGCGACGCTGAGAGGCTCAGTTGCGCACAGGATCTCAGGGCGGTCGGATGTATTGCGGCGGTTGGTAGTTTTAGGCTCGATCAAGTTGGTGAAGTATGGCCAGGATAAGCGCCTGCTTGCACTAGTTGCGCATACACGGATTCTGTCGGCGATTCATTCTCTCTCGACATGGAGTCGATTAAATAAAAGAGTTTGTTTGTTGCGAGAAATACATCAGCGTCGCTGCAAGTTTTGTCTTCGCTCTCGCTTCGGATATATTCCTGGATTACTAATTCAAGGCCTCTCTTCGCCCTGTCACACGGAGTGATTTATCGTGGGCTTCGAATCGTCAGCGCTCTGCTCTCGTTCTTCGAAATTGTGTTGCGAAGCGGTTGTTCGTATGGTTGCCTAAGGGCGTCTTTCTCAAACGGCTTGGATAAATAGCCGAAATTTTTGTTCATTGCGAGAAATCAGCATCGGATTTAGCTGATCTTTTCGGGCGTTTCAAACTCGACGCCTTTCTGTGTGTGTCGTCGCATCTCTTGGATATCGTCTTCGTCGCTGTTCTTCGCACACGATCGGCTTTGTCCCTTGTCTTCGGACATAAGGTACGCTTTATTGGGGAATTAATACGATCGGTTATTAAGACATTTTGGGCTGAACTGAAATTGGCTGTGGGACTTGAGAGTCAATCGGGATTTAATTTAGGCATACTCCGGTTGATAGGTGTTTGCATTGAATTGTTGCATTTGATTTTCATTGAATGTCTTTACAAAGGATAGGAACTGATAATTGAACTTACTGACTTTTATGTTTGATTGCTTTGAACATAATTGATGTCAATTGAAGATTCAATTGATTGGGAATAATAAGAAATATTAATTAAACTTCTGACTTTGATTATTGATGGCTTTGAATGTGACGGATGTGGATTGAATGCTTGATTTGTTAATAAGAATAACTACTTCGTTCACTGCTAGCGATATTGACCGTGAGCTATAAAGATAGGAGTCATTTCTATAGCGCTATGGAGGAGTCTAGGCCAGTCACTCCCGCTCAGCCTTCTAGGCCCCCTTCTTCTATGGAGATATTGCTCGAGGCAATACAGACTAACGCTAAGTCTTCACAAGAGGCTATGCAAGCGCATGCTAAGTCAACTCATGATGCTATGACTTCTATACAGTCGTCTTTGCAACTGAATGCCAGAGAGACGCAAGAGGCGATTGCTACGGTGGAGTTTAATGTCCTGGCCGTGCAATCCAATGTAGGCGATGCTATTTCCTCAGTGCAATCGAATGTAAGAGAGGAGATCTCGGCTGTAAGAGATAACGTCAGGGAAGCGCTGACGGAAGTTGTATCACGATTGGAAAGGCTAGAGGCATCGCCGGTACCCAAGCCTGCTGTGGATTTGAACCCTGGTTACCTCACCGCTATTACCACTGCGGACGCGCCATACCACTCGACCATCGGCCTGGAGGAAACTTTGGGTGCTAGGCCTAAAGATTTCACGCAACCTGGTATATTGCGGAGAAGTGATAGATTGGCTGGTAGGCCGCCAATTTCATATAGGGAGTACGGTAGTCGAAAAGACTGGCCGCCTTTCCTGGGTTGGGAATCGAACCCAGAAGTCACCTCATCCTGTCCTCCCTCTATCTCTAGAGCTCGTCCACAGCAGCACGCGGCCATATCGAGCGAGGATCCGGAAGTGGCGACTCCGGGGATGCCGATAGGGGCGGGCGTTACAATTGGTACCAGCCAGTGGGGTCAAATTAGTTCTAGAGATTTTGGCGATGATAGGTTAGAAGAGGAAACTGACTATGCTAGAACAGGCGAAATGGCAATTTCTTTTGAAAGAAGGAAGGAAAGGGAATTTGCGGATATTGTGGATATAATGTCTGATGATGGTAGTGTAGACATTGAAATCAGCAAGATAATGGAATCTAGACCTAAAACTGCTAAAATAATTGATAACAGAATGCATGCAGCACGGCAACCGGAGTTTAGAAATTTTGAAGTGAATAAACCGATCGCTAATAAATTGTCATGGGAGGGGGGTGATAAGGTCAACCCAGTCCCTTTGGCCTCTTCGTCCCTTCCTCTCGTCGAGTATCCTCGACCGGATCCACAATGGAGAATTCAAGCGTCGCTCGCAAAGGTCGATCAACAAAGAGTGGAAATAGCACCGAGTCGGGCCGACATTCCACAACCAGCGCCGGCAATGCCGACCTACCAGGCCGTGACTGATTATGTCCTCGACGGCCGTGCAACGTCGACCATGGTTGGTCGAGATTACGCTCGACCCGACCTTCCTCCTGGACCAGCGGCGATGGCAACGGTCGACTGGATGCAACCATACGCTCGTCCCGACTATTCAAACATGCCGTGGAGGTATGCTCCGACCTACGCTCCGAACGCTTTCTACGGTAGTAGCGACAACCGGGTTTGGGTCGACCCGCCTCGCTGTCTCGACCCGCTTCGACCAAGCGACGCCGTCTTTCCTCGGTGGCCAACGGTCGTGGAATCGGCGAGGATGAGTTCATGCCTGGGTGCGCAGAACTTCGGATTTAGCCGTGACGCCGAATTACCGCGATGTCAGACGGTAACGAAGTCGACACCTCTGGAGAAGAATGAAACGACGGGCGATGATAAAGCGACGTCTGCGGTTGGTGAAACGAGAGCACGGACGTCTACCAACGCTTCAGTCGGCCCTATTAAAATTGTCCCGACGACCACCGTCGCAACGCAAACGACCGGCGACTGGGGGTTACCGTCGATCGGTTCAAAGGGAACAATCAAGGAAGCAGAACCGACCGCGTCGACGACAGCTAAAGAGGGCGAGGCCAAACAGTCGTCGCCTTCGTCTACCAAGCCAACACAATTCCTGAAACTCGGGTCTTTTAGCGGAAAGACGGACGTTGAAACATTCTTACGAAAATTCTCCGTGTGCGCCAGGAATAACAGATGGACGGACGAGGAGAGATTGAACCAATTAGTAGTCTCATTGGTTGAACCGGCGACTCATTTGCTGAGCGAGTCGAACGCAGATGGCCTGGACACTTGGACGGCTTTGGTCCAGCGACTTCGTGAACGATACGGCAACGCTGAACAACAAGCCCTGTTCCAAACGCAGCTAAGCACCAGGAAACAGAAAGTCGACGAGGATATGGGCGTCCTGGTGGACGACATCCGACGTCTCTCCACGCGCGCTTATCCGGGTTCCTCGACAGCTCACAGCGAAGCTATTGCTGTTCGGGCATTCTTGGATGCCCTGAGAGATAGAACGCTTGCTCTGAAAATCCGAGAGCGAGAACCGAAATCCCTCGACGAAGCCTACAAGGTAGCGATGCGATTGGACGGCTACCAGAAAGCGGAAGCCGGCGGCCATGAACAACAAGACCGACGACATGGACGAATCAACGCGATTACAGAGGAAGAAGATTCGAAAGTAAAGGATCTAGAACGGCAGATGGAGCGAATGAGGAGACAAATGGAGCGACTAGAGAAGAAGGAGCGACAACCAGTGTCGGCGCCACAACCCAGATACAACAATCGTGGACCTGGAAGAGGTCAGAATGAATCAGCTAGAAATGAAGGATCAAACACCAATGGAGGTTATGGACAGGGAGCTCCGCGATGTTACCTGTGTCATCAGTTCGGACATTTGAGTGCGAACTGTAGGCGTCGACCACGTATGGAGATGGAAACGGAAGCAAGAACTGATGTGCGGCGATGCTATGAGTGTTCAGCAACCGACCACCTGGTGCGCAATTGTCCCCAGCGACAAGCGGCCGAAGCAGAAGCCAATGAGGTTCTGAATGGACCGGCAAATGTTTACCATGTACAAGGCAGCACGAATGCGTATTTGGCTCTGAAGATCCATGGTAAGGACGTGTTGGCCTTGGTAGATACCGGAAGTGAAATGTCACTGGTACCTGCATCCCTGGTGAGACGGAAAAATATGACGGCGTCGAAACAACTGCTAACCGCGGCAAATGGTACAGCTATAGAGGTACTTGGAGAGACAGTCCTTCGATGTCGTGCAGCCGACTGCAAGTTCGATGTTCCCTGTTTAGTAACGGCTCAAGTCAGTGAGTTGATTCTTGGACTCGGGTGGTTGACAGAACAACGGGCTCATCTAAGCATTCCGGATAAAACGATAGTACTACAAGGCCGCTCATTTCCTTTGGTAAGTCAAGACCGGAGGGGAATTTGTCGAAGGATAGCCGCCGCGCAGCACGTGAATGTTCCCGCACTGTCGGAAGTGGACGTCGAGGTGTATGCCATACTTCCAGACCTGAGACCGACCAAAACTCAATGGGCGACGCCGCCACACGTGTTGGCATCTGGACTCGTAATCGCCGGAACGCTTCTACCGGAACGGGCGATCGACCTGACAATCAGAGTGTTGAATCCGACCCACAAGATGATTAAATTGTCGAAAGGAATGCAATGTGCCCTGGAAGAAGTGACAGTAGCCGGAGCTGACCAGGACAGCAAGCCCGCTGCAGGCTGCGCCATGGTGAGGGAAGACAAGGACCATGCCAACTCACAAGATGCGGAGGTAATTCTGAGGCCGTTATGGTCGAACATCGCTGAAGACGTTCCCCTTGAGGTACAACAGAGACTACGTGAAATCCTGATGGATCGTCGCGCCGCCTTTTCTCTTGGTGAATGGGATCTGGGATTCACCGACATTCTACGACATGAGATCGACACGGGTAGCGAAACACCCGTTCGACAGCCGCTGCGACGACAACCGCTTTCGCTACTCCCTGTCATAGACGAACAAGTGCAGGTTATGTTGGATCAAGGACTGATCGAACCGTCACTGTCGCCTTGGGCAAGCAACGTTGTCATGGTCCAGAAACGAGACGGGACCCCTCGCTTTTGTGTCGACTATAGAGCGGTGAACGCCAAGACGCGCAAGGACGCCTACCCGCTTCCGCTGATCAGCGAGAGCCTGGACGCCCTCGGCGAAGCGAGATGGTTCAGTACCTTCGATCTCCGGGCCGGTTATCATCAGTTGGCTGTTCATCCAAGGGATAAACACAAGACTGCCTTCGTCACCCGACGCGGAAGTTTTCAATTCAAAGTACTTCCGTTCGGGCTCTGCAATTCTCCGGCTTCGTTTGGCCGGATGATGAATCTGGTCATGGCGGGGTTAAACTTCGAGATCTGTTTAATCTATCTTGACGATATCATCGTCTTCGCCAGCGATCTGGAAACCCATTTGATTCGATTGGAGCAAGTTCTCGTTCGCCTGGAGGGAGTTAATCTAAAACTGAAGCCATCCAAGTGCAAACTACTACAGAAAAAGGTGTTGTTCCTAGGTCACGTGGTCAGCGAACACGGAGTAACTACAGACCCGGAGAAGATTCAAGCCGTCCGTGACTGGCCCACGCCGCGGAAAGTCAAGGATGTTCGAGCATTTCTGGGTTTATGTTCCTACTATCGCAAGTTCGTACCGAGTTTCGCTCAAATAGCCCGGCCACTGCACCAAATGACTAAGAAGGGATACAAGTTTGACTGGTCTGGTCCATGTGAAAACGCGTTCCAAAAGCTAAAGAACTGCTTAACAGAATCCCCCATCTTGGCGCTTCCCAACGATACTGGGATGTACATACTGGATACGGATGCATCCGGGGAGTCTATTGGGGCGGTCTTATCTCAGATGCAGGAATCGCAAGAAAGGGTCATCTGTTACGGGAGCAGAGTGTGTTCTGTGGCGGAACAAAATTATGACGTGACAAGGAGGGAATTGCTGGCGGTAATCAACTTTCTCAAAGCGTTCAGACCATATCTTCTTGGACGGAAATTTATCCTACGAACGGACCACTCAGCGCTCCAATGGCTCCGCAAGACACCATTGCCTATTGGACAGCAGGCACGGTGGCTCTCAGTCATGGAGGAATTTGAATTTGACATACAACATCGGTCCGGTGCCGCGCACCAAAATGCTGATGCGCTGTCTCGAAGGCCAAACCAAGTCAACGTCATCCAAGAACGACGCCAACCATCTCAGCCTGCCTCGACTGAAATGACGGATTGGGATCCGGTGGTCTTAGCAGAAGAACAACGGCAAGATCCGGATCTAAACTGGATTTTGCAATGGATGACGAAATCAACTGAAATGCCAACCGGAGAGAAGACACGGAGTTGCAGTGCGATGACTAAAACCTTGATTCATCAATGGCCTCAGTTAACCGTTAGAAATGGACTATTGTATCGAACTTGGCTGAACTCTGACGGTGAGCCTGTTCGCTACCAGTTGATACCTCCGGTCGGGCGACGAGAAATCATCATCCGTCTTGCACATGAGGGGATGTCCGGAGGGCATTTGGGTGTCCGACGAACCGCGGCACAAGTACGACAGCGAGCCTACTGGCCGGGCTGGGGAGAACAAGTATACCAGCAACTGAAACGATGTGACAGCTGCGCCCGGTACATCAGAGGGAAACCACCCAGGCAAGGACCACTCCAGGATATGGCCGTCGGTGAACCAATGGAATGTCTTGGCGTCGACATAACCGGACCACATCCTGTATCCAGTCGTGGATATCATTATATCATGACCGTGATTGATCATTACAGCCGTTGGGCGGAGGCCTATCCTATTCGCAACCAGGAAGCCGCGACCGTGGCCCGGATGTTGATGGACCAGTGGATCCCTAGATTCGGCTGCCCTAAACAGCTCCTGACCGACCAGGGCCCCTGTTTCGAGGCCGCCTTGTTCCGAGATCTATGCCGCTTGATGCAAATTGACAAAATCAGGACGTCACCTTATAAACCGAGCACGAATGGAACGGTGGAACGACTACATCGAACCCTAAATTCCATGCTCGGCAAAGTCGTCGCACAGAATCAGAAAGACTGGGACATTCACCTGCCCTGGATTATGGGAGCGTACCGGGCCAGTCAACACGAAAGCACGGGGTTCACGCCGAACAAACTTTTCCTTGGAAGAGAGACGTGCCTCCCAATCGATCTGGTACTTGGGGATTGTAACCAGAACAATGCCCAGCTGTCGGTGAACGATTACATCCAGAAAAGAACGGAGGAAATGCGAGACGTGTTCCAGTTGGCTCGGGAATGCATGCAAAAACAGGCCGTCCGCCGTGCTTTCCGGTATGATCTACGAGTCAAAAAGCCGTCGTTCACGAAAGGACAGTGGGTGTACTATTACTATCCCCGGAAGTACACTCGGATCAAGGATAAATGGGCTAAGTGGTTCTGTGGTCCTTACCGTATCATGGAGCAAGTGAGTCCGGTCTTGTTCCGGATCCAGAAGTCCGCCAGATCACAAGCGCTGCTGGTGTACGTCGACAAATTAAAGCCGTACCTGGGTGAACCTCCGTCAGGTTGGACCGAACCCGACCTACAACCGCAGGAACCAATCGAGTTTCCGGGGACTGAGGATACTAACGACGCCCCTGTGGAACTGTCAAGACCCCGCCGTACCATTACGAGGCCGGCCAGGTACTGTTCCTAATGACCGCTTAATTTGCGGCCATTTTGAATGCAGAAGCATCTGTAACCATGTTTTATTTTGATTTTGATGAATACATTTTTGATTTACATGTGGAAGGCTTTACATGTGTGTGTTACTGTGTGAATAACTGTATTCTTGCATAGTATGTTGTGCATTCATATATGTATGGCATCGTATTAATATTTGTATTGCATTGCCGACTGTCTGATTAATGTTTGCAATGGTGATATAGATTAGTATTGTATTGCATTTGCAATGAAGCGATGGACGATTTTATTATTGCCTCTGCTATAGACAGAATGTGAACTGTCCATGCTCTTGCATTGCGCTACATAAATATTAATCTGACATGAAGAGAGATTGACTAAAATTGCCTATTTTAATTAAGGCCATTGATCATGATTATGTGAACTTAACCGACCTTTCTTGAGGCTAGGTTAAAATAGTAGGCCTACGAGGTGACTGAGATGATGCTCGGAGGCGAAATTTGCATTAGGCCTAATTTTAAGAAATTTGCACAGTTAAATTTTAATGCTCCTAATTTCCTTGCATAGAATTTTTATATGCGTATAATTGTATAGATGCATATTAATTAAGTTTAATGAGGCGCTACATAAGTGTTTGGTAGGCCCACATAGCGTTTATGTATATATTAAGTGTATAGATGCATTATTGATGAGTTAAAAGGCGCTAAGTAAATGGTTAATCGACCCATGTAGCACCTGACTGCATCTTGAGGGATTAGGCCTATATATATATAGTTTCCCTTGAGGATAGGCCCATACAATTGTGAGGTTCGGCAAAATTTGTCGGCATGTTGTATATATTTGAGCTACAGTAGATATATAATCTGCCTTGATTAAAATGGTAGGCCTAAGAGTGTTAATAATGTTAAGACATAGGCGACAATAATATTTAATTATGCTGCTGTTTTACGAATAATATCAGATCGCAACAGGATTATATATATAGTTGGTCGCGATTAAAATGTAGGCCTACATGTTTTGGTAGCCTAACGCGAAGGAATAGGCGATAATTTAGTTATGCTGTGTAATTTTTGCATTAGGCCTAGTTTTGCGGTTTTGCCTGATTCCGCCTGCAATGGAATTATATGGTTAAACTGCGGGGCCTAATAAAATTAACTAGGGCTAGGCATATATATAGGAGCTCTATCTGCGCAGGAATAATGTTGGCCGATATAATTTGACATTTGATTTGCAATACGCGTAGATTTGCCATGCCGGGTTTTATTAATTTGCTACGATTTATTGATTGACCTAATTTTGGATTCGTAGAAATAGGCCTAACTTTGTGCACGGACAGCGTGACGTCGGTCGTCGTATGATGCACTTTGGCCTACATGATGGGTTGTTGCCTAACTCCCACGGTTAGAAACACGCTATAGTGTATGGCGTGGGGAAATAGGTACTGAGTCGACGCATCAACGCGGCGATTATTATCGACCGATGATTTTCCCAGGCGCTGACGCGTGTGTGGCCTGATGCATGGACTAATTTTGGGCCGGGTTAGTATAACTGCCGGTCGTTCCCACGACTTCTACAGCTGCAATTGTAGAGAGAGGGGGAGAACGACGGCGACACAATAAAGGCGATCGCGCTCGTCCTTGGCCCTGATTTATCAGTGCATATAATGTCACTTTGGATGGCCAGATTATTGATTGCTTGAACGTAAGGAAATCAGCGGAAATATAACCTTATATTTGATTTGTTGCATAGGACTGTAATATACAGTTTTAATGCATAGATTTTATCCTAATTTTTAGAAGAGCTTAATTAGGATTATTTTCACTTTGTGCAGAGACAACGCGACCTCTGTCGTACGATGCACATGGGCCCACATGTATAGAGATGATGTTCAATTGCCTAATTCTCACAGCCAGACGCACGCTGTAGATGCACTGCGTGGGGGGGAATAGAGACACAGGAGTCGACGCATCAAAGAGCGGCGATTAATTAGCAATCGTTGTTTCCCAGGCGCGTGGGTGGTCCCGTTAGTCTCCGCTGCATCTCTAATAGAATGAAGGAAAGATAATAGGCCTTGATGCTATGCAATGATGCATAAGGATTTATAGTAGACTAAAGTGGCCTAATGTTGATTTGCGCTTTAGACTAAGATCTCATATTAAAATCATGATAATCCTTTTAGGCCTAGAATTTTTACGATTATACAATGTGACTGTTTTGTAACTTTAGCCTATGTTTAAATGGCCTATTTTAATTCTGTGCATAATCGGTTGCATTTTTAAGTAGGCCTACTGAAAGATGTTGGGAAGGGAGCGGCTTATTAAGCTGAAGTTAGGCTTGGTCTCCTACGGTAAGCTTTGATGGGGAGCCTACGGATAATTATAATGAGCATTGGCCTTTGGAGACTTAAGCGGTGTGTGTAGTCTCAGGTAATTTGCTATGATAGCACCGTTGTTAATGGGATTAGAGACTTAGGTTTAACTGCTTAGATGAGTCTTTAAATGTAGACGTTTGCCTACAGTGAAATGCCTAAAGAAGTCTCGATAGTAAAGGCTATGGGTGGCCTATTAATCAGATGACCTGTTGTAAAGGTAACGGAAGTCTAGTGGTTTTTGTGGCTGTCCCGTGGGTTCTTAAGTCAATGCTTGCCGTGGAGGACTTTGTGCTTAACTAAACTCAAGGAGACCTATATATAAAATTGCTTTTGAGCCTCACTGAACTATTAGCGATGGAGCTATATAATTATAATAATAATAAATGTTTCTTTCGCTTGAACTGACATTTAACGCTAAAATGTGAACTTTCTGATGCTTACGTTGAGGACTGTTCGTTGCATATATTTTTAATTCTTGCATTTGAATCATTGATGTAAAAATTGGAGTATGGCCTTACTAACATTTCAGGATCCATTTTTCCAATTAAAGGGATCCTGAAATCAGGGAGGGCCGAGAATAGTGTAGCGATTGTATAACTACGCTACAGGTTTCTGGTCGATAATATTATTATATTATTATTTTATTTAATTTCTGATCGGTTTCAGAGATCTGATATATTTGTTTTATTTCGGTGCCTTCCTGTGACCTATATTTTAATGTTGATTTGCGCTTGACACGGGTCACAGCGACCGCTGACGTAGGCAGCAGTCGTTGCTGTTCCATTAATTGGTATATGTTCACACGCTCTCAGCGATCGTCGGTCGCTGTCTTCAAAGGCCGTGCCGCTTGCAGTCGATGAGGGTAATTAAACTTTCGCACGCTCTCTGAGGTGGTCTGATGATCAGAGTGAGCGAGGAATACAGCCAGCCAGACAAGCACAGGCAGGGACACGGATTGAGAAGGAAACACTGTAGGCGTGTGGGCCTGTGTATGTGTGTTTTCTCAAGGTTGAACTGGTGCATTTGATGCCTACGTGATCAGCGGCAGATGGCGCCTTTCAGAAGGAGAGATAGAAGGAGAAAGATAGTGAGCTACAGACAGACGCAGAGATACACAGGAGAGGACGCACGTGGCAGCTGATTCTTGCCGCCTTGAAACAGCTGCGTTGCTGCTGGGTTTGCGCGCGCGGCTCGCTTGCTGGTCATGCGCAGAAAGGGGGACGCTCTCCTTGTCAGGCAGTAATAAAAGAGCAGCGCGACGCTGAGAGGCTCAGTTGCGCACAGGATCTCAGGGCGGTCGGATGTATTGCGGCGGTTGGTAGTTTTAGGCTCGATCAAGTTGGTGAAGTATGGCCAGGATAAGCGCCTGCTTGCACTAGTTGCGCATACACGGATTCTGTCGGCGATTCATTCTCTCTCGACATGGAGTCGATTAAATAAAAGAGTTTGTTTGTTGCGAGAAATACATCAGCGTCGCTGCAAGTTTTGTCTTCGCTCTCGCTTCGGATATATTCCTGGATTACTAATTCAAGGCCTCTCTTCGCCCTGTCACACGGAGTGATTTATCGTGGGCTTCGAATCGTCAGCGCTCTGCTCTCGTTCTTCGAAATTGTGTTGCGAAGCGGTTGTTCGTATGGTTGCCTAAGGGCGTCTTTCTCAAACGGCTTGGATAAATAGCCGAAATTTTTGTTCATTGCGAGAAATCAGCATCGGATTTAGCTGATCTTTTCGGGCGTTTCAAACTCGACGCCTTTCTGTGTGTGTCGTCGCATCTCTTGGATATCGTCTTCGTCGCTGTTCTTCGCACACGATCGGCTTTGTCCCTTGTCTTCGGACATAAGGTACGCTTTATTGGGGAATTAATACGATCGGTTATTAAGACATTTTGGGCTGAACTGAAATTGGCTGTGGGACTTGAGAGTCAATCGGGATTTAATTTAGGCATACTCCGGTTGATAGGTGTTTGCATTGAATTGTTGCATTTGATTTTCATTGAATGTCTTTACAAAGGATAGGAACTGATAATTGAACTTACTGACTTTTATGTTTGATTGCTTTGAACATAATTGATGTCAATTGAAGATTCAATTGATTGGGAATAATAAGAAATATTAATTAAACTTCTGACTTTGATTATTGATGGCTTTGAATGTGACGGATGTGGATTGAATGCTTGATTTGTTAATAAGAATAACTACTTCGTTCACTGCTAGCGATATTGACCGTGAGCTATAAAGATAGGAGTCATTTCTATAGCGCTATGGAGGAGTCTAGGCCAGTCACTCCCGCTCAGCCTTCTAGGCCCCCTTCTTCTATGGAGATATTGCTCGAGGCAATACAGACTAACGCTAAGTCTTCACAAGAGGCTATGCAAGCGCATGCTAAGTCAACTCATGATGCTATGACTTCTATACAGTCGTCTTTGCAACTGAATGCCAGAGAGACGCAAGAGGCGATTGCTACGGTGGAGTTTAATGTCCTGGCCGTGCAATCCAATGTAGGCGATGCTATTTCCTCAGTGCAATCGAATGTAAGAGAGGAGATCTCGGCTGTAAGAGATAACGTCAGGGAAGCGCTGACGGAAGTTGTATCACGATTGGAAAGGCTAGAGGCATCGCCGGTACCCAAGCCTGCTGTGGATTTGAACCCTGGTTACCTCACCGCTATTACCACTGCGGACGCGCCATACCACTCGACCATCGGCCTGGAGGAAACTTTGGGTGCTAGGCCTAAAGATTTCACGCAACCTGGTATATTGCGGAGAAGTGATAGATTGGCTGGTAGGCCGCCAATTTCATATAGGGAGTACGGTAGTCGAAAAGACTGGCCGCCTTTCCTGGGTTGGGAATCGAACCCAGAAGTCACCTCATCCTGTCCTCCCTCTATCTCTAGAGCTCGTCCACAGCAGCACGCGGCCATATCGAGCGAGGATCCGGAAGTGGCGACTCCGGGGATGCCGATAGGGGCGGGCGTTACAAGGCTACATTTGGAATTTGTTCACAAAACTGGCAATTGACATTCTAAAATAATTTCGTTCTTACGTGTATGTTCTTACATGTAGGCCTATGTTCTTACATGTAGACTATGTTCTTCGTGTGTTTTATCATTAAATCTTGATCTTGTCTTTTCTGACATTTTATCAGATAAATTAAGACGGTGTATTACACTAAAATACCGTGTTTATTATTAACGACCAAGCGTTGATGCGTGAGAGATAAACGTGAATTAGAATTGCTGTCCGTGCGTGTCTGCATGCTTAATTCGTAGGCCATGCTGACAGGATACCTCCGTCTGGAATATGCAACCTGTACGTAGGCCACGACCTCGTTTGTTCCCCCTCATCATCGTCACTTCCTAGCGCCAACCGTTTGACGGCGAGCGACGGGTACAAATGAATTATCTCAACTGTCCTTGGTCATTTATTTTGTCAAATCCATTAATTCTTGCATTGCTCCCCTTAGTGTCAGCTCAGGTGATGTTGAATCCGCATCTGTATTATCTATCCCGCGCAGTCTTAATCCGCCTTTCTTTCCTTTCCCTCTGAATTTTGCACGCAGCACGTACAGGGTGGCTCAATAAAAAATGTCCCACCAGCAAAAATGCAATTTCTCCGCAACCAATCTAGATTGTTCTATGAAAATAGCAGGATTTATAGAGGAAAGATTTTGCAACAATCTCTGAAAATCTCAATAATGAATTTGCATTACTTCAGAAGTTAGGCCTATAGCTGTTTAAAAATATTTTTCCATTTTTGCAAATTTTCGCAGAATCCCGATCAAATACATGTGATTACCGTAAGATTTTTTGACAAATTGCAACAAACAAAGTGATATTGATGTCTGACAACCTCGCTAAAAACTGTAAAGATGCTGTTTATGAAGCAAGCTGTTACTGTTTGGTGATATTTTATATATTAAGGTCTCAATTTGTGAATCAGTTAATGAACGTCATTCATGGGCAAAGTTTCTGCGGATGATAAAATGGGTATTCAGACGTTGCGTGAACAGACTCAACAGAGACTGGGATATCGCCTGATCATAGCGACATACCCAGTGAAAAGTGGAGCCTGGGCGCAATGAAGGCTATCTGCAAACGTGTTCATGTAACGGAGGTCAGATGTCGGAAGAGAGGCAGGAAGTGGTCATTGGATCTGACGGAAAAAAGCGCGATGTTCACGAAATTCGCTTGGTAGTCGAAAGGGTCAAGTTTGCAAAGCACGTCATGGTTTCGGCATCAGATCTGCTGGCGTGTATTACGATTGCAAGGATAGACTGCACTTTATCATATTCAGTAGGCTAAATGTCAAACTTATCGTTGAACTCTCTTGCCCAGACTCGTTGAAGACTACAGGTATGCTCCATAGCATCTGCCATGGTTTTTGTTTTCCAGCAAGACGGTGCGCCTGCTTGCTCGCACAGGAAGGTTGATTATGATGACGGTATACCTTATTGCCATCAACTGCAGTAAATTTATTGGCAAAGATGAATGACCAACAGACTCGCCAGACCTTAACCATCTTGATTATCACGTTTGAGGAGCTATGCTGGAACGCTGCAAGACATTTCATCCCATTTTGGAGAACATTGGCGAGTTCAAGGATGTCTTGCTGCTAATGTGGCACAAGTTGCCGTAGGACCCGATCAACAAGGCCATACTGAGCTTTAAAAAAATAATTCAGGCTCGTGTTCAAGCAGAGAGTGGACACTCCCATCATACTTTACGATAAATTGTAAAAATGAATTCTGAGGTCGTAGTGAAAGTGATATTATTTGACATGGAAATCTATAAGTGACTGTAATTTTTTCGCGGAAATTCGAAACAACGAAACTGAAAGTTTAAACAGCTGTAACTTTTGCAAACATGAAAGGTTTCAGATGAAACTTCCAGGGATTGTCGGAAATTCATTCCCCTGCAAATTGGAAAATTTTGGCAGAAAAATGTCAATCGGTTGCGAAGATATTGCATTTTGTCAGGTGGGATATTTTTTATTGAGCCACCCTGTATATAGTGCGGTATATATATATATATATGTGTGTGTGTGTGTGTGTGTGCGTGTGTGTGTGTGTGTGTGTGTGTGCGTGTGTGTGTGTGTGTGTGTGTGTGTGTGTGTGTGTGTGTGTGTGTGTGTGTGTGTGTGTGTGTGTGTGTGTGTGTGTGTGTGTGTGTGTGTGTGTGTGTGTGTGTGTGTGTGTGTGTGTGTGTGTGTGTGTGTGTGTGTGTGTGTGTGTGTGTGTGTGTGTGTGTGTGTGTGTGTGTGTGTGTGTGTGTGTGTGTGTGTGTGTAGGCGTCGTTTCCTAATTAGGGAAGGTATCATATCGGTTCTTAACCTTAGCAGCGTGGCAGATTATGCTGAATAATATTATCGTTCTGAAAGTTGAGTCTTAACCCTTTAGGTATGCATGTATTAAGGTGTGTGCGAAACGGTCGTTTTACTACAGTGACTGAGCAAAATATACATTATAGGCCTACAGACACAGTGAGAGAATCTAAATGCCCGATTCGGCAACAGAAAAGTTCTCTCTTGTCCTCGGGGTGATCAGAGAAATACAATTAGGCCTAGATGGCTTGGTTGGCCTATAATATTATTGGTTAAGTAAAAGCTCTACGTTTAGTAGTCATTTCATTCAATGTAAAGGGCTAAACTGCAAAGAGATACCTTGGTCCTGTTAAAGGTTTTCTTTCCCTGTTGCACCTAGACTGCATTCTAAGTTTGTCGATTGTTTGAATTTGTTTCTGCTTCAATTTGTTTGAACGAAGCAAATCCTATCCAAAAAACCGAAGCCAACACAAACCTTTAAGCACAAGGGTAGGCCTAACGTGTCCATTTGCTGTTATGGGTCAATAGAACTCATAGTTACATAAAGGCCAGCAATCATAGGCGCAGTCACGTCCTAAAAGTTGGGGGGACCCTAATGAATCAGGTCCTAAAAGTTGGGGGACCATAATAATAAAGCTAGGGGACCACTCAAAAGTTGGGGGGACGCGTCCCGTGGGTCCCATAGGGTGGTTGCGCCTATGCCAGCAATGCCATTTTGCAGATGCATTATATAATAATTCTATCAAGTTATATATATGTTTCCATATGTTGCACTATAAAATCAAATAATAGGTTAGGGGTGATAAGAGATGTCGTACGATTAGATGATAAAGCGAGATAACCCATCGTATTGTCTCGTTCGACCCCTGGGAAAAACGACAAAAGATAGTTCAAAATGTGGGTCTCCCCAAACGGCCTTGACATTGGTTATATAAGCCTAGTGGCACTGCATTCGACAAAAATGTGGGGGCCCGGTTGGGCGGGGTCGGTGGGTGGGCAGATGAGTGTTAGTATCAGGCTATTTAAGTAAACCCAAACATGTACATGCATCAAACCATTCATTTCTATAATATAGTTCTCAGTGCTCAATGACATGACTACCATGGTCGAGAATTCATTCTTACATTACAGCAGAATCATTGCAAAATAATGCACATGCGACACACGCCGCTTGATAGCATTTAGTAAAGCGTGTCATTGACCTTCACTGAATCGTTATCTCAACCGCCAGAGACGACAATCTCACGGCATAGCCTAGATATGATGGGGTCTCAAATCTGTGTGTTATATAACTTTAATCATCCATGATAACACGATCATTTGCGAAGTAGGCCTATATAAGACCCAACATTCGACCAACGTTCACTGTCGCATTCCAGTTGGTCAACAGAAGACGTCTTCAGCTACAAGCTTCGTCCGCACAGACAACTCTAACGTTTGCGTGAGTTATTTCATATGATAATACTTTTTCTAAAGCTCACGGGTTCATAATGATTAAAATAACCAAATTAACAGTTAACAGACAGCTTTAAAACGTTTGCGTAAGTTATTTCATATGGTCATACAGCTGTATGTTTTTTTCTAAAGCTCCATATTATAATCACACAGTTAATAGTTAACAGCTTAATATGCCGATGGGTCACTAGTGTCGTTCACTGAATTACTCTTACAATGGAAGACATGCACGTGTAATTGTGTATATAAATTATTGTGTAGCCTACAGGTTAATCCTAATCAAGTCGAACACGACAGGGTTTCTTTTTAATGTGAAGAAATTAATTGTACACAAAATGTGCAGTTGTAATTGAATTTTTGCAGTTGGAAAAGTAATCTTGAAAAGTGAAATAAAGTTTAAAAAACAGTACAAGAGTAACTGTCATCCGATTGGGGTGGGAGGGTGGGTGGGGTGGGGTAAATTACCATGGAGGATGGGAATGGAAAGAAAGGATTGTGCATCAAAGAAAGACGCTAAAAGGTTACATGTTGTATGTTTTGGTAAGTTCAGGCAGAAGAACAAAAAGCCTAAAAAGGGTCATCAGATTTGAAAGCAGGGAACTTGGTACCTTATTGGGAAATTTTCGGCGAATCACCCAAAAAGGTCCTCAGACGCTTTCGGGCCAAAAGGCACTGGATTAAACATTCCTGGTTGTGCAGTTTAAAAATTCCTTAAAAGCATAGGAACACACATTTATCAAGGTATGTTGGTAGGTGACCAAATAGCGACAGAATGAAAGGGAAGGCGTGGAGTGTCTAGAAGGATTTGGGTGTGGCACTTCCACGTGGCCACATTGTTTTTTTTAAGAAATCCATATTGCACCCCACCCACCCTCTCTCTCCATTTAAGCTGCTATCTTAGCAAATGCCTGTTTATTTCAGTACTGATTTATTTTATTATTTTTTATTTTTTTATTTTTTTATTATTTGGTAACTGTTTATTTCAGTCTTAGACTTCAGCAAATACATTGATTTATTACCTGTTTTCATATTACTATTACAAGCAATGATGCTTGTAATAGTAATATGAAAACAGGTAATAAATAACAACAAGAGTATTTTAATGATTATGATAATAATGATATCAACGATAGGCTACTATAGTTTGGTGTCCTATCAACAGGACGAATTTCAAAACAGAGCAACCAAAAGGGCGCAATCAAATGGGCGAAAGTCAAGAGAGCGCATTAATTGTTTTTAGATCGCACGATCAATAGGGCGAAAAGATAAATATTGTAAGAATGATCAAAAGGGCGCAATCAAAGGAGCGCAAACGAATACAACGAAAAGGCAGTCAATGGGCGCAAGTCTTAAAAGACCAAAGGGAACCGAAAACGGTAAATAAAGAGTGTGTTAATAAGGCGACGAGCAATCGAAGCCCACTAGATTGAAATGAAATGATGAAAAGAAGAATTTTAACAGGTCAGTTAGAAAAGAACGATTATGAAATGAAAGCTGGTTCTTTTACATGTGGAATAGAAACTGTATTGACGAAAATAATGTTTGAAAAATGGAAGCTGGATGAAGGTTCTTTTATTGATGAAATATATATGAGTTCGATTGATGAAAATAATGCTTAATGAATTATAAGATGGATTGACGAAACAAGGTTTAAGAAATGGAAGTTGGATGAAGGCTCTTTTATTGACGAAAATAGGAGTTGGATTGACGAAAATAAGGCTTAAGTAATAGAAGCTGGATTGACGAAAATAATGCTTAAGAAATGGAAGCTGGATGAATGCTCTTTCAACGGTGGATACATGCGCCCTTTTGATTGCGGTCTTTTAAACATGCGCCATTTTGATTTCGCCCTTTCGACCGTGCGCTCTAAAAACAATGCTCTATTTATTTTTGCCATTTTGATTGCGCCCTTTTGAAATTCGCCCTGTTGATAGTGAACCCTACAATTTCTATCAGTAGATATGAGAGTTCAGAAACAGTTCTGTTGCAGCACCGGTGCAATGTGAAGATCAGGTTATCTTCGATGCTTAACGGGGTTTCTGAATATATCAATAGGGCAAAATTTCAGATTTACGGTAATTTACAAGACTAGGCCTAGGCAATAAAGGTATTTTCGCGGCATTAGCAGATATCAAGTTCATTGTGACCTTGTAGGAATCAATCGGAAACATGAACGCTGTGCTACTCGCCATCCTTGGTCTGGTCGGAATCGCTTCGGCTCAGTAAGGCGACGTGAATAAAATTCAAGTCGTTTATTCAATTATTCTCTCAAAACCGCAGTTTTATTGAGTCACTTAGTGGCCTTTTCTATCTCGATTAAAGGTCTAGATCCTGTCTAGTGCTAATCCTATTTAAACTGTGATTAATTCATATTAGTAATTGTTCTTGCGAAATTTTTGTGATAAAAATGTGTATTTGAATTGATTTTGATTTGATTTGATCAAGTGTTCGCGCATAACATAGCATATCATGCTACGTGTAATCGTCAGCTTATGCAAATACACCATTTTAAACCTAGTATATAGGCCTACGATATGGATCTGATTATAAGAGATGTGTGTTCAATGTGTTCGGCAGGTATTCGTGTGCTCCAGGATTTTGCTCTCAGACAAATGGACTGGATCGCGCCGACGTGTTGGGTTGTCTCTATTTCTGCTATCTGGACATGAGTCTTAATGAGCTCATTGAACACGTCGAAATTGATGACCGATACGACGAGTGGCGTGGGACTGGTGAGTCCTACAGCAGCAGCAGCAGCAGTGGCGGCGCCAGGATTTCTGTTTTTGGGGAGCTGAATTTGCGGGGGAAAAATTTCCCGTTTTTTTAAAGTAATTGGCCAAAATCTCACGAAAATGTTCCATTTCAGCCTCCAAAATTTCTGACGACCTTTTTTTAGTCATTTCGTTGTAATCTCAAGAAAATGAGTCCTTTTTCATATCCGCCAATCTGCGTGCCTTTGCGGTTTCTTTTTTTGGAAGAGCTAAAGGGGTCATTCGTGCAAATATTTTTTACATGGGAAAAGTGGATTGCCTTTTTTAGGGGAGCTTGGCCCCCTAGCCCCCTGGCGCCGCTGCTGAGCAGCAGTAGCAGCAGTAGTATGGACCGTTGGCGCATCTCCCAACGACTACTACACTCAAAGGAGACTTCCAGCTGCCAGCGCTCAGACACTGAGAATCAGTCTTTATGCTCCAGATTTGCTACATATTTTGTTAACAAGATTGATGACCTTAAATGTAAAATTACTAGATGCACTGCCAATTTAGTATGGAATGATCTACTGCTTGATTCTGACTTATCTGATTCTACCTTTAATGATCTTCCTCCTGTTACCTACTTGGAAGTATATAATCTCCTTGGAAGCTTGGTACCTAAATCATCCCCTATGGACTTTATACCTACACCTCTTATTGTGTCTTGTTCTGATGTTTTCTCCCACCTTATTGCACACCTGGCCAACTTGTCTTTTGCTGAAGGATGTTTCCCGTCATGCTTTAAGTCTGCTTTAGTTACACCTTTGCTTAAAAAACCTGACCTTGATTCCAATAATCTGTCTAACTTCAGACCTATCTCGAACCTAAATAACATTTCCAAGATCCTTGAACGTCTCTTTCTTAATCGCATCAAGAAACATATCACTTCTTCTCCCAACTTCAGTCCTTTTCAGTCAGCTTATCGTGAAGGCTATTCCACTGAGACTGCCCTTACATCCACGCTGAGCAACATCTTTTCGTCTATTGACGTTGGAAAAGCCTGCCTATCTGTATGTCTTGACCTTAGTGCAGCTTTCGATACCGTAGACCATCAATTACTTCTTTCTAGACTCACGAAAAGTTTCGGTGTCTCTGGTACTTCTTTAAACTGGTTAGCGTCTTATCTGGGTGGCAGGAATCAGCAGGTGGGCATCGGTACAGCTCGGTCTGAACCCACTGTTTGCACTGCTGGAGTTCCACAGGGATCTGTCCTTGGTCCTCTATTATTCACAGTCTTTACCTCCCCAATTAATCGCATAGCTAATCATTTTGGTGTCCAATTACAGCAGTACGCGGACGACACTCAGCTCTACATTGCTCTGTCACACACTGATCAGTCCGGTAAACTTAAACTTGAGGAGTGCCTTTCATCTTTATACGCCTGGTTCTGTTTTAACGGTTTGGCAATAAACCCAAACAAGTCTGAGGCAATTTTGTTTGGGTCACGACAACGCCTGCGTTCTTTCCCTTCACTTTCCAGCATCGACCTTGCAGGCTCCACAGTACCATTATCAGATTCTGTTAAAACTCTTGGGGTTACTCTGGACAGTATGCTTACTTTCCGGATGCATGTAACTAACCTTTGTAGATCTTGCTTTTATCACATCAGGGCAATACGCCACATTAGGTCTGCTTTGACTAAGGATATGTCAAAGACTTTAGCTTGCTCCCTTGTTTCCTCTCGCCTTGATTATGCTAATGCGATTTTTGTTGGCATTTCAGACTATGAGCTACATAGGCTGCAACGCATTCAAAATTCCTTAGCTCGGGTTGTGCTGCGTGTCCCACTACGATCAAGTTCTTCAGTTTTGCTTCATCAGCTGCATTGGCTTCCTGTCGAGTTCAGGATTAAATTTAAATTGGCCTGTTTAACCTACAAATCCCTCTCTACCGGAACTCCTCCCTACCTTCAGTCACTCCTTACTCCTTACATTCCTCCTCGTTGCCTGCGATCATCAAGCATGGGTCTTTTAGCTGAACCTCGATGCAGAACTGTTATGGGCTCACGTGCATTCCATGCCTCTGCTCCCAAAGAATGGAATCTCCTTCCACTCTCTCTTCGTTGCTCAAATTCACTCCCTACCTTCAAAAAACGGCTCAAAACTCACTATTTCTCTTTGGCTTTCAAGCACATTGACCTTTAACTGCATCTTCCTCTGGCGGCTAACTATCCGCGCCTCAGATTCACACTTTGGTGTGACCTTGCGCGCGTAATAAATTTATGTAATAATAAAAAAATAATAATAATAATAGTAGACAAAAATGGTTTGCTATTGATGGACATGGCATGCAAGAGACAGAGGCAGACACAATATTCTTAAGGAAGATTGTTATTTCTGGCAGATTTATAAGCCCCAGTCATCATCATGTGCTCTGCCAGTCGGCAGGTTCGTACATCCGATGGCACCACTCCTCTCGTTGTTGAGCCTCCCCTCCTAGCTTTTGATATTCCTCCCGCAGCATCCAGTCCAGAAGCTTCTGTATAGGTCTTCCTAATCTCTTTACGTCCCTCAATTCTTCCCTCCATTATAATCCCTCATAAGGATGTCTCCTCTCAGTAATATGTGACCGATTAAGTTTCTTTGTCTTTTCTTTATTGTGGTGATTATCGCTCTTTCCTTCCACACCATCCGTGGCACCTCCTCGTTCGTTATTTGCTCCGTCCAGCTAATTCTTTCCATCTTTACTCATTCCTCCTCTTATCAGCTCTCTTCTCCTCGTGAGCGCCTCCTTTCCCATAGCTATGCGCTTCCCGACTTTTTAGTGGCATCTTGCATCCTCTGTGCTCACCAGATAACAGAACCAAGGCCGTAGCTAGGGGTGTTTTGGGTGTTTGGACACCCCGAAATGGAAAATGTAAGAAATTTTGTGAGGATTTTGGCCGGATGAAAACATTCTTCAGTTTTTAGGAAAGGAAATTGTTAACATTTTCTGACGATTTCGGCCGGATGACTACAAAAGGCATCAGTTTTTAGGAAGGGTAATTGGTAACATTTTCTGACAATTTCGACCGGATGACTAAAAAGTCATCAGTTTTTTGGACGGGAAACCGAGGAAACACCTCCGGAGCCCAGTAAAATCCTGGCTATGGCCTTGAGCAGAACTCCTTTACCTGCTCAACCTTCTCACCATTTATTGTTATCGTCATAGTTGATCTCTCTTTACCACTCATCCTCATCACTTTGGTCTTTTTGATGTTGATTTTCATCGTGTACGGTACTAAATATAATCCGCTTTTAATCGCTCCATCATCTTCTGAAGGTCGTCTTCTATGCCCTCTAGCATCAGCAATCTCAAAGCCTTCTCCAATCTGCTTCCCACCTTTATTCCCTCATCTTAATCTAATGCTTCTCTTATCAGTTCTTCGATGTAAGTATTGAACAATGTGCCCCCTGCACATGCGTGTTATTCACGTCTGCGCTACTGCTCGTGTATACGTAGGCCTAATGTAACTTACCGTACCCGTTTACATTCATCCATGTTAAGCCTATGCATGTAGTTTTGCTGCGCTTTGTTGGACATGCTTGGAAGTTGATTGACTAAGTCAGGGAAAACACGAATTCAAGTTTCCGTTTAAATGCTTCTGGGACTTGGGAAAGGACTTAATTCTTGGATACTCAACGCTTCTGACGCTAAGTAATTGGACATTGGCGCTCTATAAATACGCACCGACAAACGTATGCGTATGCCTGGACTCATATACACAATTACACATAGAGTGTGAACCAGCTCATGTACAGGGTCCAGAGCAGAGCAAAATCAATAATTGATGACATTATTATGCTCCGATTCACCAAACATATCCCATGACCTACACGTGTAGGCAGTGCAGCATGACGAACGGATAAATTGTTCCTGGTTTCAAAGTGGGATTGAAAATAGTAAGTGCGGGCTACTAAGAAGAATACTGTCTTTGCCTTAAGCAGTTTTTTAATTGCACTCCGACTGCAAAATCCAAAACAACGCTCTCGTAAACTAAGAGACAATGTCATTGTTATAAGCGATATATACTATTACTGAACAGGCATAGATTGCGATCTTGACTGTTTCTTGACCGTCCACCGAGACATCCTTCCAGCCTGTGATTCAGAACTCACCGGTGCTTTCGACAGACTCGCTAACCTGGATAGTGATCCTTCAACTATAACGCATTTGGATGTCGATTTGTGGTACGATGTTCTCGTGGCTGTCCATGGATCCGGTGAGTGACTGTGGAATCGAACGGAATTGCTCGTGTTTTTATTGGCCTGATTTCTAATTATGACAAACTAAGAAATCATTATATAGGATTACATACATGCACATTGTAGGCACACTTCGTCCTATCTCTGCCACTTCGCTGTAGCCTCTCAAATAGATCCTCGGATCGGCTTGACCTTCTTTTGCTCCGAGACTAGGACATACGTGGCTTGATCCAAGTGCTTTGCCTATTATATTCACTCGGTGTCGATAGGCACTGCGAGCGCTTCTGAAGGGTTTTGCTGAGTGAAGCGCTTCGCAAATGGTCACAATATAGGCTATGGTACAATCCAATATGAATAAACTAATTTAATGTAAGCCTATATATTTCATATTATAGGTCTGAAAGTTTGTCTCTTCCGGCCGGTATAATTTTGACTCTTTGTAACAAAATAGGCTCGGAAATGATAGAACGTCAGTAGTAGGTTGAGTATTGTTTCTATATCAAAAGGTGGTATTGTTTCTATATCAGCACCCCACCCTGATATAGAAAAGCTCATTAATATTGATGACACATAGTCACGTGACTAATTAATATTCATGTAATGCTATGAGGTCATAATTGGAGTACGTTCTGGGTCATTCTGGAAGCTGTACGTGTGTGTGTATGTGTGTATGTCTGTTTGTCTGTCTGTCTGTCTGCGTGTCTGTATGTGTATGTGCCATTAGCATGCATTGCGCTCATTACTATTCATGTATGCAGTGACGTCATTTTGTGGAACCACCTCGAAGTTTCCAGTATGTATATGCTTGTTTGTATGGCTGCCAGTTTGTGTGCATGTTTGCGTCTGTCTGTTTGTATACCTAGGTGATTAATGGACTGCTACAGGTCTAATTAATATTCATGCTGTAACGTCATCTTGTGGAAGGTTGTGGAAGGCGGTAGAAGGCATATGCTTATGTGTATGTCTGTCTGTCTATGTCTCTGTGTGTATACCTGTATGTTTAAGCTGTCGTTAATGCTGGAAGCTTCTATTACACGCAGCCCATTCTCTGTGGCCCCTCTGCAGACCTATGCCATTACATTATTGCCTGAGGCCATTCTTCTGGAAGGTCCATTGTTGTGTGCTAAGTACCCTTTACAGTGCACGCGCGTTGGTCATTATGCTTGCCTTACAGACGTGACGAATATAATTATTGCTATACACCTCATCCAACATCCAACGGCTGTTGTCGTACACATAAACATTTAAACGCTATGTGTTATTTGAAAATTTGTAAGCTCGAATCCTTTACACAGAAATGGAACTGCTGCTGCTAGTGAACAAACTGCAAGCTTCTATTCCTTACAGAAGCCGCGATGCTGTTAGTGAACAAACGACAAGCTTCTATCCCTTACAGAATCGGTGTCCTCCAACCTTACACAGCCGTGGGCCTGGCACTAGCAGAAAGCAAACAGCGGCGATTTTCACTGCGACATGTATTAGGTTATAGCTATAGGAATTGACAATCTTTATCATATTCCTACTCGTTCACGGTCATTCAAAGCGTAAAGCATTGCGCAGGTCATATAGGTTCTACATAAATTAGCAGTTTTACAGGAATAGACGTGATTTGCGAACTAGCAATCGTTCACATGCATAGATCACTCTTCATTCCAAGCGCAAGGCGCTACATAAATTTGCAGTTTTACAGGAATAGCCGTGCTTTGCGAACTAGCAATCGTTCACATGCATAGATCACTCTTCATTCCAAGCGCAAGGCGCTACATAAATTTGCAGTTTTACAGAAATAGCCGTGCTTTGCGAACTAGCAATCGTTCACATGCATAGATCACTCTTCATTCCAAGCGCAAGGCGCTACATAAGTTTGCAGTTTTACAGGAATAGACATGCTTTGCGAACTAGCAATCGTTCTATTATCCTTCCATGCCACATCCTCCCTTCCTCCATCACTCCATCCCTCCTTTCTCATTCCATTGGAGTGTGAATTACTTGGTATTTTCAATCAGTGAAACGCTAAATATTAATGAAAATGCGAACAATATAGCATTGTAACTATAAGATGCAATTTTATCCTTCCATGCCACATCCTCCCTTCCTCCATCCCTCCATTTATTTCTCACTTGCTGGGGTACCCGGCGTTGCCCGGGAAATTTAGGATTCGACCCGCTTCGGCCACAACCCCACCACACAACACCCGACCACACTCCGGTCTGTACCGGTACGCCACCCGAGAAATTTGGGTCTCAGGCAAATTTCCACCTCATCCCACCCCCACACCCAACCCAGCCCTCCACCCCAACCCCCTCCAACCCCCACCACCCCCACTCCACCCCTATTCCACCCCCACTCCACCTTTATTCCACCCCCACTCCACCCCTAACCCCCTCCGACCTCCACTCCACCCCAACACAACTTCCACCCCATCCCCCTACATCCCACCCCTCCACTCCCCACCCCACCCCTCCATCCACCCTCACCCCAACCCCACATCCTCCCACACCCCAACCCCCACCTTACCCCACCACACCGACCTGCACCAGTACGCCACCCGTGAAATAAGGATTTTCGTTAAAGTTACATGAGCGGCTCTCGCCATTTATATAATGAGCATGCAAGCGTTTAAGAAGGTGTTTAACCGTCTTAATGTTTTCGCCCCCACACTGGCCCCCTTGGTGGTAGAGATTCACCAACTACTGATCTGGGTGGTTCTGATGGCCCTCTATCCAGGAAAAAAAATTCATATAAATGGCTAAAAAATTTGGAAATTTTTTTGGGGGTTTCGCCCCCCACCCTGGCCCTCATGGTGGCAGAGAATCGCCAACCCCTCGACTTTGCGTCTCGTGCCGAGACCTACACAGTAGTGAAGGTTTGGAGTGAAAAGCTCAAAAACTGTGGAAATGCATCCCGAACAAACAGACAGACAGACACACAGAATCTTCTATTTATTTATATAGATTACAATGAATCCTACACTATGAAGCGTTAAAAATAGAGGAAAATTCGAACATTTTAACTTTCAAACCTCAATTTTACCATTCCATACTACTATCCACCCCTCCTACTCCCAGTCTTCTTCCATTTTTCATTCCAGTATTCTTGCATTATTGTGCAATCTCAAACACTGAAACGCTAAGAATTGAGAAAATTTGAATTATTGCAACTATGTTGGTTCAATTTTACCATTCCTTGCTCTTAATGCTTACACATTTCAACATCTCAACCATGCAAATTCCACAATTCCTGACCTGATTACTTACTTACTTACTCGCAAAATCTCAGCACTTCAACAGCTTTACACATACGCAATCCTGCGCTTGTTTCTAATTTCTTCACTCATTCAGTTCTAAATACTTGCATCTTTGAACATCTCATCCATGCAAATTTTATAATTCCTAGTCTGCTTACTTACTTATTCACAAAATTTAAGCAATACATCAGCTTTACACATGCACAATTCTGTACATGTTTCTCATTTCTTCTTCTTCACTTCTTGAGCATTCAGTTCTAAATACTTGCATCTTTCAACATCTCATCCACGCAAATTTTATAATTCCTAGTCTACTTACTTACTTATTCACAAAATTTCAGCAATACATCAGCTTTACACATGCACAATTCTGTACATGTTTCTCATTTCTTCTTCTTCTTCTTCTTCTTCTTCTTCTTCTTCTTCTTCATCATCTTCTTCTTCGCTTCTTGAGTTCTTACTTCAATTGCTTGTTTCAATCGCACAAATTCCGCAATTCCTACATAGTGACGAAGGTGAGGATGAGGAGGTGCAGGAGGAGGAGGAGGATGGAAGATATGAGGTTTATAAGTTTGGCTACACATAGGGTGCAGCATGTTGGTCGATTTCTGATGTGAAGCGGCAGAGTGCAAGAAGCAAGTATGAGGAGGAGGAGGAGGAGGAGGAGGAGGAGGAGGAGGAGGAGGAGGAGGAGGAGGAGAAGGTGGAGGAGGAGAAGCAGGAGGATGAGGAGGTGCAGGAGGAGGAGGATGGAAGATATGTGGTTTATAAGTTTGGCTACACATAGGGTGCAGTATGTTGGTCGATTTCTGATGTGAAGTGACAGAGTGCAAGAAGCAAGGATGAGGAGGAGGAGGAGGAGGAGGAGGAGAAGGAGGAGAAGGAGGAGGAGGAGGCGGTGAAGATATGAGGTTGCAACATGTCGGTCGATTTATGTTGTGAAGTGACAGAGCGCAAGAAGCAAGGTGGAGAAGAAGGAGGAGGAGGCGAAGGAATGAACCTTAGAAGTATGAGCTCATAGTTTTCCACCTTATGCGATGCGACATTCATTGAAATTATATTCAATTAGATTACAGAACTTAGTAATTTTGAATGCTTCATTGGGGGTATTCACAGTATGTAAGACGATTATTTTGAAACTTCCACCTTCTCCTCCTCCTTCTCCTCCTCCTCCTCCTCCTCCTCCTCCTCTTCATACTTGCTTCTTGCACTCTGCCGCTTCACATCAGAAATCGACCAACATGCTGCACCATATGCGAAGCCAAACTTCTAAACCTCATATCTTCCATCCTCCTCCTCCTGCACCTCCTCCTCCTCCTGCTCCTTCTCCTCCTCCTCCTCCTCCTCCTCCTCCTCCTCCTCCTCCTCCTCCTCCTCCTCCTCCTCATACTTGCTTCTTGCACTCTGCCGCTTCACATCAGAAATCGACCAACATGCTGCACCCTATGTGTAGCCAAACTTATAAACCTCATATCTTCCATCTTCCTCCTCCTCCTGCACCTCCTCATCCTCACCTTCGTCACTATGTTAGGAATTGCGGAATTTGTGCGATTGAAACAAGCAATTGAAGTGAGAACTCAAGAAGCGAAGAAGAAGAAGAAGAAGAAGAAGAAGAAGAAGAAGAAATGAGAAACATGTACAGAATTGTGCATGTGTAAAGCTGATGTATTGCTGAAATTTTGTGAATAAGTAAGTAAGCAGACTAGGAATTATAAAATTTGCGTGGATGAGATGTTGAAAGATGCAAGTATTTAGAACTGAATGCTCAAGAAGTGAAGAAGAAGAAATGAGAAACATGTACAGAATTGTGCATGTGTAAAGCTGATGTATTGCTTAAATTTTGTGAATAAGTAAGTAAGCAGACTAGGAATTATAAAATTTGAATGGATGAGATGTTCAAAGATGCAGGTATTTAGAACTGAATGAGTGAAGAAATTAGAAACAAGCGCAGGATTGCGTATGTGTAAAGCTGTTGAAGTGCTGAGATTTTGCGAGTAAGTAAGTAAGTAATCAGGTCAGGAATTGTGGAATTTGCATGGTTGAGATGTTGAAATGTGTAAGCATTAAGAGCAAGGAATGGTAAAATTGAACCAACATAGTTGCAATAATTCAAATTTTCGCAATTCTTAGCGTTTCAGTGTTTGAGATTGCACAATAATGCAAGAATACTGGAATGAAAAATGGAAGAAGACTGGGAGTAGGAGGGGTGGATAGTAGTATGGAATGGTAAAATTGAGGTTTGAAAGTTAAAATGTTCGAATTTTCCTCTATTTTTAACGCTTCATAGTGTAGGATTCATTGTAATGAGAAATAAATGGAGGGATGGAGGAAGGGAGGATGTGGCATGGAAGGATAAAATTGCATCTTATAGTTACAATGCTATATTGTTCGCATTTTCATTAATATTTAGCGTTTCACTGATTGAAAATACCAAGTAATTCACACTCCAATGGAATGAGAAAGGAGGGATGGAGTGATGGAGGAAGGGAGGATGTGGCATGGAAGGATAATAGAACGATTGCTAGTTCGCAAAGCATGTCTATTCCTGTAAAACTGCAAATTTATGTAGCGCCTTGCGCTTGGAATGAAGAGTGATCTATGTCTGTGAACGATTGCTAGTTCGCTATTTCTGTAAAACTGCAAATTTATGTAGCGCTTTGCGCTTGGAATGAAGAGTTATCTATGCATGTGAACGATTGCTAGTTCGCAAAGCATGTCTATTCCTGTAAACTGCAAATTTATGTAGCTCTTTGCGCTTGGAATGAAGAGTGATCTATGCATGTGAACGATTGCTAGTTCGCAAAGCATGTCTATTCCTGTAAACTGCAAATTTATGTAGCGCCTTGCGCTTAGAATGAAGAGTGATCTATGCATGTGAACGATTGCTAGTTCGCAAAGCACGTCTATTCCTGTAAAACTGCAAATTTATGTAGAACCTATATGACATGCGCAATGCTTTACGCTTTGAATGACCGTGAACGAGTAGGAATATGATAAAGATTGTCAATTCCTATAGCTATAACCTAATACATGTCGCAGTGAAAATCGCCGCTGTTTGCTTTCTGCTAGTGCCAGGCCCACGGCTGTGTAAGGTTGGAGGACACCGATTCTGTAAGGGATAGAAGCTTGTCGTTTGTTCACTAACAGCATCGCGGCTTTTGTAAGGAATAGAAGCTTGCAGTTTGTTCACTAGCAGCAGCAGTTCCATTTCTGTGTAAAGGATTCGAGCTTACAAATTTTCAAATAACACATAGCGTTTAAATGTTTATGTGTACGACAACAGCCGTTGGATGTTGGATGAGGTGTATAGCAATAATTATATTCGTCACGTCTGTAAGGCAAGCATAATGACCAACGCGCGTGCACTGTAAAGGGTACTTAGCACACAACAATGGACCTTCCAGAAGAATGGCCTCAGGCAATAATGTAATGGCATAGGTCTGCAGAGGGGCCACAGAGAATGGGCTGCGTGTAATAGAAGCTTCCAGCATTAACGACAGCTTAAACATACAGGTATACACACAGAGACATAGACAGACAGACAGACACATAAGCATATGCCTTCTACCGCCTTCCACAACCTTCCACAAGATGACGTTACAGCATGAATATTAATTAGACCTGTAGCAGTCCATTAATCACCTAGGTATACAAACAGACAGACGCAAACATGCACACAAACAGGCAGCAATACAAACAAGCATATACATACTGGAAACTTCGAGGTGGTTCCACAAAATGACGTCACTGCGTACATGAATAGTAATGAGCGCAATGCATGCTAATGGCACATACACATACAGACACGCAGACAGACAGACAGACAGACAAACAGACATACACACATACACACACACGTATAGCTTCCAGAATGACCCAGAACGTACTCCAATTATGACCTCATAGCATTACATGAATATTAATTAGTCACGTGACTATGTGTCATCAATATTAATGAGCTTTTCTATATCAGGGGTGGGGTGCTGATATAGAAACAATACCACCTTTTGATATAGAAACAATACTCAACCTACTACTAACGTCGGTTTATCAAAAATTTTGCAATTGATTCTCTCCCAAACTTTAAAGTCAACGCGACTATTTTCAGCTCTCAATTCACTTTAAAATCTGAGATATTAGCGTTCAGATTTAATTAGCCATGTGCCGAATTAGTAAAGAGTCGACGGTCCGTATGACGTCATTGTCGCCAAATAACAATTTCCGTAACAATCAATCAAATGTTTTATTTGCAACCGAAGTATACATGACAGGTTTATACAATCCGGCTTACAAACCGAAACCGGTTACAGTTATGCAGTTGAAGCAATAGTATTCACATTAACGCAGATCAAAGAAATATTAATTATACTAATAGAACAGACAGCCTGCAATAATTGTATTAGGCCACAGTCAGCGGGCGGGTCATGTTTGGCTTTTTGGGGAAGCGGGGTGGGGTGGATGGTTGCCAAAAACCCGAAATTTAGCGATCAACGCTGGGTAGACCTACCCCACATGAGTAGTGTTGAAAACCATAAATTTCCCGGGCAACGCCGGGTACCACATCTAGTATATAATTATATAATACAAGCGCCTGGCAATTATAGTCAATTATGTCAATAGTAATCGCTCTGCATTTTAAAATCATTGATCGCTTGCAAACTTATGCGGACGCTGACAGATCTATCGTGGTCTGAAAAAGTAGTTGGTAATAAATAAATCATTTTAAATGTTGCAACAAATACACTCGCATAATAATAGCGTAATATGCTTCTCTCATTACCTTTAGCAGAAACATCACAAAGCCATGTATGTAGACATGCACATAATTATTTCTATCCGTGATCCTGCAAAACGACCTATATATCTAGATTAACCTACATTATATTTTGATGTAATGTTGGATCTGACTAAAGCGGTGTGTATGTCTTCCATAACAATTATAATCATAATTTTATCAGATCGAACTACATCCAGTAACGTAAGAGTTTTATCTATATAACTCTTTCGATTTCCTATTCTTACAGAACCGATCCCTGCATCTGGATTCCAGACTTGGTGGCGAGCGGTGAGTAACTTCTGTCTATGATGTCAGTATATATATCCTTATCGCATGGTAACATGTCTGCCCCAGAAGGCCTATTGGTATTTAGCCTCTAAAGTGCCTCTTCAGTAGTAGCAGTCTTGAGGCGCTCTCCACTCACGCACTGTAGGCCTATGCCAGTTTCTTTTAGTCTGCTTCCTTTATCCAATCCGTTCTCCTGAGTTTCGTGAAAACAGATATTTTTGGATCCATAGATCACTTCCAAATGTCTTTCCGTCACGACCCCTTGAGACACACTCTGCACGAAGGTTCACTCAGTGAGTCAACCAACCGTTCCTCTCCATTCCATCGTTGTATAATAATTATAGTCATCCATACATCAATCAATCAATCAATCAATCAATCAATCAATCAATCAATCAATCAATCAATCAATCAATCAATCAATCAAACAATCAATCAACCAGTACCTGGTTTACTCGCTCGTATATATCTATTCATCATTCCATCAGTCCAGCTATCCACCCATTTATCCACTTCTCCATCAATCCATTCATCAAACCATTCGTCCATCCATCCGACTATCCATCCATCTGTCCATCTATTCATCCATCCACCTATTCATATATATCCTTCAATTAATCAATCCATCTACCCTAGCATCCATCCATTTATCCATCCATCCATCCATCCGTCCGTGATGGACCGTCCATCCATCAATCCACCGTTTACAATACCGTAGCCTAAGCCTTAAATACCTCTGTCCGTTCGCGCCCCCAAGCATCGAATTAATGTGCAATCAAATTGTATATTGTATTATTTTAAAAAAGTTGTAAACGCCACATCGTATAATATTTCTCGATGTTGTCTATTTCCAGCTGTACAATGACATTGCAGACCCAACCTGCACACTGCCATACCCATTATAAGCTGCAACTGTGAACGCCTCGCTCAAAGAACCTGATGTGTCGCGACTCCTATGCACAAATGCAACACCTATTTTGACGTGATGGATACGACTTAATGAAATTAACTTTACTCGTATATTCCAGCGGCGATATTAATTTCTTGTGTCTGTCATAAAATAAAGCATCAATCTTTTATCATCTCGGGTGTCTGTCGTTCTTTGTTTCATAATTTTCAGAAAAATATGCACCGCTTTTAAGTAGGTTTATGAAAGACGCTACAGAAAATCTAATGGTCATAATAATACGCGCATGCACATGGGCGTAACTTTCCCCGTAAAAATGGTGGTGACTATTCCGTTTCTCACAACTTCCCAGTTCCCTTCTTTTCCTCGGCTTCCTCTGCCTACTTCCCAAGATACAAATTTGGAGTGAACTCTGCTGAGAACAGTACTCTCTCACTCCCTTCCTTCTCCATTTTCACACTTTACCCCTTTTATTTCGTCTCTCTCGCTGGTGCGCTCCACGATCTTTCCACTCACGACTCACTAAATCAATGTTTAAAACACAGCTCTTTCGCAAATTTTATCCAGATTCCTCCTATTCTATTCGTCTGTCTCAATCACCACTTCAATTCTATCTCAAAGTAGTGTGCATTTGAACTGTGTGCTTAGTTGTAGCCTACAGGCTACTTAAAAACGCCAAGTATGCGTGTAACTTGGAAAATACGAATGTTCAATTGATTTCACATGCGCTCCTCTACACTTAGCACTACAGCACTTTACTTGTCAGTTTCACTCATTTAAAATTTACTTATATCCTCTGCAAAATCAAATGTAATATTGGGCTCAAAGGTGAACTGTCTTCTCCCTCTTTAAAAGCGCTGTCCTTCGTCGCATATAGAGTAGGTGTGACGAAGAACGACTGTAGGCACTACCGAAGGTTGGCTTTATGTGTGACGAAGGACCGCTATAGGTGTGACGAAGGACGGCTGTAGATGTGACGAAGGACGGCTGTAGGTCATCTACAACTGTCCTTCGTCACATCCAGAGACGGCGTGGCGAAGAACGACTGCAGGCACTACAGAAGATCCGTTGCAGGTGTGACGAAGGACGGCAGTAGATGAGACGAAGGACGGCTATAATTGTGACGAAAAATGGCTGTAGGTGTGACGAAGTACAACTGTCCATCGTCACATCTAGAGTAGGTGTGACGAATAACGACTGCAGGAACTACTGAAGGTCGGCTGTAGGTGCAACGAGGGACGGCCTTAGGTGTGACGAAGGAGGCTGTAGTTGCGACGAAGGACAGTGGTAGGTCACCTACAACTGTCCTTCGTAACATCTAGAGTAGATGTGACGAAGGATGACTGCAGCCACTACTCAAGGTCGGCTGTAGGTGTGACGAAAAATGGCTGTAGTTGTGACGAAGAACGGTTGCAAGTCGGACGAAAGACGACTGTAAATCACCTACACGTGTCCTACGTCACATCCACGGTAGGTGTGACGAAGGACGACTTCAGGCACTACTGAAAGACGGTTGTAGGTGTGACGAAGGACACATACAACTGTCCTTACATCACATCTAGAGTAGGTGTCATAAAGGACGACTGCCGGTGCTACTGAAGGTCGATTGTAGGTGAGAGGAAGGACCGCTGTAGCTGTGGCGAAGGACGACTGTACTTGTGACGAAGGAGACAGCTGTAAATCACATACATCTCAGTCAAAGAATACGATATGTCGTGACTGTTGTGTGCACAACCTGTAGCGATGTGATGACTACAACTCACTGAAATTAACTTTAATCGTATATATTCCAGCGGCGATTGTGATTTCTTATCTCTGTCACAATAAAACATCAGCCATTATCAGCTCGAGTGTCTGTCGTTAATTGTTACATAGGCTGATTTCCAGAAACTATTCACCGCTAGTGTTGATGATTATATGAAAGTCGCTTCTGAAATGGCCATTTACGCGCATGCGTGTAAATATTTATAAGAACGTATTAATCAGAAGTACTTAAGAAATCGTATAAAAGTTTTATTGCAACGAATTGTAGCAGTCAATCAAGGACGAATTAAGGAATAAATATTATAATTTTGGCCAGGCCCGCCGACAGAAATTTCGGGCCCCTGGGCAGAGCAGTCACGGGCAATAATAGGCCTATAGTACTATGATTAAGAATTTATTTTTTTCAAATTATATAGTAATCAACAAGGAATCTTTCTGGATTTACTGCAGGAAACTCGTTTATGATCAGTGGCGGCGCCAGGGGGGGCTGGAGGGGGCTAAGCCCCCCTAAATGCGGCTCAGCCCCCCCCCCAAAGCAAAATGCGGAAAATGTCTGTAACGGCTAATTTCGTAATAAGAAAACTAGACAATCATCAACGGCATCGAAATCTATTTGAGAATGAAGTTAGCGACTTCATTTCTTGGCTTCAGTCTATGAAAACGGGTGACAAGTTTGCACCCTTACCTTTTTACCATACAACGGGACATGGTTGTCGAAATTGTCGAAGAAACATCATGGCTCTTAGACACCTCGTTTCAGATTGAAGCCGTTTTATAAGTATTAGACGTATAGAAACATCTAAATTGCCTAGTCCTTCAAAAAGTGGTGCAAAGCTGTATTTTCTCTTGATTTTTCGCATATTTCACAAAATTAATCATCGTCACAAAAGAATGTTTAGGGTTTTCTCCCTCCTGCAATCAACTATATAATAGCGTAGATGCTTGCGCCAGTGGCGTCGTCAGAGGGCTAGGGGTTATAACCTCTAAATGCAGCTCAGCCCCTCAAAGCAAAAAGCAGAAAATATCCATTACGGCTTATTTCGTAATAAGAAAGCTAGACAATGGTCAATGGCATCGAAATCAACTATATTGTAGCGAAAACAAGATGGTGCACTTCTGAGCATCCACCCTCCACGAGGGTAGGAAATCCGATGTGTGTGTAGGTACCGTCCGCGTGCAACCCCCTCGCCAAAAGGGTATGAGTCCGGCCTTCGTGGTATTTCGAAGGACTTACTCGATGCAGTTCTGCTGCCTATCAACCCGGAAGTCAGACAACGACACGATATCTTCTCGAACACGATTTATTGTAGCACGAAACCAGACGACGATAGGAAAGCCTCTGCACCCCAGGGATGGCCGTATTCTGCAGAGCTGTCAACGTCTGACCGTCCGTGTCCGTCCGTGTCCGTCCGTGTGTCGCTCTCCGTCGTCGTTCTCGCACGTCGCCACGCCGCCGTCCAGACGTCTTCTCCTGCTCGTCGCTCCTCGTCGTCGATGACGGTATCTACTGTCTGCCTCGTACTGTCGCCAACTGTGTCCTTCGCCTCGTGCGGTATCTTCCGAGCTCCTGCGAGAGCTCCGCCTCGCGCTGTATCGTCTGAGCTGTATCAACGGACGTCTGTGAGCTGTCCGTGTCATCTGTCCGCGTCTATTTATACCATATACGGGCAGGCACCTAATCTAGGGAACTTGCCTCAAATGGGCGTGGCCTACCTAGGAACTTGCCTCAAGTTCTAGGGAACTTGCCTCAAGTGGGCGGAGCTAGCAAGGAACTTGCCTCAGGAACTTGCCTCGACCGCTAAGGAACTTGCCTCTGGAGGGAGGGGCTAGCAAGGAACTTGCCTCGACCGCTAAGGAACTTGCCTCAGGAACTTGCCTCGACCGCTAAGGAACTTGCCTCAGGAACTTGCCTCTAGAGGGAGGGGGTAGCAAGGAACTTGCCTCAGGAACTTGCCTCGAGTAGGCGTGGCCTAGCAAGGAACTTGCCTCAGGAACTTGCCTCAAGGGGCGTGGCTAACAAGGAACTTGCCTCAGGAACTTGCCTCTGGAGGGAGGGGCTAGAAAGGAACTTGCCTCAGGAACTTGCCTCAAGGGGCGTGGCTAACAAGGAACTTGCCTCGAGTGGGCGTGGCTTAGCAAGGAGAGCGGGCCGCCAGGTTCGCTACATCATATACACAATATTATATATATATATATAAATATATATATATATATATATATATATATATATATATATTAAGTTGTTTAGGTCATTTAATTCGTTGCATAGCAAATGCTACAAATTTAGTGAACCAGTTTTGTTGCATTTAGTAGCTGCCTACTGTAAACCGTTTCTTCTTAATGGAATGGAAGCTGTCAGCCCTACCAAAAGTGAGCTAAACTATTTAGAGTATACTTACAGCTCTGCAGTATGTGAAATTTTTAAAGTCTCCCATAGTATTGTTGCATCTGTACTGCACATCATGCATGAAAATAATATTGCAGACTGCTGGTTATCCAGAAGATTGCGTTTTATCCAGAAATGCCTTTGACACAACAATGTACATGTAGTTGTCAGATTTGCGTCATGTTTCTCTTACACACCTCAAATGTATGCGCTCTTGCTATTTTCGGTATAATAATTCATTCATTCATTCATTCATTCGAGTATTTATATAGCGCCTCTTCAAGGAAACTACTCAGAGGCGCTCCCGACTCCAGTACGGACAAACAGAACAGTTTTTAAGTGCTTATAGAATGTGTCAGAGAGTGATCTAGGGAACAGGCGCAGCTCAAGTGGGAGGGCATTCCATACCACTGGGCCAACCACAGAAAAAGCACGACTCTGCATGATGGAGGTACGAGCAAATGGGACAAAGAGTACTTCCCTAACAGCCGAGCGTAGGGACCGACCAGTCCGAGCACTTAACAGAGGCCGACAAAGATCGAGTAGGTAAGATGGAGCAAGACCTAGCTGGCAGCGCCATATTATGGACGAGATTCTGTATTCGATGCGCTGACGGACTGGGAGCCAATGCAGAACCTCCAGCATGTAATTTGTAACATGACCAAATTTGGGCAGATGACCAATGAGGCGTGCTGCAGCGCGCACAATACGGTCAAGAGAATATAATAATTATTATATTCTTGTTGTGTATACCACCACTGTCTGGGAATGTAGGCCTACGTTTGATATAATGGTCAACTAAGAAGTCCTAGTGCTATTAGCATATACATGTAAAACATCTGTGTTCAGATAATTATATATATATGTATATGCATAAAATAATTGTGTTCATATATCTAAGCATGCATATTTTTGTATTAAGGAAACTTAAACTGTTTTCTGTCATTAGTAATATGCAGGCAGATAATCATAATAGTGTCCTGTTAATGTTGTTGGACACCTTTATTGTGATTTTTTTTTTTTACTTGTGATTATTTTAATCGAATGTCCAGGGTAACGGTCTCTGTTGTCATAGACCCTGGTAAAATCGAATCCATCCATTATTGTGATAACTTTTTATTGTAAAATTCGAGTCCGTGTCCATGGTCGACTTTTTATACGATAATACTGAATTGCACACCATTTTATTGTAAAATGTATGAATATTAATACTGTGTTGGACACCTTTATTGTGATAACTTTGAATTCGAGTCCGTGTCCATGGCCGGCTTTTTATAAGATAATACTGAATTGCACACCATTTTATTGTAAAATATCTGAATATTATTTCTGTGTTTGACACCTTTTATTGTGACAACTTGGATCTCGAGTCTGTGTCCATGGTTGACTTTTTATACGATCATACTGAATTGCACACCATTGTATTGTGGAATTTCTGAATATTAATTCTGTGTTGGACACCTCTTATTGTGATAACTTGAAACTCTACTCCAAATACATCTTGCAATGCGGTGCGCGTTTGTGCCAGTGCACAATTTCTTGTAAAACCCTTGGTCGGTATGTGCTTCGTTCATGCATTCGGCACTCGCAGCTTCGCGCGATTGCAATATGACCGCCCTGGGAAGAAAATGTTCTAGTTGCGTCTCTGGGAGGGAGGAAGGCTTGGGGCTTCAGCCCCCCAAACCTGAAATCCTGGCGCCGCCACTGTTTATGATATCCTGATATAGTCTCCATTTTGTCTGCGAACGTTAAAAATGCACTTCGGAAATGCTTTTTCTTCATCGCCGGAAATTGTCCGGATGTCTTGGAAGACCGTTTCTATTATGCTTATTGTAGTAGCCTATAGTATAGGCCTAATAGGTCTAAATCGTTTGTGTAGGCATTTGCCCTCGTGGCAGTGCCAACATCAAAACCAAGTCTTTTTACAGTCCCTATGATTTGAGCATTTTCACAAGTCTTATTTATAATGTCATCTTTTGGAATGACGACACTAGCATCAACTTGCGCTCTTTCTATCAGCTATTTCTTCTCGTTTTGTGCTCCAGATTTGTGTTCATATTTCATCGTAACGAAAGAAATTTACCTATTAGATTCGTTTACTTAGTGATTGAAATCGGAAAACGCTTATACAAATTAGCCCATTTAGCAGAAGAGCGTTTTGAGACTTATAAGTTGGCGCGTTTTTTGGCAAAAAGCTGATGAACACGGTAATGGTCAGTTAGGCCTATTTGAAACTGTAACAGTTGTAGATAATATTATGTGACAGTGATATTAGGCTATAGATCTATTTAAAATGGTTTAGATCAGAAACTTTGTATAGGCCAAGTCTGGTTCGCCGTCCGCAATCAATAATAAAAAATATTATAGTCAGTGTATCCCTGGCTCCTCCGGGCCCCTAAAAGTCGCCGGGCCCCTGGGCATTTGCCCCTCTGTCCCCCCCTCTCGGCGGGCCTGCACATGAATTCCTATCGGAAGAGTTGTGAAGTGTCTAAAATCATATAGATCTAAGTAGTTAAAACTGATAGCCCTTGCTAGAATTTCTGGCCGATTTTAAGATAAGTCTGTTTGGAATTCGAAACTCCAATAAGGGCTCAAAAGTTGTAAGTCTATTATTATGCTAAAATCAGTAGTTTTCAAATAAGTTGACAAGCTGTTCCGAGATATTTGACTAATTTTTACTATTATGATTAACCCTCGGGCTACCAAGGGGGTGGTTGCCACCCCCCTCCTAGGTTTTTCGCAAATTTTTCTCGTTCCGTCTGGAATAAAATTTTGAAAAAATTGGTAGCTGTAGAGGGTTCATTGGGACACATTTTGAGCTAAAACTTTTGATGATGCCCCCTACCGTTCAAAAGTTACACCCGATATACCCAAGGTACCAGGGGGTAGATACCACCCCCCCTAGAATATCGTCTGTAACTTTTTCGCCCCTTAATATTAAGAGACACAAATTATACCATTCTATAGAGGGAATGTGGGGCTACATTTCTATGCTCATTGAGTTGTCTTTTGACAACCGGAAGTGCTCAAAATAAATTAAAATATATATAAAGATGTTTTATTTTCATAAAGTTGTCATGTTTTTTCTATTATAACTTATCCATAATTTATTTTGTAATAGAAATAAATTATGCCATTCTGTAGAGGGCATTTAGGGCAATTTTTTAATACTAAATAATTTAAAATTTGATGACCGGAAGTGCTAAAAATAAATTAAAATGTATAAAAATGTTGGGTTTTTTTGCAACGCGAACCGATATGTCTGCGTAAGCGTTTTTCAGCAGCTATAACATGTTTTTTTGTTTTGATTTAACATAAAACAGACTTATTACTAGTTTTTATAGCTGAATATTGGACTTTATTATATGTAAACTACTTTTTATATATAAATCATGTATAAAACACACAGAATCTAATATATTCCCTATGCGTAAGTATACATTTTGTGGAATCGACGGGTACCCATAGTAAAAAATTCATAATTTCGAGGTGCCTTCATATTTTCTAAACCTAAATATACCATTTTGTGCAGAAATGAATGCTGAATCAAATGGTGTATTACAAGTTATGATATCTCAAACCAAACCCAAAATCCAAGGGGGGTGGTAACCACCCCCCCTTGGTAGTCAGTGTTACAAAAAAAGCTTGGTAGCCTGAGGGTTAACAGTGATGAAAATATTTATATTGCATGTGTAGGGACCACCTAAAGTCTGGGGGCCCCTGTTCGGCCAAACATGTTTAACATGCCTTAATCCGGCCCTGCTGCAGCTGCAGACATATTAAGTCTACAACGGTCCGTTATTGAGGCTTATAGCAGGCTCAAGCAGGGCCGATGAGAGAAATTCCTGGCCCCTAGGCAGAGCTTTCGCGGGTCTCTAAACTAACATATAAGGCTAGGTTTGTATGAGGATAAAATTCAGAAACAAATTTAAATAATAAAAATTCGGGTACGACTTACGATGCAATGGCGGAAAGTGACCCACTTTTATGATAGTTTGTACACTTATTTGGGTGCATTGAATATCTTACTATCGCCTCTCCCTTAATACTTCCAAGACAGAGTTCATCTGGTTAGCTCTCTCCAGTAGCTCCAGAAGCTCAATATTGTTCTGCTGTCTGTAAGATTTCTAGATCGCTTTTAGGTGATATTATACGATACAATACAATACAAAAGAAATTAATTTCCGCCTCGAGCCTGAAACTGGAAATAGATGGCACGTTAATTCCTTCTGTCTCATCCTCAAAGTTTCTTGGAGTCCATATTGACGAACATCTAAAATGGAATAATCATATATCTGAAACATCAAAAAAAGTCTCTAAGAGCATTGGAATAATAAGACGCATAGCATACTTGCTTCCGCCCTTTGTATTAAAAAACCTGTACTTTACTCTGATATAGCCTACCCCTACTTTACCTATTGTAATTTCATCTGGACCGCAACATAATTATGAGTCCCATATTACTAGCTTGAAAATACTTCAAAAAAAGTCCATTAGACTCATTTCCAGGTCGCCTGCTGGTGCCCACACTAAACCTCTTTTCTTAGATCTTAATCTTCTTAACATCAATCAAATTAAATTCACCCAAATATCCGAATTTATGTACAAATTCCATAACGGACTCCTTCCGCCCTGTTTTGTATCCTATTTTAACAAAGTAGAGCACTCCATCACAACCAGAAACAAACGGGACTACATAAGCATTTATCCTAGAACTAACACACGTAAGTTTTCTATAAAGTACCAAGGACCCCTAGTATGGAATAGTCTACCCCCTTGTCTTAAGATGGGCATGGCCTTCACTCATTTTAAACGTCTGATACGTGCTCATGCAGGGAAAAATGTTATGTAAAACCAAATACTGTCGTTTGCTATTGGTTAGATAATGGCTTTACTCTTTTCCTTTCTCTCTCTCTGTCTTTCATTTTATGTTTCATTGTGCTTAAAACTTACTCCGTCATGTTAAGTACTCACCTACATGCTAATCTCCCACTTATGCTACTAATCCGCCTAACGTCATACGTCTCATCATCTCGGTTATGAATAATCATTTATCTAGGGCCCCTACCTAGCGGGATCTTCCCTTCTGGGGCTCCTATTGCTTCCCTGTAATACTACCGTTTAACCTGTAATTATACCTAATCTTCTTCTCTATGTTAGCAATTCAAAGTTGTGTAATTGCTGTATTTCGTTTTCTTTTGTGGGAGCAATAAATTTGATTTGATTTGATTTGATTTGATTTGAAAACAATATACATTTGCGAATTTATTCAGTTGCTCATTTGAAGCTTAAACTGACTGTGGGTAGTGTAAGAAATATTATAGGCCTACCTTAAAATGCATACTTAATTAACTTTGCACATAGGCCTAAAATTACCCAGCCTGGACCCTAAAAGTAGCCGGGCCCGGGCTAGGCCTATTTGACCCTCTGCACTCTCCTTTTTCTTGGGCTTGGGTGCAAGAACAGAAACTTTGCCTTTGTAAAGAGACATATTTATAGGCATAATTAGCGCACGATGTCGATTAACCCGGATTTATTTTCTCGGACCGAAGCAAAATTTTTGCCCCCACCGCTGAAATGTCCCTACGCCATGTGTTTCACTCTATAATTATTGCGTTCATCGGTGTCTCTTTAAATTAAGCCCTACATAGGCCTAACTGTTCTGTTGGTTTTAGTGTTATCCAGAACTTGGCTTAATGATAAAATATGTCTCCATAGCCTACTTACCTATCGTTGTTTGGCTTCTGGTTTCACTGACCGACTGTATCTCCACTCCATAGGGGGGGGGGGTGCAAGATGAGCAGTACCGTACACGTAATGTAATGCAAATCTTCGAGAATTTCTCAGCGCCCACAAAAGCCACGTCAGGGAGACCAGCTTATTCACCGGCGCTATATCAAATCAAGTCCGCAATAGCCACAGCTGCCGTTTTCGTTCCGGTGCCAGAACAGACGTAGTAGAACAGATGGGCGCAGTTCAGACCGTAGCCTAATGTAAAATTGACTTCTGTTAATTCAACTACCGAGATCTTTAACTAAAAACCACCGTGCCAACACCTTGATGCCTTTAGTAACCTGTCGTGGATTGGCCAAAGAACGTAGGCCTAGGCCTGATCTATTACCATGCAGATAAGCGATATGATTAGATCTATGAGAATTGTAGAAAAAATGACTTTTGGGTCAGACCATGATCCACATTGAGTTGAGAATTTAAAAATAAGACCTTACCGTGGGGCTTAAGAAAGACTGGGGGTTGAACCCAAGACCGTAGCCAGGGTTTTATTTGGGGGGGGGGGTTTACTCGGCCGTGAGTAAGCCCACAAACGGTTTTGGTTCAACCTCTGTACTCTAATAACAGTTTTCACCATGCAGACGGGATTAGTTTATTCGGATAAATTTATAGACCTAATAAGCACGGATGTGTATTGCGTAAGCTACCCGAGATAAAATTTCTTTAAAAAATTCCTCACAATAATCGCATAAATGACGTCATTTTATCTCCCTTATTTGAGTCTTTGACGCGAATGATTTCGGACTTTCTTCACTGCGCCATCTTTACGACTCAATTACGAATGTTTAAAATATATATACTTCGTTTATTCAAGAAAAAACTAAGTTGACACACCGCAACTTATTACACGAAACAAAAAGTATTTTAAAGAAGTAAATAGGCTAAAATAACGAGTGTCCGCAGAATTCAGGCTGGAAGCATGCGAAAGATAGATTAATTTCTAGTTCCTAGAGTTAACACTGCGAACAGTCTTAAAAAGAACACGAGAGATGAAATAAAAGTCATCTTTTCTTGGCAGTTCAAAGTCGTGTGGTCGCGAACGCAGAGCATAAGGCCTTTTAACAATAGGTGGAAATAGGCTTCAAAGTGCATGATTGAAATTCCAGATGACACACTTTAAGAGTCTAACGTCTGCATCGTCAATCAAGCGGTCAAGATCAGGGTAATGAGAAGGGAGGTATCCCAATCGCTTAACCTTTTGTAGGAAGCGTTGAAGTTTGAGGCGATCAATTGCAGTGGTGTATCCCCACCAAGCAAGAGAGGCATAGAGAAGACGAGAGATGGTTGTTGCACGGGCTACCTCGTGGAGGGCAGGAGAGGGGAGACCATGGGCTCGTAGGACTCTAAGCGCGAAGAGCGACCCAGAACAGGTACTTAGAACGGCATTGACATGACATTGTGATGTTGCTCCCAAAAAACAAAAAAAATCGTTATTATAATAGCTCGCCTTGCAAGACAACTTGCATCGAAGTGAGCAGTATTCTTATCATACCATCTTTCCAGAGCCTTTTCTGCAGTCGTTTTTCTTGAAATCTACCGATAAAATGTTGCGAAAATCGTAAGTTCACCAAAAAATTATGAATGAATGAATGATGTCTTGTCGGAAATGTCCTCCATGATATTCCGCCAGAACGAGTAACTGGGTAAGCTCCTTTTATACCTCGCTCACGACAACTACCGTAGTACCACGCTGTCTCCTCGGCTTGACCTCCCGGATTTTAATCTGGCGCCGGAACGAAAAAGGTAGCTCTGGCTATTGCGGACTTGATTTGAAATCATATAGCGCCGGTGAATAAACTGGTCTGCCTGACGTGTCTTTGTGGGTGCTGAGAAATACTCGAAGATTTACTTTACATTACATGCCACCGTTGCCACGCTGTGATTAGTTGATAGGAAGAGGACTTTTTAAAGAAATTTTTAGTACTGCACAAATTCTTCTTTCCCTTCCCATCCTCCATGATAAATAATTCCCAATCGGATGACAATGACCTTTTAAAAATTATTTCTAGCTGTAGGAGTGCTTCAACAACTGCACAAATCGATTTAGAATTGCACCTTTTGTCAAGAACTGCACGCTAAAAATTAATATGCCATGGATTGGAAGGGGTTATATCACCAGAGTGCTGTAAAGATGACTTGTTTAACGCTAATAATTTTGTAATTTTTATTCAACTTGTGATTTAATTTGTACGTTTTATTTCCAATTAATTTCTTTGATGTGGTATGACGATGTTTTATGTCCCATTGATCGTTTGCAAGCGGAGTAATAAATTTATAAAGACTAAAAAGGTCATCAATCAATCAATCAATCAAATGTTTTATTTGCAACCGAAGTATAACAGGTTAACACATCTTGAACATTGGTTACAAAAAGGGGGCCCTAAAGGGATTAAATAATCCCGCTGTCTAGGGACACCAACTAATATAATGAATTGACGATGTGAGGTGGCCATGACGAAATCGTGCAAAAAATCAACACAGTGATTAACAAAACTGACAAAACAGAATCAAGCAACTTATGCTGAGAGACGGAGGAGAAACAAACACACACACACAAAATTGTAAACTGAAAAGCTCAACGCTGCTGAGACATAAACAATTATGAAAAAAGAAAAGAAGAACAAAAGCTTAACTACAGAACAGGGATATATTGTACCCCACAGTAAGAAAACCGAATGATGGCGTACCCCCAACAAAGTCAGATCAGAAACAAAAATGCCATTGTGAAATCCCCTTGCAGTGTCAACTAAAAGTTCATCTAATCACTGGTGACATCGTTAATTAGTCGTATATCGAGAGCAAAATTTAGTTTGAGTCATATATATAGGCCTAATCTTATCAACAAATTTAAAAAGAAAATTGGTATAGGCCTATTACCCCTAGGCCTATAAGAAAGAACCAGATGTGGGCTTGTTTTGGCTGGCACAGATTTAAAATGTCTGATTTAAAATTTTGCATTTTAAAACACAGTGTTACCCCATGTTTGTTTTTTTATAGCTGGAATAGTTTAAAAACCAGTTTTACACAGATATGAGGTGCTGACAGGAATCACAAATTTAAAGCAATTAACCGTAAGGCCAATTCAGCTCTCAGCTAGGCTAATTGAGCACTACGTAGACCTGAGAATTTCTGGCTTTAATTGGTTCTTTCAACCATTTATACATTATTTGTTTCAAAATTATAGTAATAGGCCTAAACATAAATATGTTGCATGCACGCATAGTATCATGAGTCTAATTATATGTTGTGAAAGAAATAAATGACGATGCTTTTGTATGTTGCAACGTTAAAAAATAAAACTCATTGCTAATCAAAGAAAGACAGACACAGTTCATGGCATACCGGGTTAGCTCAAAGAAAATATTTAAATTTCTGGAATTTTTCGCGTACCCTTTACCGGTGCATGGCGTACCCCCAGGGGTACGCGTACCACAGTTTGAGAACCCCTGGAGTAGACCAAACTGTATGGGCTACGGAGAATCGCAGTGATCTCACGACTATAAAGAAAATGAGAAACTATTGGTGTCACAATCCAAGAAAAGGTACCAAGTCTTAGTTCACAGTTTCGTCAGAAACCAGCCTGAAAGGACGTTGGGGTCTATTTTTTACTTTTCGTAACGATTAATTCATATGTCGTGTGAATCCTGATATCTTCGGGAAATGAGAAGATATTAACTTATTTTTTTATTCTGTCCAGTAATAATTAACCTATGTTGTGGTAGCTCTAACTTCATTACTAAGACTTGGTACCTTTCATGGATTATTGTTCTATGGGTTTCAAATATAATTTTACTTTTTTTAACGATTAATTCATATGTCGTGTGAATCCTGATATCTTTGGGAAATGAGAAGATATTAACTTCAATTTTGTTTTTATTCTGTCCAGTAATTATTAACCTATGTTGTGGTAGCTCTAACTCCATTACTAAGACTTGGTACCTTTTCATGGATTAGACAAGCATTAGGTTTAACATCGAAACAAGTCTGCCAGACTAAGTCCGTTCAACGAAGACTCCGATGGTTTTTACATTCACTATACTGGAGATTAATATAGCGCCCCATCTTGGTTACTACTCAGGAGCGCTCCCGACCAAACACCGGATAAAATTAACGGTTTTAAGACTGCAAAAACGCATTTGAGCAAACCCTAGAGGCTTAAGACGCATAGACATTGAACGTCTATTCCATACTATGGGCCAATAACAGAGACATGACGGATAGTGGTATTAGCCTACTTGTTGACCGAATTCCTCAAATTGCACAACATAAAAGGTTAAAAAAATAAACAAAAGATGGACAAAGAAAAGGGGATGGAAAATAGCAGGTGCGGGCTACTATGAGGAATAGTTTATTTCATTTAATTAAGCAGTTTTCATTACACCACAAGTGCAAAATCCAAAATGACGCTCTCGTAGACCAGAAGACATTGTCGGAGTTATGTGATTAACCGACAATAATTATTAGTGAGAATCTAACATCACTTGAATTTAGACTAAGTGAAGCAATGGACATGATAGAAGGCACCTGCAATGGACATGATAGAAGGCACCTTCATATATGATTGTATATATTAATATATATATATATATATTAATATATATTTTTTCACTCTCTATGTAATTATATATATATATATATATATATATATAACCTAGTGGACGCAACGGGTGCTACCTAAATGATTATTCTAGCCAGTAGTAGGCCTATAGGAGTGCCGATGCCACATAATTTATTATAAGAGCGACGGCGTAGACTGCACGAGTGCGTACGTGAGAAATACATCAATTTAACTAGGCTTTATGTATATTGATGCCGACTAGGATTCAGTGAATGCTCAGCGGATAACCATTGGTTCATTCAGTAGAACGACGGAGAACATAAGCAGATCTTGCCGCTGTATTCGGGGCATCATAGCTCAGTTCACGGAATAGTAGTCTGCTCATCGATCGGAATAGCTTAATCTGGACAAAGCATGTCGATTATTTTTGCTGCGGGTAAACTCTCTTCTAAGTCGAGGATGAATCCAAAGCAGACGAACAAGTGAGTTGAGAATAATTATTCTTATAATGTTAATTCATTGCAGCGATTTGGGTTTTTTCGAATCGTTTTGTCGCGCACCATTGCAATGCTTATAGGCCCAAGTTTTTAAAAAAAAACTTATGCTTTGTGCGTATGGCACAAAGGTTTAAATGACGGCGAGATTTAGCCAGTGGTTTGCCCAGAATTATTCCGAGAGCAGTGGGAACGCCGTTCCCCCCACTTTAAACCCTGGATTTAGCCTAATTGCTCCTATGGCCTGGCAGATTCCGCTAACAGATTAAATTCACCTGAGCATGAATGGTGATTTTAAGTCAGTAATGCTATCGAATCAACGTTCCCTCTTAGGCTGGAAGGTTGCTGCGCGCTGAAAAGATTTTACTGAGCAAGCTAAAAAATGACCAGGGCAAAAATTTTGATTAGGACTTTATTTTAAACCGTTACTAATTTAATCTTAGTTTCATTATGGCATAATAATTATGAGGTATTTTATTATCGAATAAAACAGTTGAGTGGACCGATAATTCCAAAAACAATTTCTCTCTCAACAGTTCAAATCTAGCCTACTACCACGGACAAGTCACTGATATCAGCTGATTAGCCTACCTGTATAATTAAATATATTCCCAAATATTTCAGGCAACAAAATAATTGTGAGGTATTTTATTATCGAATAAAACAGAACTCAACGGTTCTTCTAAACTTTAAATCAGTAGGCCTAGTAGCCGTCGGTAGACTATTCCGTAAGTTTACGACACAGCTGACCTTGCGAAACTAGATATCCGTTCCAATCGTTTCGCTTGTGGTGGCTTTACAACAGTGTCAAACGACAAAACGGTGTCTTTTACTTGACTTCAAATTGCGTCACTGTAAATTTGACTTTTTCTAAAATTAGGTTATTTATTAATTTTGTTTATATTTGCACTGACAGAAAATTGCATAAAAGTGGAAATTGCTCTTTTCGATGTCTGTCGAGTTATTGTTAATCAGAATGACCGCATTTTC